>JADRCH010000029.1:4865375-4919914 GCA_019843965.1 Rhynchomys soricoides | reverse complement strand
TCTCTCTCTGTCTCTCTCTGTCTCTGTCTCTCTCTGTCTCTCTCTCTCTGTCTCTCTCTCTCTCTGGTCTTTCAAGACAGGGTTTCTCTAGCCCTGGCTGTCCTGGAACTCACTTTGTAGACCAGGCTGGCCTCGAACTCAGAAATCTGCCTGCCTCTGCCTCCTGAGTGCTGGGATTAAAGGCATGCGCCACCCCTGCCCGGCTATATTCCCCTTTCTTAAGAACACCAAAGCGTTCCCCTACTTTGGTATCATCTCAATAGTTCAAGATGCCTTCATCTAAATCAGGACTAGATGTGGGCCAGGTCCTCACAGAGGCTATTTCTCAGGGACAGCTCCTGGTGTGTTAGTCTCCATTTGACATCCATGAATAAGTAGTTAGATGCTTGCTTTCTGACATCTGCTAAACAGTGCTGATGGGGACAGGGACTCACCAGACATCCCCCTCCAAAAGGGAGGGATTGGTGTGAGTAGTAGACAACAGTCCCCAGTCCAGGACAGTTCTAACACTCTGGTTGGGAAAAATGGCTCCAGTTCTTTGGTTGAGGTCCAGTGTGGCTTCCTGGTAGTTGTTTCTGTGTCTTTTTTTTTTTTTCATAAAAAATAGTTTATGTGTAACTGAGTCATGTTCTTCATGCTCAGAGGGCTTCAGAAAGCCAAAGTTTTCTTTTACTGTGTATTGTCATAATTTTTAGTCCAATAGGGTGTTGTTTGTTTAAAATATTGGTGAGTTTCTTAGGTATCAGCTTATAATCCACTTTATTAGACAAAAGACTATCTTTGCATCAACTCCTCTCTGCCTTGAACCTCTTTTGATGTGGCTGGAACACTGCTTCTATAAAGAATCACTTCCAGTCTCCCTGAATCCTGTCAAAGGTTTACAGTTACCTCTTCACCCCTTCACACTAAGGCTTTGTCTTCCAAACAGAGCTTTGTGCTCATCTCTGTCTCAAGTCTCATCTAAGAGACTGGAGATGGGAAACGATCTTATTTTAAAACCTTATAAAAACCTAACTTGTGTTTATTCTGTATTCTAATTGTAAACAAAAATGATTCCACTCTCAACTCATTTGTATCTGGACCTTATAAGACAAGGCTGGTAGAAATAGTCTGCATATGCTGTTCTCTAGGCATCTTAGCCACACGGATTAGCTCATCAGTTACATCTTTGGGCACCGGTTCTTTTCCATTTCTTCCCAACAAGGACCTTTCTCTACCATCCTCCTCTTTAAGCCGCTGCCCACAGCCCTCCAGCCGGAGGGTGCTCCCTCTTACTCTTTAATCCTCACATCAAAGCCACATGGCTTATGCTTTGTTGCAATGTAACTTCACTATCAGCTACCAAGTTCCCAGTTCGGTTTCTCTTGCTGCATAACAGTCTGTGCAAAATGTAGTGGCATCTCCCAAGAGTTGTTTTCTTCTGTCCAGAGATTCAATGGGGCAGGGGTAGGAACTGGGTCAGAAAACAGTGGGAACAACTTGTCTCTGTCCGTGATATCTGAACTTCAGACTACTTAACAGCCAACATGACCTAAATTGCTGGAGATGATTTAACTGACTATGGGCAGCTAATCTGGAAGATGCTTCATTCCTCCACTTGCTGTGGGGCAAAGGATGGGACAGGCTGAGAGGGTAGACCCTGTGTGTAAACACGACCTGTTATTTTTCATAACTCCTTGCGTCTTTAAGGTGTTCAGTTTTGATTGTATCGTTTTTCATTTCATTTCATGTGTTTTCATAATGGAAAGCTTGCTTTGAATTAAGTTTATTAACACATATAAAATAGCAAAGAATGTGGGCTGTTCTGGTGCCCTAAGGGTAACATGAGGCAATCCGTACCAAGTCAAAAGTTCCAAAGTGCATACAGTAAAAGCCGTGCCTCTCTCTCTCTACAAGCCCTCGACCATATTTACTCTTTCCAGAAGCGCTCTTGTTACCCTCCTCTTCTGTTCAGAGATGCTCTTCATGGCTGCAGATCCTTATATTTATACACAGGCATCTGTTCTTGTATTACCACAAAACAATATCATACTGTATACATCACACTGTAGACTAGCCTGTGTTTGTGTGTAGCATATGCTTGTGTGCACATGTACATGCAAGTGTACTTAATTTTTAAATGAAATGCCATCATACACATGTATGACTAGGTAACACCAGTACAGATAGAGGTTGGTGATATCCATGGTTGAAGGCATCCACTGGTGGTCTTGGGATGGGATCCCCGTGGAGAATGTGGAGCTAATACAGTAAGCATGAGTTTTTGTGCCCTATGTTTCAGTAACTAGACCGTTGGCCACTCAGCAAGAGCAAGAGTCCTCGTGTTCTGTTCTCTGTAGCGTGCCCAGTGCCTGGGACATTGACCCTCAGTGATGGAAGGTCCAAACACGCATCTCCAAATTCAGCTGACCTGGTCTTCCCTGGAGGTTGTCCTTCCTGGTTTCTTTCTCAAAGCAGCGGCCCCAGGGATTCACACTGGGGGAGCCATGGACCAGGTGCTCTGGGGTTGGAGGAAGGTCAGTGGTGCTTCCTGAGTCCATGGGAATTGCCACTAAAGTGCTGAGACAAAAAGAGCAGCATCAGTCCCAAGAGAACATTTCTAAGCAAAATAAACTGGCCCCTTAAATTTAACAGGAGTTCTTTCTTTTAGAAGCCTGTAAGGGGATCAAAAAACAAAACCCAAAACAAACAAACAAAAAAACCAAGAAAAAGAATGCAAAGAGTTGAAGGAGGGTCACAAAGCTTTCTCTGAATGTAACAGCTCTTTTATGCCCTCTCTGAAACTGTGTAGAGCACAAGTTAGCTGAATATCCAGAGTGACATGCCATGAAGAAGAAGGTAGATGATTCTATAAGAAAGAAGAGACTCAGAACTGGGAAGGTGTCAAGGGAATGACAATAATACTGGGCCACGTTTGAGATAGGGGTAATCCAGCATCTTAATGTTGGCATTCACACAAGCTGGTTTAGCACTTCCTAAGTGAGAGGGGGGAAGTGGGTGGGAGGAGCTAGTCACATCTTGGCTAGAAGGCTCTTTAGAGAAAATACCACGACAACACTGTGAAAATGGGCCAGATGGTTGCTGGGGTACCACGTGTCACCAGCTACCCATTGCTACGGATGAAGTCTTTCTGTCGGTGTTTGTATAACACACATTAATGGGGAGCTGGCTCTTTTGATGTGGTTTAACGCTTATGCGTATGTGTCACTGTGATTATAAACCATAAATATACAGGATACCACACAATAAGTAAAATTACCCACCTTTCATTGTGCAAGGGAGGAAGCCGCATTTATTGCCTGAGATCGTTCACCTTTCGTTCTTTGTAAATGCCCTCCTTTCTAGCCCGATGCTCACCAAACCTTATCCCTCCCACACAACACAGACGATAATCACATACATCGTGGAGCCCCAAGTTTCAGAGCATGCCTGGACCAAAAGCCAGGGGAAGACAATTCAGGAGCATCTAATCTAAGCCAGATGGTTTTACTTGACAACGTAACAAAAGTGCTCTGGAGGGGTCACATAGCAGGCAGGTGTACCCTGTGAAAGGAAGGAGGCAAATGGAGCCAAGCTCCTTCTTTCAAAGAGACACATTCCAAGAGCCGCTGCGGTTCTTTTGGCTTTGAAAGAGGCTGATTCGGAGGCATTCACCTCAAAGGTAGGCAGCAAGGTTACTGTGTCTGAGCCTGTAAACACTCAGCGCTGGTTCTCAGGTGCCTGTGTATACAGGGTGTGGAGAGGTAGGAACCCCTTCATTCCATCTCTACAAATGCATAACATGTAAATGAAGCAGCAGGGTGGAGCCCTGCCCTGAGCAGAGACGCACACTGTCTCATCTAGGAAGGAAGACTCTCCCTGAACCCCACATCTTTAGTTTAAACCCAGAGCCCCTGAGAGCATACTCCCTGGCTCTATAAATAAGAGACTCAGAGATTTCCTGACACCCTGGGTTTCTTCTCTTTCACATGTAAATAAAGGAATAGCGCTCCAAGCAAGTAATTACCTGTGTGCTGACTTCACACTCTTGTCTGATCTTGTCTTGCAGAAATACCGACAGTACATGGCCGGACTTCTGGCTCCTCCCTATGGTGTTATGGAAACAGGTTCTAACAATGACAGTAAGTGAAATGTGAATGTTTTGTGTCTGAAGATTTGTTGTGTGCTATGTGTTTTCATGTAACAACAAAAACAACAATAGCAGCATGTACATCAGCATGACAGAGGAGGCACCCAGACTCTGGTGTAACAAAACAGCAGTTCACATTGGAGCAACTGTCGCTAGTAGAGGGTGGCCAGCTCTGGTGCAGGCTGGGGCTTCCACATACCTGATGTCCACATGCTTGGGGTATTTCTGTGTCCTTTTCAAACTGAGCTTCCTGAGCTATGTTTGACTCAGCCACATGTAGATTCCTGGAACCCAGCTAGCTCCTGTTTAGTTTTGTTCCATTGATCAAAGAGAGACACATAATTCATTTGTTCTAGTTAAATGGCCCCTTCCAGTTTGAGGCTTTTGTTAGTTTTTAGGTTCTAGGTGCTCTACCACACAGGAAGGTGATGGGCAGCTTAACTTTGGTAATGTATGTGTAGCCAACTGGTGTGGTATACACCCTTGATGTATGCCAGCAAAAAATCAGGTTCCTATAAAAGACTCACTTCTGGCTGAGGTTTAAAAATAGTGATAGGGTGAGTCGTGTGGTGCTTTTTAAAAGATTGATTTTATTTTGATGTATGCATCTGTGCACATGCATGCAAGTGCCCTTAGAGGTCACAAGAGGGCATCAGATTCCTTAGAGCAGTTGTGAGTCATCTGGCTTGGGTGCTAGGAACCGTTCCAGTCCTCTGGAAGAACGGCTCATGATGGCAATTGTGAGGCCATATATGGGAACAGTGCCCTGTGTACTTAGAATTTGGACACACTGTAGTCTTGTGGTGCAAATCACCTTACATTGAGCCACCGCTTAGAAGCAAGGCCACACAAGAGGCCCATATGTGCTGGGTTTTCCTCTGTAATATACACTCACCCCGAGCTTAGTGTGCTCAGCTAAGATATGGCTTCCCACAGTTGTCTCCTTATTGTGTCCACCAAGAGAAAAGGAACCGAGGCTGCCTGTGGTAGACACTGGTGTAATGTTTGTAAATGAATGAGCATGTGATTACATGTAAGAACCGTGGATTTGTTTAGCTAAGGGAACTGAGAGAACCCTTGCTTTCAAAGAGCTGCTGCCATGCTCAGGCCTGGCCTGAGCACAACAGGAAGGTACTCTGTTCAAAACAGAGTTGCTCTGCTGGCTTTTCTATGCTGATGGCACTGAAGTCAGATCACTGGAGCAGAGCAAGGTGCTTTGTGTCGTAACGATTGCACATGTGCAGCTGCAGGATAGATATATCTGTCTGCACTTCTAAGTGCTCTGGTGTCCAGTCAGTGAAGTTAGCTGCTTGCATGTTGTGGAGTCACCGAGATTTTTACCACTGGGGGGATAAAGCATATGATGGAGACAAAATAAGTCTGGGTTTTGTTGCCTGGACACACAGCTCTGATTCCTGGTCCTTAGTTTTAGTGGCTGCTACTGTCTTTCTAAGCAGTCCCTGTAAGCTTTTATGGGTGCACAAATAGAAAACACTGAAGTGTCACTGGGCTTCCTTCAGCAAAGGGTTGGGTGCTGTTGTGTAGGCCGATCATACAATTTATGGCTGCTCTTGTCTCTCTTTCCCCCTCTAGGGATTCCCGACAAGGAGAATGTGAGTAGCTAAAGTCTCTGCCTCGCTTCTATAAACTGTTGTAAGGTAAAACATAAGCACAGTGACCTTCTAAGCAAAGGAAGCTCTCCGGCCACAGTCGACAGAGCAATAAATATTTTTCTAATCTTACTGTGGCATCTTGGGTGAGTCATTCAAAATACCCAGGAGAGCAGGGTGATCCCTGGAACATGATTGTCACATGTTTCTGGTATTTAGTCCAAAGAAAGATCATTCTAGGGCTAAAGCATGTAAGTGCTAAGTGGTTTCTTTTTCCCCATGATGCATATCCATCAATAGAACAAATTCTTATAAGAGTGTGAAGAAAACCAGTTGCTTTTCCTTAATGGGAATGGAAACGGTAAAAGCCAGGGTCTGTTGATGAATTTGCCTAATTGTATCCATGAGCACAGAGGTCACCATTTCTCCGTGGAAACTGAGGGTGACTAATTGCTATAATTGACTTCGGAAAACTGGTAAAAGAGACTATTAACATACAGCTTTCCAGGCTGGGTGTGGTGGCGCACGCCTTTAATCCCAGCACTCAGGAGGCAGAGGCAGGCGGATAGCTGCATTTTAGGCCAGCCTGGGCTACAGAGAGAGTTCCAGGACAGCCAGGGCTACACAGAGAAAGCCTATCTAAAAAACCAAACAAATGTAAAAAGGTACTGCTGCCACCAACAGTGTCCAGGATAAATGCTAAGGACAGGAGCAGCTAAGTGGCTTGTCTCTGATGCAGATTATGATGAATGATGTTAATTTTATTAAATACACTGTAGCCTTACACAGCAACACGGAAGGCTTAAGGGTGAAAATGCCTAGGGCCAGTGATAGTGACATTGGGTTAGTTCTCAGATGTACCAGCTTGTGATGCTGTTCTTGATTGCTATGCCTAAGTGGCAATATTACTGAAATTGCTACCCTTCCCTTTCTTGCTCCCAGTCCTGCAGCTGTGGGCAGATATACAGTCTTCATTAAATTCAGGTGGTCTGTGTATCCCTTTTTCAGAGAGCTGACTCTGTAAGCCACCCTCTTTTCATAATGCTGGCTTTTGTAGAGCTGGCTGGGGTCCCACCCCACTGATCTTCCGCTTGAGACAGAGGTTCCTGTCTTGGCAATGCTACCATAAAAGTCACACCAAGTTCTGACTTTATTTAGTTCAGCAAAAGCATTTCAGAGCCTAGCTGTAGGCTTTCTACAAGCTGTTTGGTTTACCTAAACACCCTTGACTCATTTTTAAGATGTGCCTGTTAGTCCTGACTACCTCAAAAGTCTATTGTGGATACTGAATGAGAACATGTATAAAAGCATAGAGTGAGAACACTCGCTGAGAGATGTTAGAAATGTTTTTACAATTAGTATTTTCTCTAGCATCATTTTCTAGCTATCTCTTCTCTCTGAAAAATACCCTCACCTCAGGAAAAAAAAAAAAGCAAAAACAGAAACAAATGAAAACAACAAACAAACAAAACAGAGAATTGGCCTCACAAGATTCCCAAGTAACAGGCTACAGTGTAAAGTAGCAAGCTGATTCTGCCACCATTTTGGACTCAGAAGCCCCAGGGTTTCCACACTGTAACAAATAGCCTGCAGATTGTGAGATAAATCAAGATGGTAAAATGGCCTCAAACTTCCTCACCAAGGGACAGCTGGTGATCTGGAGAATACACAGAATGTCAGAGCCTAGGGGGAGCTAACATGGTCTAAGCTTCAAAAGGAAATTCCAGGGCTTTTAGTCTCTAGGTGACCTTTAGGTTGTGGCCCCCTGCAGTGGGACCCACAGACACAGGGCTCTAAGCAGAGGATCAACAGCTGTTGTGTGCTCATCTCCAAACAAAAATAAGAATCTGAAGTTTGCAGAACCAGTGACTTGTGAGCAACGTAGTACCCTGAAAGATTTGGGGGAACCTGGGCAAGCTTCCTGCCTGGCATTAGAAGTAGCAGAAACTTCCTGGGATTCTTCTTGACCGTTCTCTAGCAAACTGTAAAGCACATGTACTCCGTACTAGCAAATAGAATAGATGTGATGGTACCACATTGCAATTTGGGAAAATCTCCAGTGCAGTCAAATAAGGCAGAGGAGATGAAAGACATTCATGAGTAGAGTTAAGTTCCAGAGAGATAAAAAGCTGCCTGAGAGCCTTAAAGTGGGGCTAATTGAAAATTTTCCCTTTAAAGGGACAAGTTGGGATATCATGTTTTCTTTTATCCTTTCTCTTCTTTAAGTGCATGCTGGGAGACACTATTTCCATGTGTTCCCAAATAGTGATAATACACCTGTGGGATGGGGTGGAGGCGCTCAGATGGTTGCTGCGGCGGCTGCACAGATTCTTTGTAGAAAGAATCCATTCTCCTCCCTAGCTTCCACTCATAGGTTTGTTAATCACCGTGTTTAACTTTTAATCAAACATGAGGACATCAATGTGTAGCTTTTTTTTTTTTTGGTTTTTCGAGACAGGCTTTCTCTGAGTAGCCTTGGCTGTCCTGGAACTCACTCTGTAGACCAGGCTGGCCTTGAACTCAGAAATCCGCCTTACTCTGCCTCCCAAGTGCTGGGATTAAAGGCGTGCGTGCGCCACCACTGCCTGGCCAATATGTAGCATTTTGAACTACCTCGCCAGCTCTGTGTCATTTCCAGACTTGGTTTTACTGGACATAAATAGAACTTTTTTCCCCTCAGTCCTACATAGCCACTTGTTGGATTGTTTTGTCTACTACCCGCTCTAAGGACCATGGCCATCAGTCAGTGTAGGGTGGAACCAGGACACTGGAACCCCTGCAGTGGTGGAGAGAAGCCTTAGAGAAGACTGTGTAACCAATAAAGCAATGGACTGTTTTCACAGTGCTGTGGTTGGTTACCGCTGTTGGTGTTATTAAGAGATCCCTCTCTTTGGTCTGTGTGATCTATAGTCTTTGCATGCCAAATCTGACCAAGTTTAAAACTAAAATTAAAACCCTAGCTACGTACTTTCCATCCAATGTGACAGCTAGCTTTTAAGGAAAGGAGACTTTCAGTGAGATTTTGTCCCCAGGGAGAGAGTCTTCAGACATGCAACTGCCAAGAGGTTGTGTTGTTTTAAAAAGTTCCATTCTTTCTAAGTAAAAAAAAAAAAATGACTCTGTGATCAGGAGGCTGCTGAAAAAAAATCCATTTCCTGAATTACCAACATCTCATTTCCACTTGAAGTGTTCACTCCTAGCAGTTGCCGAATCCACACAGTGCTGTCTGTGGTGGCCCCCTCAAAGCTGAAGATGATTCCAGGCGCAGATCTGGGCACACCTAGGAATGAAGGAGCGTGGCTCCTTTCCAAACAACTGGCAGGCCTCGTGTAAGGGAATGAGTTTAAGCGAGAGTTTCTCAAACTTTTAAAAAAATCATGAGGTGTGTAGACGAAGAATCATTTTGGCATGTTACCTGGAAGGTTTAAGGTTTTAAATCGTGCCTTGGTAAGGAATCCATTCACACAAATCAGTTTGTGTGAAGCACCTCATTAAAGAGAGGACAACGGAGGAGAGCAAGCATTAGGACGGTAGGGACGTTAGCAGTGTTTAGTGACATTTCTTTCTCTTTTCTGCCGTCATTTGTCAAGGTTAAAGAGAGCAGATTGAACAAGTGCCAGCTATTATTTTACTGCGTTCACGCAGTCCTGGGCCGGATGGCGAGGAAGGAAAGTGTGTGTCCTTATACAAACTTAAATCCGAACACATCTCAGATAGTCCATTAAAACCGGGCAGACCCTTTCCGTGCAGCTTCAGCACAGATGCTGAGCTCACAAGGCTTTCTGTGGAGCACACTTGAAAGTTTCTACTTAAAAATGCCTGCAACAGGTCCAGAGCCTGTGAAAATACCCTGCCCTGGGTTCAAGGCTTGCCCTCAGTAGCTGTTTTCTTCTGACTTCGGGTGTGACAAACACAGGCTACACACACACACACACAGAGAGAGAGAGAGAGAGAGAGAGAGAGCACTCTCACAGAATAGAACGGTGAGATTCTAAAGCCTTAGAAAGTCCTGAGCCTGCCCTTTCTGGATCTGAAGGGCAAATTGCTTATCGACAGAGTGGAGATTAGATTTAGCCGGGTTGTTCTTGGGTCGAGCAACTTGTATGGTGTGTAAATACTCATTTAAAAAACTGACCTATTAGGAAGGGTGGCCCAGCCAGCCAGCCAAGATGTTACTCTGCCCCACCTCCCAGAAAACACCAGTGACTTCATGGCCAAGGTGCCAAGGACAACCTCAGCTCTCCAGCTTCCAAAGACTTGTTTGTTTTTGTATTTGTGAGTTATGGGTTTTATGGGAGGAGAGTCCTTGTGGGGTTTCTCTGTGCCTTTTCTCCCCTCCCTTCCTTTGCTGCTATAAAAGTGGACGGCCATGTTTCTTCCTCTGTTTCTCTCTTGTTCTGCAGTGGCGGCATGGTGGTTGAATTTTTAAGATAGTCTGCAGTTGCTGTTTGTTTAAATAGGAAATGGTAGATGTAGGTAGCTCCTGAAACCTGGCCACTGCATCAGTTAGACCAGGTGTTGGTGGCATCTGAATGTTTTCCACATTGGGCCCAGTACCTGCAGGCTGTGAGTTTTCATGGTGAAGGGGCATGCTTTGGGGTATCCTGAGTGGTGCCTTACTGTATATTTTAGAATGATTTTTGTAATATAATAATAATAATCCTCCTACCTGAGGATTGTTTCTCATGCTTCTTCACGGTCTTTAAAATATCTTGACATAGAGCTTGTATGCTGCAGGTAAGATTTCCTGTGCCTCTGTCACTGAACTGTGCTCGGAGAATATTCTTGCAACGTTTTCAGTGAGTAGATTTTGAGGTAGGCAGAAGCTCACAGAGAAACAGGCCAATGCAGTGCTCGATACTCGAAATAGTAATGAACTAATGGCAAAGCCCTGAGATCATCCCATCCTCCAGCCAGTAGCCTCTTCCGGCTTTCGTTTTGATAAATGGCCTGTCATGAGATAAGGCTGCTAGATGGCTCTGCCACTGGGAACAGCTCCATCGCTGGCTAGGGAGAAGAGCATCATGTCACATGTATGCTAAAGTGCTACTCTCCTGGCTGGGCAGCGGAGGACACTGCCTGCCTGTCTTTAGGAACCTTTTATCCTGTACTGCAGGGAGTCATCTTCATTCCCATTGTGGGTGGCTGGAGTAATTTCAGCTAACTCAGATCTAGCATCTTTTAGGTTTGGTATAGTTGCGTTTTTATCATTTCTGCTGTGAGAACTTATAACAAAATTGCAGATATGTCTTAGGTAAGGACTGTAAGCAGTTTTTCTCACATGGGATGAACCAATCTAGAACTTTCATTTATAATTTATTTTTAAAATGTTTATTTGCTTATTTATATGTGTACAGGTGTTTTTCTTACATGTATGTCTGTGTGCCAGATATGTGCCTGGTCTTTCAGAGGCCAGAAGAGGACATTTGATCCCCTGGGACTGTATTTACAAATGGATGTGAGCTGTCATGTGTGTGCTGAGAATCAAACTCAGGTCCGCTAGAAAAGCAGGCAGTACTCTTAACTGCTATGCCATCTCTCTATCCCCACCATTTAGAATTTTAATTCCATGTCAAGAAAATTTTCCTGAGTCTAAAGATAGTAGATTTTTAAAAAAAATAATTCTCTTTTCCTTTAGTGAAAATCATATTCACAGTAGTTGATAAGTATTCATAGATGTACACATACTATATGCAGATACATACATATGAACTTATATATATATGTAACATTTCCACTCTCTTACATTTTCTAAACCTGCCTAATCACTATTAGTACTATAGTTCAGGTTGTGCTAGTTTTCAATCCTATTTAAATTTTCTTCATTACAATATAATTTTATTTTCTACTTTCTTTCAGTCAAATAATAACTCAGAAATATCCATAGAATATATTACCTATTTGTTTAAAACTTTGAATTTAACACACATTGTTGATCAATTCAAGGTTCTGAATGAGTCCATGGAAAATAAATGAAACTTGGTGCTGCCCATCAAGTAGCACAGCCACAGATGAGGCCAGACACAATAGGATGCTGTGGGTACCCATGGGGCAGCAGAGTGTGGTCTTAAGAGTTCTCCAGCCTTTAGTGAAAGCCTCATCTCTGCCAGCTTCTAAGTCTCCTTCTTGGCTTATTTCCTCATCTATAGAATGAGACCATAGCAGTTCATGCCAGGTCAGGGGTTGAGAGGCATCGTTGCCCAGTGTTGGTTGGTATCTGGTTCGTGGAAGTACATGCAGTGTGGCAGAGCAGGGTGCCTTGCAGGGTGGTTGAGGGGGGACTCAGAACATCCTCGTGAAAAAAAGTGATCCAAGTAGAAAGGGAAAAAATTCTAAGCTGTGAGCATTACATGAACAAAGGAACTGAGCCTGAAAACTTTCTCTAATGAGGCTAAGGTCATCAGACCTAAATTTTAAAACTTTGCCTTCTAAACCTATCTTCTAAGGTACGGGTGTTTGGGCCCAAGAAATACTTCTTCTCCTAGACTTATCTAATTTGTATCTAGAAGGGGAAATAGCTTAACAATTTCCCCATCTGCTTTTCCTAAAATCATGCCATCTTTTTTAAGTGACAGAACTAGGCTGTTGATGTCTCTGGTGCCTATTGCTCACTCTGACCTCCACTCCCTTGTCTAATTGTGCAGTCAGTGTTTGCTCGCTGCTCCTGTTCTTTGCTTCCCAGTGTCTTTTGAGTGAATTATTTTGCAAAGATTTCTATTGAATTTTGCCCTCTTTTTTTCTTTGTCCATCAAGGTCATTTTAAATTTCAATCCAGTTTTCCTAACTGTCAGCCATCCCATCCAATTGGCCGTCATTTCTAAATTCGATAATAATGTTTTTGAGTCTGTATCTGAAGCATTAATAAGCATGTTAAGGCTAACAGCATCCAGCCAAGGACCTAACCCTGTAGAATTCAATTTGTTTGTGCTAATTTATTTGCATATATTATACAATTATCCTCTCTAGACATGAAAAAGAAACTTGGGAAAGAAGGTTAAGTCATTCAGTTCATTCTGACATGCTTTCAGTTGTAACTGGAGGGCAAGGAAGACAGGCAAATTCTATCTCAGAGGATATCTATATGATTGGGTTTGACATTCACATATTAGGATTTGTGTCTCTAGAAATAAAACTTCATCAAAGTTTGTGTCTTCAATACTTAATTTTTATCAATAATGAACTGAAACTCTGTTTCAGTTTTCTGGTAGATGGATGAGTATGGCCCTCCATAAACCCTAACCAAAAAAGTCTAACAAGATGAGAATTGCACAGTTTGATAATGCTGTCAAATGTAAGCTGTTATTTTAGGTAGCTAAGATCATGCCCTTGTCTGGATACCTTCAGTCCTGGGACATTTTTCTAGCTTGGGGGCAGCTGAGTTGGGCCTGTGGGTCTGGCTTACATGAGCTCAGTTCTAGAGCTGGTGGAGATCTTCTCTTCCTGTTGAGAATCTAGCCAGTCCTCAGTTTTAGGGAGACGTCGAGACGACAAATGGAAAGTCATTCTTAATGCCCTCATCATTTGGCTCAGACAAGAGAATGGAAAAAAAATCCCAAGTCACACCAAGTGCTGTAATTTGATAGCCTGATCCCAAAGCAAGTGAGGAAACCACACCCAAGCCTTTCCCCAGTTAACCACAAAGATGGACCAGAATAGAGAAGGAAAGCAGGAGCTTTAAGAAAAGCTGGAGAAGGCTTGCGTGAGGCACAGCAAGAACTATGGATGCTATCAGAGCACCTCCCCCTGGACCTTCTTGCTTTAGGGTATGTGAAATTTTTAAAAGATTATGTTCGTCTAATCATTTTTTTTTTTTAATGTCAAAGCAATGGGATAGACCATTGCTAAGTGAGCGGATCTGTAACATAAATGCAAGATGCATCTGCTAGTCAAGACATTCGTTGAAACGACTGCAGCCCCTCTCCCTCGACTTTCTAGCTTTATGTTTTGTAAGTTTTTTCTCTTTTTGGTATTTTGTATGCTCAGAAAAACATGCGGGCTCCCTCTGGTGGTCACGCCAGTGTTTCTAACTGGAGTTTCTATCGGTGTTTCTAATATTGAAGTTTGAGTTACAGAAAATAAGATGTTTGAATGAAAATGTTTATAGCAAAGGTTATTTTCTAAGATTTCTAGGACTTGAGAACATTCAAATTAATCCACGTTGACAATATGTCTATCCATGTATCCATATGTGGATGTACAGAGTTCAATTATATCATGCTGGTGATGTTTGACTTTCCAGAACGCAGTCTGTCCTGTGAATCCACAGAAAGGTGCAGAGCTCCCAACTCATAAGGCAGACAAGCACTCCCAAGGCTCAAGTCTGTTATGGAGTACTCACTTAACTCTGCTCTACCAGAGCTAAGCATGGGGAGAAGTGACCTGTTCCCATTTAGAATATACTGGAAGTTCTTTCCTGTTGACAGTCTTGTTTCCTTTCCTTTTTTAGGTCACATTCTGAGAATGTGATCTTCCTGTAATATGGTTTCTTTCTAGACTGGATGACTGTATCCTTGCATCAACGTACTGCTAACACGCAGACACGGTGACTGAACACAGTGATAACAGTGCCGTCTACAAAATAGAAGTCTGTTTTTCCTTCCTTTGAACTATCCAGGTATTAGTTGTCCAGGGTAAATCTGGAAGCTCCAGATTGTGATGTGTGCTATGGTTGGAAGTCTCTCAGGAAACACTCTCTTATACATGGCATTTTCCAGTAGACATGGAAACATAAGTCTTGCTGTTTAAATATTCCCGATGGCCAAATGTTTTTATTGCAGTTTTTTCTTCTTGACTAAACAATAGTCTTCAGTAGCTGTGTACAACTATAGAAACATTGTGAATATTTTATATGTAATTAATATTAAATATTAAGATATATTGTTATTGGAAACTCATTCCTAGGTGACTAGGAGATACTTATTAAAAAATGGATTAGAAATCCAGGATAGTGGTAAGCACCTGTAATCCTAGCACTTAAGAGGTAGGTGGAGTCAGGAAGATGAGGGGTTCAAAGTCATCCGCTGTTAAACTGAAAGTTCAAGGCTATGCTGGGCTACATATGGCGCTTTCTCAAAAGGAAAGAGTTAAGAGAGCAGTGTGGAATAGGGTTTGCTATCAGTTTGTGACTCTTTCTTGGTTTTTATCCTTGTTAAGAACTGGGGAAACTCATTTGCGTAAATAGGCAGATGGGGATAGGAATAATTTAAATAGCATATCTAAGTTCTGGGACTCCTAGGACACCAGTGTGGTGCTTTGAGTGGAGCCAGAGGTGAGGAGGGTGCAGTCACAGGGGACTGGACAGCACCCCATCCAGGGTGGATTTAGACATTGATTCTGGGGGATTATTTGGTGAATGAACTAGGAGAGAAGGGAGAGAGCTCAGAGTGACTCCCAGGCCTTCGCCTTGGATGAGTGGAAGGATACACTTGCCATTGACTGAGAAAGAGAAGCTGAGGTAAGAACGGATTCCAGGAACTAGGTTCAAGGTCACAGTTCAAGGTAGATTCCAGGAAATGGGGTGATTTAGACTTCTACACTCTGCCTAGGCCCAATCGATAGTTAATTACAGTAAATGTTTGATCAGAAAATAATGGGAAGGTAGATGCCAGAGGTTTGTGCCCCAAGCCATTTGCCCCGTGAACGAGAGTAATGAAATATGTCTGAAAGAAATTAAACAACAAACGAGACACAAATCAGCCAGAAGTTTATTACGTTTGCTACTTCCATTATTATATTTTTGCATATTTTAAGAGAATTCATGTTTGTGAGCAAACTGTGTAACTGCAGGTGTCACCTTTCCCATTAGTAAGAAGCTAATTTATGGAATATTTCAAGTGCAAATAATAAATGAACCAAGCTAACAAAGTGTTACTTAATAAACATCCTCAGGGACCTTATTTAATGAACAGGTAGAGGACTATTATATGAAACTTGGCCCACAAATTATTTCTATATGAATTGGTGATACTAAATGGTTATGGCCTGCTTGAAACAATTTATTTTCTTAATTAGTTTAATCATTCTCTTTACAGTCTCTTACACTACTACATGAGTTAATAACCACTTTTTTTCTTGAATAAATTAATTTTCTAGCCTGCTTGCAAATTTCCAATTAATAAAATTTCAAGGAGTGAATTAATGCTGTAATCATAAGAAAAATAACCATACTTTATATAATCCTTTTGCAGTTAGCTAACATTGACTAAGCACCTACTATGTGTTGTGCAGGCCTTGTACTTTAATCTGGGCCATCAAAACGCAATAAGTTCTTGACTTCATAGAGCAGGGGAAGAGGGGTCGGTGGGTGCGCAGTTCTATGTGTGCTCTCTGTGGTAGGATGGAGATGGAAGACAAATGGCAAAATATAAAAATATCCACTATATGAGCCTCAACCCTGCAAGCTAGGGTCTCCGAAGTAAAAAACGTTTGGTTATTCACCTCCCAAATGCCACCTCAACACCAGCTGCAACCACCACACCTCTATACTCTGTGGCTCTAGACACTGAAGGTGCATGAGACAGAAATCCACAGAATGCCACCTTAAAAGCAATCAAGAGTAGATGCTGGAGCTGACTGCCTGGGTCTCTAGGAGGAGAGCATATGAACTGGCTTGAGGCTGACAGGAGCCCAGGGCTCTGCTTCCCGCTTGCTGCTTTGGAAGCCTTGGAAGTATGGCCCCCAGTAGTTCTCATTTTCTGTTTCTCCCAGCATCTGCTGTGAGGAAAGGTTGTGCAAACACCCTGATTGAGCTAATGTGGGCTATGTGACCCCTCCACCAAAACTCTGAGCCAACTGATGAGAGTATGATCCGACTGTGGTTTCAGCTCTGTAGATAAGAAAGGAATCCAGAGGAACAATCACTGCTCCTATCTCTTACTACTGAGAATTCACATCTAGCTGACAACTAAAAATCCAGTCCTCTTGGTTTGAGGTACTCAGAACATCATAATGCAATCAATGCCCTGTTCGTGGCTACTCTTCATTCCTTGCTTATGAAGAAATGGAACAGGAGCACTTAGGAGAATAGTGTTGACACGACATTTTGCAGTAGCCTTGATGGCAGTAAGCTTTGTGCTTAGAGATCTCATGCATTCCACACAATCAGAAGCACTGTTTTCTTCCTGCTAACTTCTGAACATGTGTGGCAGGGAGATTAAGAGGGTTGATCTTGTTAAGTCTTCGAGCAAGTTGGATGACGGTGCTGAAACAGTATGACATAACTTGCCCCAGTTTTTTTTAGAATATTCTACAAATTGTTTTTTATCTATTTGATTTTTAAGTTGTTAAATTCTGGGAGCCAAATTTACATTCAGTGAAGTCACTGGAGGCTGTAGTGTGTGTCTAAAGGAAATATTTCTGCCAAGAGACTAAAATGAAGTGAAGCGACACAGTGGATTTTACAAGATAGTGTTTTCCTGATCATAAGTATAATAGTTTATGTTGAGTACTGGAAAATGTAAAACTATTTTTACAACTTCTGTGAATGCCACCACCTAGCGCACACACGTACACGAGCACACACACAGAGCTAGGGAGGTGACTCAGTAGATAAGAGCCCTTTGCACACAAGCACGAGGACCTGAATTTAAATCAGCAGGACTCACATAAGAAGCTGAGTGTGACCATGCACACATGTAACCTCAGTGCTATAGTGGGTGGTGACAGGAAGAAAGTTGAAGCTTCCTGGCTGCCATCCTAGCTCCAGGTTAAGTGAGAGAGCCTGTGTTAAGGGAACACAGGAAAGAGTCACAGAGCAGGACACCAGCTGCCTCTGGCCTTCACATGGTTGCATGGATGTGCATGTCCTCACACACTTGCACACATGCCACATATATATCATACACACATGTCACAACCCATGCATGCACGTGTGTGCGTGCGCACACACACACACACACACACACACGTTTATATGATATATAGTTTCTTGCCCATCTTTTTCAATCAAGTTTTTAGAAAGACTTTTAAAGTGCTTAATATTGATTGAGCCATACAAGGGGAGGAATTTCCTCTCAAATTAACATTTTTATACACATTTACATGTTATCTGTGTATTTGTCAAAGTTAGTTTCTACATTATCCCATTTCCAGAGTTGTTTTGGGTTACTTCACTCCAGTTTCTCCTGGTGTTTTTAGTTTCTCTCTGGCATCACTATGTCTGTCGGAGGAGCTTCCTTCAGAACTGGAAGGATGGGTGCGCTGCCAGCAGGTTTTCCACGTTCTCCTTCGTGGAGAATAATGACTTTACCTCCTCTTCACCCCTAAGGCTGATTTCCCCCAAGATAGAGTTGACTTAGCAGTTCTTCCTTTGGAGCACTTAAAAAGACACTGACAGTTGTCCCCAAGCCATGGTCTACCCAGCTTCTTTCATGTTTACAGAATGTCCCCTTCCTTTTCCAGGATCCCATCTAAGATAACATACTGCATTCGTCATCACCTCTTTGGACAGCTTTTGCCTGTTACCTAAAACCTTTTTAAAAAAAAAAAAAAAAAAAAAAAAATAATAATAATAATAATAATAACTTCTGACTGGATCATAGAGGGCTCATCAAGCATTTTGTAGTGTGGTGGGATTTATCTGTCTTTTCCTCAAATTAGACTCACTTTCTAGCCTGCAGGGAGGAAGCACAGAGGTGGATTGTTTTTATCTAGTCATATCAAACTATGCCTCGTCAGTGTGACCAACCACCATCGCCGAAGACCTTGCTTGCCTGGTTAAGGTGTGATTGGCCAAGCTTCTCCTCTGTGAGGTCACTGTCCCTAGGTGCCCTGCCTTTGCAGACATCGGTGGAAGGATGTCAGTATGCACAACCCCTGGGGGACTTTTAAGGGAACAGTGAGCTGTTTCCCAAGTCCTTGATAGCACAAGAGCAACGTAAGCATTTCAAATTCTTCCTCCTGAGAGATTTGCCTCTTTCCCGTGATTATTCATTTGGTCTTTTTGTATACCATTATGTACCTGGGATGTCTGTTTTATTCTTTGTGCTAAGGTCTGGCGCTGTTCCTTAAAATCTTTCTATTTTAGTACCACTGTCCCATGACTATCTCACTGGGTTTTCTTTTGTCTTTGAGCACCATCTTCCTCTATAGCTAAATACCTCTAATACATTCCTTCATCCAGTATTATAATTCATCATTTGCCAAATAATTCATTCTTCCTCTCACTCAAAGATGCTGTTAGAAACAAGTGTCTGGGTCCTAGATGTGTTGTTGCTATTGGGAATGCTGAACCTCTCAGCTGCTATAGGAAGGCAGTGTACGAAAGCCAAATGCCAGAAGTGTGATCACAAGGACCTTAACCTTTTCTTGTCTCGGTTTCTTCATCTGAGAAATGGGACTAATGAGCATCCCTTCATCAAAGTGTTGTTGGTATTCAGCTATTGACTTGAAGCACGAGCATACAGAGATTAGTATGTAAGTGTTCTTACCCTTTCGTGTGTCCTGAATAACTTGTTATGGGTAAATACACAACTTGCTCCCTCCTCCTTCTCTTCTGCTTGCTTCTGTTGCTTTGTTTTGCCATGTTCTCTTTGGTTAGCTATGAAGAATGGAATGGCCTCCCTTCCCCCCACTACCCTGCATCAGATAAGAAAACTGAAGATCCTGTGTTTCACCTCAGTTTTTGTTTGTGTACTGGTCTGCTTTTAAATTTGAGAATGGTTGAGCATGCATAGTTGGGGAATGTGGGTGTTCCACCCACATTCTGGGATGTGCCTGGAAACAGTTCTTCCATGAACTGTGTTGTCTTGGAGTTTCCTCCACTGTGCATCCTCACAAAGGCTCCCATGTGCTTCTTCAACAATAGGTTAAGATCACAGGTTTAAACTCCTAACGATAACCAGAGAGAATGCCTCTCAAAGTTGCTACCTGAGTAAAAACAGCAATGATATTGCCAAATAACTAAAGAAAAGCAAACCCCAGACAGTTATTTATAGTGTTTTCAGGCGCCATAAGTGACCCGAGGGCATTTGACTTGAGTTTTGAAGTAAGAACATTTTATAAAAGATCAAGTCACACCGGCCAGCCAAGAGGGATTCCCTCCCTCTTAGAGGAACTGTGGACGGATGTCTGAGCTGCCTGCCCTCCCCTTCCTTCCTGTGAGGCTGAAGTACCCTCTTGCGGCAGGCTGGTCACCCAGCTTTCTGGAGGGAACCACACTGCCTAGAAAAAAAATATGAAACTCATTCAGTTCTTGGCAACCCTTTTAGGTTTAAGTGGTAAGACAATGCTGTATTAACAGTGCTGTCTTTATTTGGCAGAGATTTGCTTTAGAATGAAGCCAACCATGTAAAAAGTTTAAGCTGCACAAACCAGAGAATTGTAGGAGTCCCAAAGTTTGATAGAGCGAGAAGCAAGGTTCATGGGGCAAGTGCCCAGAGAGGTCTGAATCGTCAGCAAATCCTGACTCCCTTCCCACTCTGATTTTGTGTCTGCAAATCCTAGTACAGTCTCTGGGACTTTGGGTGAGGAAGTCAGATGGGAATAAGGTCATTGGTGCTTTCTGTTACTCACACACTCCTACAGTGCTTAACCCCAGTCTGGCCGGAGGCTTTAATCAAGAGGCTTCGTGATTAGCACATTCCATCCAAGGTGCTGTGAAAATCTGTGGCTATCATGTCCAAAGTCCATAAGTTTCTAGTCTATGAAAGAGCAGAATAACATTTGATTCCTTCTCATTGTATTTGCAAATGTTCCAAGTATGCCTAAAGCCTTTCAAATGACGTTGGATTAAAACAAAACCAAAGAAACAGAGCAAAATTTCAACCTTGAGGTAGAAACAGCTTGGTTTCTGAAGTACACTTACGTTTCTCTTGGCTAATTGTTTCTCTAGTAATAATAGGGCTTTAAATTTTGGAGACCTCCCCTCCCCCGTCTTTTTCTGCCCACTGAAAGAAACTAGAAAAATATGAAAGGAGAAAGGAAGAAAAATACATTGGTGATAACAGTTTCAAAAGTCCAATGTTTCTGGACTACTTCTTTGGCATAGAAAGTACTCGGATTACATATGTGATTAAAACCATTGTCTGCACTACTATAACCTAATGGTTTAAAAGAAAGACAAAAAAGGCCATGTTTAGGGAGCCTACCTGGTTTATGAGCCAGCTTGGAAATGGACTCGGTGTTTTACTCTGTATGCCGCAGTTCCTGGCTGCTCTCCTATTTTATATGGAATGCCTTTAGGGCTTTGATCATTTTTGTTTTGATGAGCTTTGTGAAGGTTTAAAAGGTTTCTTGAAAACATTAATAGGCCTTCACTATTCCAGGAATTTTGTATAACACGAATCAAATGCACGCTGCTCTCAGGTTGTGGAACCCTTGAAGGTTATCAGAGTCGCTTGTTTGTGTGTTCTTGTATGTGACCCGAGGTTGTGTTTATTGTACCTTTGGCTCACTAGATTGTTCTAGGCAAGGGGAAAAAAACTCTTTTAGAATTCCCAATCAATACAGATAAAGACACCACCATGCCGAGGACTGTACAAAAGTCAATTGAGTGCATTATTTTCAACTCAAAGTACACGACAAAGAATCCCATTTTCTTTTTAGTAATTATTTTACCTTTCCCAGCTGGGAATTACAAGGCTATTAAAATAATAGCTGAGGGCATTTTAGATCGGATGCATCTACATGCTATGAAAGTGTGTTTGTGTTTTCTTGTTAGAAATTTTTGTCTCAATTGATTAATTTGTTCCTATTAATATTTATGAATCTTAATACACAATGACTCTATTGAAGAAGCCAAAGATAGACCACTTCCCTAAGAGTCCATCCAGAAGAAACAGCCTATCCGAAGCAGTATTTATGAAAGCATCCCAATTAGCCAAGGTCTCCAAAACTTCACACACGATATTAGCGTTCCACTACTAAACCCAGTTCTGCACGGGTGACCGCCAGTGAGTGGGTGACGGGAGCTCTTGGCCTAAGTATATAGGTTATTTATCGTACCAAATTGTTAAAAACTTCTCAAAGGCACAATAACAAGAAAAACTTTAAATTATGCCATGTATATTTAATAAAATTTCTCATTAAAATTAATTTACAGAACTCTGTGAATGTTTTTATGACAGTGCTATGTAAGAAGGAAGAAATGTAAAATTTTACCTAGAGTGATTATGCCGAATTAGAGCCACCCCATTATCTACTCAGAAGGATTAATATTCAGATCCTAAAATAATATTTTGCTTTATATAATAAAAATATTTTATGCTCCTGATGAACATGCATCATTTTGAAATGGAAAAAAGCTTAAAGCCAAAAAATTAATAAGCTTTACTGTGGTCACAACCTGACTTCCAGTGTCTGTTCTCAGCACTGAGGCATCCACGGTGCTTTGCATATCCTGTCTTCAAGGGCTTTGTCTCACCTCATTCCACGCCCACTGCACATCAGCCACATATGGGGAAGCTTGATGCTTTCTGTTCCCACCTGTGTGACCTTGGTCTCAGTCTGCAATTCCTTTTTGCTTCCTCTGTGCTGGAAGTTCTGCTAGAGGCAGCTGGATCCCCTCCCCATTCAAAAAGGCTTCCTTGAGCCACCAGGCCCCGTCCTTCCCACTTGACCAACATAAACCTGTCTCTGTAAGATACTTCCGTCGAGTTCCGCTAGATGAGGTACAATGACAAAAGAACTATTAAATTGTGCTGCATACAATTAATGAAATTTCTCGTTTAAAAGAATCCACAGTGCTATGTGAAATCGTTTGAGTGCTGTATTATGTATATATGATTACACCCTTGCTTGAAAACAGTGAATCCCATGCCCAGTTGAAAGGATCTCCTAAGAGAATCATCACATTTTGCACATCCCTCTGATCTTGGGAAGCCCTACATTTTTTTGATCAGTTCCACTAACTGGTGACAAGTGAGGACGAATCACCTGTAATTGTGAGAGCATTTCATGCTGCTCTTTTCTAACTTGAGAATATACTTCACAGTTTCCTCCGTCTAAACCCCAATGCCCACTTTCCTGTAGAATGTCTCTCAGCTGTACATTTATTTCCTATTTAGTACATTACCCAAAGACTTTTGACAGATCCCAATTTGGCTTCAGAAACCTGTAGATAAAACTGTCTATATCTCTTAAGAGTCAAGTCACTTGGCTTCTTAAACACTGACTCTGAAAAGAATATGGTTAGATGTTATTCACAAAAAAAATGAATGAATGAATAAACTACATTAACTTTTTTTTTTAAAAACAGTGTGGCCTGCCAGAACATGTATGCTTAGCTTTTAGACCCCCTTTGCTTTGTTTTCCACGTGTTTGTTGCCCTTGAGAGCAGCACTTGTGCCTTAAGCAAGAGGTACTAGACATTTGCCGTGAGCACTTTTAAATTTCACCAGCAGCACCAAGTAAATAAATATTTCTGAAAATGCCATGTGGTCAGCTAGGTTGTCTCTAGCCTAGAGTCCTGTACCACCTTCCATGGAGCATGCTGGTGGTATCTTAGAGATGGATGCTTTTCATGGACAGAAGCATACATGCATACTCTTCAAGTTCAAAGGAAAGAAAGCTAGGTCCCAGACTACTGCCCACTGAGCTGTAGAACAGCCGTTGCCCTCCTTTGGGTCACAGGGACCCCGAATGTTTTCACATTCTAAACCCCAATGCTTACTTTACTGTAGAGTGTCTCTCATCTGTACAATGAGTGCAGAGCACACACTTTCCTAACTTGTTTTATGAGATCAAGTTGATTTCTTGTTCTAACGCAGACGTTTTCTTGAAACTTCTTATCAAAACATAATGCATTCATAGAGGTCAATACCCTTTCAAAGCTGTTGTCACCTTAACACAGTGCAGAGCAGGAAGCAGAAGAGAGCTGTAACTACTGACGCCCAGCCCAGTGCCTGTTTTCCCTCCAGCACCTCCCCACTGTCTTGTCTTCTAAGAGACCAGTGATTTGTACTAATGAAAGCCATCTGTCACTTGCCTTCTATACCCATTCTACCTCTGAGCGCACTGTGTGTGGGATCTTCTGATGGTACTGGGCTGCTGTGAACAACGTTACCTGCATCTTGATTCACGGCTTTTGGTGAATGTATCTCTGCAGTTCTGATGGGTCTTTATGTACCAGTCCATTTCTGGAGAGTTAAAAGTATGCTTGTTCAGGTTTAAGGTCTGTGAATGGACTTCTAGAAATCTGTTCATCCATGAAGTTAAACGGAGAATTTTGGATGTTGCATCAAAAACTGTCACTTTTATGACGTTCTCAAAAGTGTGCCCCCAAATCTTTATCAAAACAGTAAAAACTCGAACACTGATTTTGTTTTTATCAGGGGGAAAAAGAGAAGAAAATGATTTTAAAAAAGGATAGTTTCTAGGACTATCTGTTTTCTAGAATATTTTTCAATTCAAAGGGATTGAATATTTCAATCTAAAGGCAAGTCTGAGGTTTTACCTTGAAATCAATGCTTCTTACTCACAGTGCAAAATACTTTAGTATGGATTTGACAGAGAGATGTTTGTATAGGAAGGGAGCAGAGACAGCGCCAGTCAGTGCTGTCAGCCAGTAAGCTTGGGCTTGCCTTCTCCATCCTGATGGGTAGAACCGGAATTTCAGACACGAAAAGAGGAAGATTCTCCCCTTTCTTTTCATTCCTCTGTCAGGTAAACACTCCTCAGAGGTTTCTCCATGTCATTCCAGTAAATATTTAATGAGCAATCCACATACAGTGCCACGGGGACTCCAAGATAACAAAGACACAGTTTTAATTTTAAGGGATTCATTTAGCATTCAGCAAAATAAACACATAAATAACTGTGGTGCAAGCAGCGAATGTGAGCAGGAACAGGGCTTTGGGAAATGCAAAGGGGTCCCCTGGGCAGACCTAAGGGTAGGTGGAGGAAACGGACAAAAGAACAGGAACGCACACCCTTTTCTCCTGTGGGTTTCTCAACTGTGTCACCCAGTTCGTTGATTATAAAACTTCAAGGCTCCAAGGATGAGAAAAGTCACCTGTAGCTTCTCAGAGCATTCCACTGTGTGCCCCAAGTGGACCAATTTTATTCTTAAGAATTTTGTTGCCCAAAGCCAGGATTACAACCCAAGTTTAGCATCATTTACCAGAATAGTCCTCTTTGAATTCTTCTGGGTTTAACTTAGTGCAGCTCTAGTGACATTCTAAAATATTCATGAAGTTGACATTTGCACATTTGATGTTAAATTAAAATGACAGAACATGATATCATCATATATTGTTTTATGTCAGGTATTACTGTGTGTCATTATGTTGCATGATTTTAAGGACTAGTCTATGCCCAGTGGGTTTATGAAGATATTTCCAAATTTTTGCATGATGGGAGCTTTGGCTTTCTTGGAAGGTATCTAAGATTGCTGCACTCTTGACTATGTACTACACACATGTCAGTGACTGTGGTATCTGTAAATCTCTTCCTCTACGCTGAGCTTTTGACTTCACTTGTTGACAATCATTTCTTCTGCTTTGCTTCGAGGGAGGGAAGGAACACTAACTGTAATTGGGGTATTTCCACATTTTAGAATTTCAGCCTCCCTGAAAACAATTCAGGCCTCAGTTTGTGGCCCAAACTTTGTCAGCTTGGCAAAAATCCATTTTTCCTTAGCAGGGTAGAGCAGGTTTTCTGAATCCATTGTCTTCTCTGGTCAAGTCTCAGCCATAGGGTGTAGTTTGGGTCTTGCCCTTGGCTATATTGTCCCTCAGTCTGTCTCTCTGTGACCCTTTTAGAGATTCTAATCACACACACACACACACACACACACACACACACACACACACTCTACAGATACATTTCCATTCGGCCTTAGCTAGCTAGACTAGGCTAGACTAAGAATATAACATGTTATTCTCCCAAAATGTTGACAGTACTTTATACTGTTGAGATTTAGAGTCTCTTTGTAAGCAGTCCCTCCATTTTCAAGTACTAGTTTTATGTAAATGAGGATTGTGATTTTTTTCTGTATTCCTTTAGGGTGTTTTCTTAGTTGGGGTAGCTATTGTTGTGATGAAACACTATGAACAAAAGCAACTTGGAGTTGGAAAAGTTTCTTTAGTTTACATATCCTGAGTCACAGTTCATTGAGGGAAGCCAAGACAGGAACTCAAACTAGATAGGACCCTTGAGGCAGGAGGTGATGCCAAGGCCATGGCAGAGTGCTCTTACTAGGTTGCTCCTCATGTCCTGATAAGCCTATTTTCTTACAGAAGCCAGGACCGTCTGCCTAGAGTAGTACCACTCACAATGGGATGGACCCTCTCCCATCAGTCACTAATTAAAAATATGCCCCACATGCTTGCCTACAGCTCAGTCTTACAGAGACATTTTCTCAACTGAAGTTTCCTCCTCTCTGATGACTATAGCTTGTGTTAAGTTGACATAAAAGTAGCCAGCACAGATGGTAAGGTAAGGATTATGTTGTATTTCAGCTATTCTTGGAATCTTAATGGTTATACAATAATTTTGGTTAAAATTAATTATTTGTAATTTAGAAATTATAAAGACCTTTATTAGTGAATATCAAATATATGATCCAAGTAACCATACACTTTCTTTACTAGATTACTAATATCTGGCTTTCATAAAAGGTATTTTCATACCCCAAACAATAAAGTTGAAAGTGACTGGGAAGTGATTCCTTGGGAGGTGCCATCTACGTTTATTTAGGTAGTTTAAATATTGCTAGCATGATATGTCCTGATTATGTCACCTTGGTCCAATCTTCAGGAAAAATACATCTTAGTGAAGAATTGTGTTATACAGAATGCTTCTGTCACTCCCTGATTCTCGAGTGCTCAAGTTGACACCCACAGTACCAATACTTTTAGGCAGAACATATCATATCTCTGACATATGACTCAGATCATATGTCAGATCAGCAGAACCCAGACCGGCACGTCAACAAGATTCCTGTGTGATGTGCAAAGCATTGACTTAAGTCTCCTCTCTCTGTAAGACTTTGACCAATCACAGCTCAGTGGAAACAGCTGCCATTTTCTTCCCAACATCTCTTCACATACCTGAACATATAAGTTGTCTCTTCAGTCACTAATAAATGAGGTCTGCTAAGAGACTTTAATTCATTAGTGAAGGCATCCTTCCATTCATCCATAATGATGAATCAAGTGGTTCTGTATAGCAAGAGCTAGGGGACTACAGAGTGAGCATGAAGTTCACAGAGCTAGTATTTCAGTGGAGAGGACAGACAGGAAACGATGAGCCAGGTGTGAGGTGCTGGATAGGATGCGCTAGCTGTAGACTTGAGAATGATTGGGCATATGGAGAGATGGAGACATGCAGACTTCTAAGACTAACATTGCAGTTTCTAGGCAAGAAAGGACTATGGCTGGGACACAGCACATATTGATACTGGTACTGAGCATGTAGTTCATGAGACTTAAGAACTGAATTTTTACACTTTAATTAATATAAATGTCTATGTAAAACCAGTAGTTAATGCATTGAACTATGTAATTCTTGAGTTCATGGATACTAACACCATGAGTTTATTTCTTGGCCAGTATTTGTGTAGTCTTGGGCTGCTGACAGGTTGTACTTAGTAATAATTTATCAATTAAAAAGACCATTTTCTTATCAACCCTAAAATACTTATATTTTGGGCCAAGAGAATTCTGGCCTTTTCCAGTGTCTTCTACATGACTGCCATTTACCACTAGCGTTGTGAAACATTCTAGTCATGCAAGTTATCCACTATATTTTAGCACATGTTCCATGGACTGTGAAAAGGAAAAAAACACTGAAATATCAGAAAAATACCATACACTCTCATTCTGAGTGTCTTGCTCAGTGCACTGCTTTTCTTTGCATTCAAAGTGTGCAGTGAAGTAGAGCTTGGAAAATTGTTATCACGGATTCTGTGAAAAGCATCTGAAGGATTTGCTGCAAACCTGTAAGCTACAGCTGTCTTGTTCTCCATTTAAAAGTCATATAATATACTCATTGCTATTGCTGTATCATTTTTTAAACTATATTTTTCCCCACAGTAGAATCCTGGGCTTTTAAGAGCAGATAGATAACAGAATATCCCATAATTTCTCATTGGCTTTTATCTTTTCTTATATGTACACCAAACTCAGGTTAACAATGCTAAATGACTATTAATAAATGATCATTAAAACAAACTGTGCCATTTCTGTGTAACGGCTGCCATACAGCTAAAAAAAAAAGTGCACAGAAGTGTAACCAGATGAGACAGCTCTTTATGTTCTGGCATGAGAATTTGTGAAGACTCTTTTTCAGTGATAAACACAGGATTGAGGCCAATGTGTATATCATTTGTGTTGGAGAGTGTGGGAGATCATATATATTTCCATATTAGTTTGTGTATGATAATTAAATTAGCATTTCAGCCCAATTAGATTTTCTAAAACATGTTATGCAAATCATTTGCAGCCTTGGAAACATTCTGAGCAGGAGCTTGTAGCCTGGATTGAGTGTGGGTAGAGTCTCAATCACATTTTTTCCATATTCTCATCACATGCCTGGCATATTTTAATTTTTTAAAGATTTATTTGTTTCGTGTATGCATGTACACCAGAAGAGGGCATTGGATCCTATTACAGATGGTGATGAGGCACCATGCTTTTGCTGGGAATTGAACTCAGGACCTCTGGAAGAGCAGCAATCAGTAATCTTAACTGCTGTGCTGTTAACCTGCCTGGCATAGTTTTAGATATTAAATAAATGTTACAACTTTCAGTGTCTTACCACACCCAGATTTAAATTTGAGACTATAATGGTGCTAGACTTACTATGAATAAGTATCTATCATTAAACAGACCAGACATTGATGTGACCCTCAGGCATAGTCTCTGCTTCCCCCGAAGTGCAGAGCACACAATGATAACCAGATTTGAATTTGTTGCTTGGTTTGCTCAAACGAAGACGATGGAAGAGGCCAAGGCTTAGATCTGTGAGATGGAAGGAAGGAGGTTTAGGTAATCTTTCCCAGAACTTAGATTTCCATAAAAATTATGGTTATGAAGGGATGAGAAGACAAGACAGTGGTATTGTGGGATGTTGTTAATAGTCTATCTTATCTCCTCTTACTCAAAGAACGGATTTAATAGGAATACACCAAGATGCCTTGTATAAGAGAATCTGGGCCAATTTATAAGAAAAAAGAAAGCTAAACAAAATGGCTTCCTCATCATCTCTCCCCGCCCCCACCCCAACACACACACACACACACACACACACACACACACTGTTGGGCCCAATGGAACTCTTTGGACTGGTAACATTCAAACTTAGCATTTTGTTTCTTGCAAAACAAGACTGCCAGAAGTTCATTCCCTTGGGGTTTGTTTGTCTCAGAAAGATGACATTTTCTTTCCTTCACTGTGCATGTACATGAGCATTTGTGTGTGTGTGTACGTTTGCATGTATATACGTGATGGGTGTTCACAGGCAAATACGTGTTGTGATGTATGTGTGGAGGCCAGGGGGCAACTTTGTGAATTCTGTCCGTTACATGGGTTCTGAGGGGCAAATTCAGATGACTAGGTTTGCACAGTAAGCACATTACCTGCTGGGCTGTCTCACCTGCTCTGTATTGATTCTACATCTGACGTGCCCCTGTGCAAGACTTTTATGTTGCTGCTCTTGTTTGTTTTCCTTTGTTCTGCTTGATGTTCTGTGAGCTTCCTGGATCTGTAGTTTGGTGTCTGTCATTCATTTTTGAGAGAATCTAAGTCGTTATTTAAGTATCTGTTCTCTTTGCATTCTTCTTGTGGTATTGCTACATGTGTGTTTTTAATCTCTTATGTTCTCTGTCTTTGAAATTCCCTCAGCGTGCCAAGATATTCTGGGTTTGGACACGGGACATTATCTTTTTCTTTTTGCATTTCGATTGGGAAGGTTTCTGCCGACCTGTGCTCATATCACTGAATCTTTTCCTAGTGGTTGTGTACGTTCTGAACTCATGGATGTCTTCCTTTGCAGAACTATTGATCTGTAGAGTTTTGCTTGATTTTTTGTTTTTCTTAGAATTTGTATCTCCCTGCCTGCAGCCCTGTCTAGCAGGAAATAAAGTGCTAAGTTTGAGAGTTACAGGTCCAAACAGTTCCTTTGGACTCAACAGTGTGTGTGTGTGTGTGTGTGTGTGTGTGTGTGTATGTGTGTGTTCCCATGCACATGTGTTGGGGGTGGGGTGGTAGGAGGTGGTGGGGAATCCATTTTGTTTAGTTATGTTACCCAATGCATTTTTGCATTTTGCATATAATTTTATTAGTGCTAGCAGTAGAATAATATTTCATAGTTAACTTACATTACTAATTTGAACTTTCTGTCTGGACATTCGAAATTCTGTATCACACCTAAATTCCAGTGTTTGGTTTGTGCTTCAAACTGGTCTCTCTTGTTTATCATGGCTTCTCATTTTTGTTATCGAAAGCCAGACATGATGGGATCTGTGATAAGAATGGAGGTAAATAGGCTGTCGCAGTTACTGTTCTTTTGCTGTGAAGAGACATCATGACTAAGCAGCTCTTATAAAAGAACGTATTTAATTGGGAGCTTGCTTACAGTTTCAGAGACTTAGTCCATTATCATCATGGTAGGGAGCAGACAGTCATGGTACTGGAGTAGTAACTGATCCACAGGCAGTAGTCAGAGTGAACTTTGAAACTCAGATACCACTTACTCCCAGAGATGCACCTCCACCAACAAGGCCACACCTCCTAATCCTTCCCAAATAATTCCACTCACTGTGGACCAAGCAATCAAAGATGTGAGCCTATGGGGGCATTCTCATTCAGACCACCTCATAAGTCTTTAGCCTAAAGTTTCCTGCTAAACTGTCCAGGAAATAGGTGGAGCTTAATGTTTGCTATAGTAGAAGAAGTTAGAAGTTGCAAATTTTTCTAGTGCCTTTGTGTGTTTCCTGGTAAGAGCTCCTTAGAAAGAATTAGAATCAGGGCTGGAGAGATGTCTCAGACTTAAGAACACTGGCTGCTCTTACAGAGGACTCAAGTTCAGTTCCCAAAACCAAAACATGGAGCTTACAACCCTCTGTAACTCCAGTTCTAGGACAATCTAACACACTTTTCTGGTTTCTAGAGGCACTAGGAACACACATAATACATAGACATATGTTACATAGACACATGTACAGGCAAACATTCATTCCCATAAAATGAATAAGTAAATAAATGAAAGAAAGAGTTAACCTTGCAGGTCTTTCCACTTACTGTTTTTATGCTGACCCTGGGGGAAGTATGCGAGGGATGGAAGATCCTGTTAGTAAGCCTGTGTCCCTGGCTTGTCACCTTCACAGCTGTTTTTGTTTTGTGCTATACTTTTCTTAAACCTATAGATTCTAGAGTCTTCCTTTTAAAACTTATGTTATTGAGAATTTTATACATGCATTATTATGTTTTAATCAAATCCACCCCTGCGCATCCCACTCCTTCTCAAGGTCTTTCCCTTTTCTCTCCCTCCTGAGTCCATTTATAGCCGTCAGTATGTGCAGGGGCAGGACCACCCACTGGAGGGGTTGGGTAGCCTCTCTGGGCCTCTATTCCTCAACACAGCTTGCTCTCCCTCCAATCAGTTGCCATTAGGGGTGGGACTTCATGAGCCCCCACAACTGCCTCTTAGCTCCTGCTCTCCCAGTCAGTTAATGTAGGAAGCTGGACACTAAATCCCCTCCTCCACATGGAATCAGACTCTGTGGAGTCTCTTCCTGGGGAAGCCTTTTGGCTCTTCACCATGAGAGCTTACTGGGGTTAAAATAAGTAAAACAGAGCTACACGGGGCCCAGCCAAGACTGTTGCCCACCACCAGGGGTTTCTAAGATGGTCCACATTCAGCCTTCAGCAGCTCTGCTCCTGTCCAAGGCCTCCTATCCCCGGGATGCTTCTGCCACAGGTCAACTAACCTCAGCCCCAGCTGGAGTGCCTGTACCTGCAGATCCCAGGCTGGCAGTGTTTACTGGAGCCTCAGTTCACTGATGAGCCCAAGAGAAATTGTTTTCATTTTGCTCAGCCTTCCAAGCACCCATCTCGTCAAAGCATTTCTCTCTGAGCCAGTTTTGAGCTAGGAAAGTCTTAGAGCATCAGTTCTCAACCTGCGGTTCACAACCCCTTTGGTGTTCAAACAGCCCCTTCATGGTAGTCTCCTAAGACCATCGGAAAACACAGGTATTTACATTATGATTCATAACAGTAGCAAAATTACAGTTATGAAGTGGCAGTGGGAATAATTTTATGGTTGGGGGGGTCACCACACCATGAGGAAGTGCATTAAAGGGTGGCAGCTTTAGGAAGGTTGGGAACCACTGCCTTAGAGGAAGAAAAGCCTCATAGACCGAAGCCAAAGGGGCCTAGAGGAAATGTTTCCGTAATTTCACAGCCGGAAAAGCTTAGGTATTTCAGAGTCATGGAATCTGCCACAAGTCTTAGTCCTGAGTTTTGCATTTCGTCTACAGCAGTTGTCAAGAACGAGGCAGACATTTCAAAGGCTTAGTTGCATTATTTTGCAATATTAAAACAGGGGACATTAACGCCTAGATGTATGTCATTTACAGTAAGAAATTGTATGTTCTTTTCTCTTACTCATCAGAAATAAGAAAAGGGAGATCTGAAAGTCATGTAGCATTTATCTGTGGCCTCCGATGCACTTGCTACTGTTGAATCCATAGAAAGATCAAGAGCTTATTTATATCAGGTGCTTTCTCCATCCCGATCCCCAATTTTGCCTTTCACATTGCTTTGCACACCATAGACCTTCCTTAAGACCCCGGATCCTGTCGGATCTGACTGCCATGACTTTTTTTTTTCTTGCCCTGGATCGCTGGCGTCTGCTCTGAGCTCTGTGTCCCTGTCTAGCTTGTTATTCTTGTCTCTTGGCTTAAGATTCTGTGCCTTGCAAAAGGTTCTGTGAGCAAACACTTGACTAAAAAGAATCACCCCGCTTTCAAAGGGGTCTGAATATGATTTTTTTGTGAGGCCTATCACTAGGCCTCACCTACCTCATTATATCTGCATGGGCGTTATTGTGCACCTTGGAATGGAAGCTGGATTCACACTTTTCATCACCTGATTAGTATTTCTAAATTGGCTCACTTGCCAAAAGGAATATTTTTTTCCCTCACTGCTTTCCCCTTTCACTGGTAATAGAAACATAATAAAATGCGGTTGAAATAGCACCCCTTCCCTAAGACAAACAAAAACCAATTACGGCTAGTCCTGAGGGAAGTCTTCAGGGGAGACAGCCAAGAAAACGCAGAACGCTTCTGCCCTTATCTGTCCTCGCTGCCTGCCTTTGAGGATCACATGTTCACAGCCTGGTGTGGACTCTTTCATACCCACAGGAATTTCTATAACACGTGAGAATGTGTTGAGGCGTATGGAATTTAATCAAAGAGGGCCCATTCCTTGTCCAGCCCCTTGCAATGTGTGCATTCTAGCTACAGGTCAAAACAGGGGCTGGCTCTTGAACACCAACCAAGCAATCATTAACGAAGCCCCTGGGCTGTAATGGCTTCCCATACGACTTCCTCTTCTGTAGCTGACAGGAAATGTGCCTGCAGGATATAGGAAGCCAGCAGGTGAGAGGACTGAGTACTGCAGGGCAAGGCTCTGCCCCAGTCTGTGCCTGCCATGACCATGTGGGCCTTCAGATCCTGTCTGTGTCCTTCCCGTGTTCTGTATGGGGTTTGTCTCTGCAAGCATGTTTTCCGACTCCCTGTCCTCCAGGCTGGTTTTCTTGCTTTGGTTCACACTAATATAACTATATTGCTATGTCTCTCTCTCCTGTTTAGCCTAGCCACTGATATAATGAAATGATTTCCTTATTTCTCTAGCTTCTGAACAGAGGGAGATTGGGAAAGGGTAGGTAGGTCTTGCCTGCCTCTTGGCAGTGGATAGACCAATGGTATAGCAGTGGCCATGCTTCGAGGGGTTCTTGAGACCCTCCAAGTTCCAGATCTTCCTTCTTCCTCTGCTCTCTTCCCAGAGGCTTCTTCTGTCAACGCGGGGCTTGGCTGACTGATCTGGCTTGATCTGTCTGGCTTCCCCATTTCCCCCTACCTGTAAAACTATTTCCCAGGAGAGAATTCCCGTTCTAGTGAGATCTCTGAGTGGTTTCCATTGCCCTGCATGGACATCTGTGACACTCTTTCTCTGGCATATTTCTCTTATACCTGAGGGTATAGAGCTCCTCAAGGTAGATGTTTCATTTTTTTCAGGTTGCGTCTTAGTTAGGATTTCAATTGCTGGGAAGAGATACCATGACCATAGCAACCATTAATAAAGAAAATATTTAACTGGGCTTGGCTTATAGTTCAGAGATTTAGTCCACTATCATCATGGGGCATGCAGGCAGACATGGTGCTGGCGAGGTAGCTGAGAGATCTGCAGACAGAAGGAAGAGACAGTGAACCACAAAGCCTAACTTGAGCTTCTGAGACCTCAAAGCCCATTCCCATTCCCCAGTGAGACACTTCCTCCAATAAGGCCACACCTACTCCAAGGCCACACCTCCTAATAGGGCGGCTCCCTATTGGCCTATTGAGACGTTTTTATTTAAACCACCGTAAGATTTGTTTTAGAAAGTTAATTATGACCAAGCATTCTGAGTGCTGCCAATGGGTGTGAACCCCGTTAGTAAAAGTGACTATTTATTGCTAAAAATTCATAAGATCAAATCTGATGTCTGGACTAGAAGGGTTACCCAGCATGTTGTACCTTTTCCAGTGAACTTCAATCAAACAGAATACAAAATCTTCCAACAAGAGAGCCAAGATATTTGTGGAAGAAAATGGGTGGTGGAGTGGCAGAGGCTGTGGCAGTGGTAACTGGTCCTATGATGTAGACACTAGAGCAGTGGTTCTCAACCTGTGGGTCAAGACCCCTTGGAGGGAATCACATATCAGACATTCTGTATATCATATATTTATATTACAATTCATAGCAGTAGCAAAATTGCAGTTATGAAGCAGCAATGAAATAATTTAATGGTTGGGGTCACCACAGCATGAGGAACTGTATTAAAAGGTTGTAGCATCAGGAAGGTTGAGAGCCACTGCTCTGGAGTGAGCTAGAACTAGATTGAATGCTCAGCAATCCCAGGTAGTAGCACTATGAGCTCAGGTAAGTCCCTGCACGCCTCTAGCCTCAGTTTGCTCAGTGAAAATCAAAATAATAGTGAAACAAAGCTAGCACCAACGAAGAAGCGTGGTAGGCATGCGCAAACCCAGGCACACTCTAAGGCACGTTTTCTTACTTGAACGGTTCACAAGAATTAACACTTTGTCTGCCTTTCCTAACTGTTCACCAAATACAACTAGAATAAATTTCCTTATTGATCTATAGCATAGCCAAGGGGAAATTTACTTGAAAGGCATGGGAAAATAAATAGATAGACCTAAAAGCAAAGTAGTCACACTAGTCCCTGACCAGACCTTGGCCAGGGATGGTTTGCCAGAGAGCCTGTCTGTCTGTCTCAATTCTGTGTGCATCAACATTGACTGGCAGGCACTGGCCCTTCCTCAACTTCCTGAGAGAATGTGATATTCCCTTCAAAATCAAAGTCCTCCTCTCTGATGAGGATACTCTCCCTGATTCTCCTGCATGAGTCTGCCACAGGTTTTATTTAAATAAAGGAACAAAGCACCTGTTCATGGAGATGCTCCAAAGGCAACATCTCTGAGGTGGAGAAGGTTTGAGACAGTTGGAGAATGTTGCTTTTCAACAGATGAAACAGACTCCTGGCCCTGGAGCTGGTACTAGGATTGTCTAGCTGAAAGAACCTTGTGAACATTTTATGCTTTTAGAAGTCACAAATCAAAGGGAACATTTTGGTTGAAGCTTGATGCTCCTCCCTGCTTTAGCAATTCTATCCTTTCAAGGTTCCAAGAAACCAAAAAAAAAAAGTCATTGAACAAATAAACTAAACTAAGTACCACTTTTCACATTTTGTTACAATATAATAGGGGCAAATAAAAATCTATATACTCATCAAATAAGTTCATTTAGCTCACCCAAAACAAACAAACAATAGCCATTGTCACCTCTTGGCCTCCAGGCCAGCCAGCCTCTTAAAGACAAAACTGGAGGGCGGGAGGGTCCGCTTTTCATAGGAAAGAAAAGGTGGATGGGAAAACAAACCCCACATCCATCGGCTCTAGACTTCTTCCAGAAAGGAGGAAGGGATGAGTGTCTACCATCACTTTCTAGACTAACCAGAAACATTTACAATTAGAACGGTTACCCAGAAACCCGTAGATGTATGAAGCTACTTGTGTATAGAAGAGACAAGGTCACTGGAGCTGACGTCCATACTTGGGAAGTGCACAGTGTTGTGTTTTATAAAAAGATAAAGACAGGAGGAATATGTTCTGGTGGATATGTGGTGAGGTGTGGGGGGAGGGTGTGCCTCTGCGGGCCCATGCGGAGGCATCCCTTCCCCCTGAGGGACCAGCCACAGGACGGTATAGTATAGAATAGAGTTTATTCAGGGCATGGGGAGGGGAGTTAAGCGGGTAGTAGAGGCAGAGAAAGGGAGAGGGAGAAGGAGAGGGAGAGGAGGGGGGAGGGAGGCAGAGAGAGAGAGAGAGAGAGAGAGAGAGAGAGAGAGAGAGAAGAGGGAGGAGGAGGAGGAGGAGGAGGAGGAGGAGGAGGAGGAGGAGGAGGAGGAGGAGGAGGAATGTCCGTGAGCACGTGGAGAGGGGGAAGGGGCTAGAGGACAGAGTGGGAGCAGGAAGGCAAGAGCAAGAGAGAGGAGGGGCAAGCAGCCCCTGTTATAATGAGTCAGGCACACCTGGATGTTGCCAGGTAACTGTGGGGCGGAGCTTAGACAAAATGCTAACACTCAGCAACTTTTAGCTGTATGTTTCAGGGACCGGTACCCTCTCTAGTCAGGCTCTGGGCTCAGCGAGGGAATACCATGGTCCCACAGCTCCTCGCCCATCTCGAGGCTACTGTGAGGAGCACAGGAGTTATCGGGGTATGCCATTTTTGAATTGTACCACACTGACATCCTTTGGTCTGTGCTTGTTCTAAGTAGTGTGCTGGCTGTACACTGTCAGTTTCTGTGGGTGGGGTCTGCTGGAAAATGTTGAAATGGGTGAGTTCAAGGAGACCGCTGCCATTCTAAACAAATCTGCGTCTTGTTTTTAAGTTTAGTGTTCATCCTGCACCTAACTCTATTATAATATTAGGAGCACCAACTTGCCTGAAATGTGCTATTGGTAAAGGAAAATATAATGCTTATTTCTGTATATTCGCATTGATGTTTAAAGTGTTTCTTAAAACTAATATTGGCTGTCATCTGCCTAAGTGGTTATGTTGTGGAGAGATGAAATCATCAGTGTATTCTCACTGTAAAGATCTCATATTTGCAAGAGGCAGGGTGGTGTTGATATAAAGTGTTACAATCTCTATGTCAGTGTTTGGGGACCACTATAACAAATCAGCACTCACTGAGTGGACCCAGACAATCAAATTTATGAGCCCACAGTGCTGGAGCCTAGCCCTCCAGCGTGAGCCTCTGGGTTAAAACGGAGGTGTATGCAAAACTGGGATGCTTTGGGAAGCTAAAGGCTCTCTCTCTCTCTCTCTCTCTCTCTCTCTCTCTCTTTCTTTCTCTCTGTTTTCATGTGAGGTGTCTCACATTCCTAGGTCCTGCTCCTGACCACGTGCTGGCATTCTGCCTGACATTCTTACTTTTTTTTAAAACAGAAACCCCCAGAAAAACCAGGCTAAGTGTCCCCATTTTGATCCTTAGCCACACCCACATGATTCTTTTGCCATGTGACCCAGTACACACAGGTTCTGGTAATAAAGATGGGTGCATCTTTGGGAAGCCAGTATTGTATATAGGTAAGGAGCCCCCGCCTACTAAAGCTCAGAAGAAATAAAATTCCACCATGCTTTTCAGAAGTGTCTCAAAGAGCCTCCACCACCTTTGACCAGACACATTCGGAAAGGTCATTGCCAGATATATGAGATGACAAAGATAAGGGGTTTCATGCTGTAGAAACTGGACTCCTCTCTAGATTCAGATGTATAGCACCCATCTGAAGACTGTGTTTCTTAGGAAGAGTGCTGTCTCCATCCTAGAGCTGGTCTGGCTCTGCATAAAATCTTGAAGGCTGCACAGTTTTCTCAGAAAAAGCAAAACATACCAACTGCCTCCATTGAATTCTAGATTCAATCAGATGACACAAGAGAAAAGGGATCCGCTCATTCCCAAACAAAATCAATCAGTACTGCGTCCTCAGCCAGGATGGGTCACTCAATCTCTGACTGTTTATCTTGGTTTGCTTCCTTCCCACTCTGATGTTTGTCAGGCTCTGACCAGTTGCCCTTTCCCTCCTCACCGAGCCTACAAACATCAAATCATCCCTGCTTGTTTGTGTTTTCCATTTTTTAACAATTTATATTTAAATGCTGGCAAACCGAATGGTCCGATTTGCTCTTTGAATGCCGGTGCATTCAAGTTCTTCCAGGCAGCTTCTCTCTCTCTTTTTTAAATTCTATTTTGAGTTTCATGGGGAAAAAAAAGGTATTTCTTATTATCCCCAACCCATCATTTTCTTTACTGAATGTTTTGTTTAATTTCTTTTTGCTTTAACATTTTATTTTTCAGACACCTCTCATTGAACCCCACGTTCCTCTCCGTCCTGCTCACACCATTACCAAGGTAATGGGATGTAGGTGGGTTGACGAACCGTCCGAGCTCCATTCTTAAGTACCACTGGAGGTGGTTCCTGTGTCAGTGCATCATGGCAGGGCTCCTCACGCGCGCTTCCTAGAGTCAATAAATATGCAGCGTGTCTCGGTTCCCCACATAAAACAGTGACATGTCACACGAGTGAACAATGTGAATATGTATGAGTCAGTTGTGTTTTCCTATCCAGACTCTGATTAGACAATGGTTTAAGAATTCACTAGGTTTATTTGCCTTCTATAAACTCTCCTTTTCCCCTCTCCTCCCATTTGATTAACACACAGGTCCCATCAGAGAAGATCCTCAGAGCTGGAAAAATTTTACGAATTGCCATTCTCTCTCGAGCTCCCCACATGATAAGAGACAGAAAGTACCACCTAAAGACCTACAGGTATGTCTGCTCATTCTAAGGGCTTGACCCCTCCAATCCACGAAACTAGAACAGATAGCCCCTTTTATAAGGTACCAGGATACAGCTTAAACTTGATTTAGCCTCAGAATTACAGGCAAGCCACTTCTTAGCTAATTTGGGCAGGCGTGAACAAAGAGGAGGACCTGTTGTGTGTCTCTTTGTCAGAGTTGTTCAGTGGGCCTACTAAGTTCAGCTAACATTCACACAGGCCTTAATTGTGCTCCACTGATCCCTGTATGTGATCCACCACATCCCTGCTAGGAAGATATGTCTAAGTCTGTGTCCATTTCTCAGATGATAAAACTGAGATAGTTTTATCTATAGTGAAGAGATTAAATAGCTTCCGTTCACTAAGTCTTATGTCTAGTGAACACACAAGCAAGATTTAAACCAAATAAATGATTGCCAAATTCAGAGATTTTTTTTTATGTCACAGTGTTGCAGGTTCTGATGACGTATGAGCGAACAAAATACACAAGTCTTTTATGACTTTTGTTTTTTAGTAAAGTTTTATTTTAGTTAGATACTTGACTTGCTGAAGCCAGAGGAGGACATTGGGTACCTGTTCTGTCACTGTTCATCTCTGGGACAGAATCTCTCACTGAACCTGAAGCTCAGATGGCATCCAGCAAGCCCCTGGGATGCCCTGTCTCTACCTGTCACAGTACTGGAGTGACAGGTGTGTCCCTGGCCACTCTTAGCTTTTTAGACTGGGAATTCAGACTCAAGTCTTCATGCTTGTGCGGCAGATGCCCTTAGCCACTGAGCCAGTTCCCCAGCCCTCTGTGGTCACTAGCTGACTATTTTCAAAAATTATGTCTGTAAGTCTTGTTCTGCAGCCCAGTAAGTTAATCTGTCTGGACTCTGTGGCTCATCTATACTATTACAGTTCTAAGGAGAGTCAAGATTTAAAATAAAGCCTAAGAAATCTAAAACATATGTGTCATAAGTCCCCCGAGTTCAGCCCCTTTGGTCTTTTGGCTCTTTAGCTTTAAATTGACCTCAAAATCTCACATGGCTGAAAAGATCTTTTTCTTTGAATAATTCAATTATTTTTCTCCCTTAAGAGAAGAATATGGTCCCCCAACTATTGACTTGTGTTAGGGAAATTCCATTAAATATGTCATGCTTGCTGACGAATACTGGAAACTGGAAGTCAGAAACTGATCTCGTTCTTGCGCCATCCTGCTGAGATTTAAACCCTGACATAGAAGTGTTATATCTGTCCCACACCCTATGACACAAATTAATGATCTGCTGGTCATGACCAGAGGACTTCACTGGAAGCCGCAGACATGGTTTCTTCTCCCATAGTAGTTGGAGTTCTTGTCCAGATCTGTACTGGCAAGCTCCACCTTCTCTCCCTCCTGTTCCTTATCCCATTACATGATTGCTTCAGTGTCAGAGAGTTCAGGCACCTCTGGAATCAGTCCCCCCCCAACCCCCCATTGACCACTATGCTTCAAGTTGACAGTCAGTTCTGAAATGTGAATGTCATTTAGTGGAAAGGATACCTAGGGCTCTGCTGTGTGCCCTCTTGTGTATGGCTCCAAAGTCCTATGTCTTTCCTGGAAACTCAATGCTCTGAGTCCTCTCTGCTGCTTTTGGTCTTTTTTCTTTCTTTTTTTTTTTTTTTTTTAACTTTAAGAGCAATCATTGGATTAAAAGCCAATTTATTTCTACTCTTTCTATAAGAACTTTCCCACTAATAAATGACCAAATTATAAGAGAAAAATGTGTTTATTTTATATGCTTAGTTCAAAGGTATACAGTTAGTTCAGAGTGAGGGGCGTCTCTTCACCGTTTGATAAGTGATAGATGGATGTAGACTCACCTCAGCAGTCCTCCCTGGCTCAGGGTCAGCACATCTCAGAAGCTCCCCTAGATTTCAGAAATTCTAGAATATTGGAACTGGAGAAGGCCTCCGAGTCCATCACCTGTCCTCCCTTTCTCTTACAGAGAAGAGAACAGAACCAGAGAGCTGGCCAAAGTCACATAGCTCATGAACAGCAAACCTGCTGTTCTACCTCATAGCTTCTCTGCTTCAAGATTTTTTTCCCATGCTGGCCCAGGGCAGAGAAACCTACTTCAGATCATGATAGAATTCTTTAGGTTTGCCTAGTTCCATTCTTAGCATACGAATGGATGGAACCAATAAGTCAGGCCCAGCTTCATACCACCAGCTGCTCTGAGCCTCCCTGTCCTATTCTACTGTCCCTGTCCCTTGGGATCTGTCCCCAAGACTTCAAAAATCCACTTTCTCCCTTACACACACGCACGCACGCACACACGTAACTCGTGCTCTATTTTCTTACTCCACTAAGAGTTCCCTAATATGGAAGTGTATGATTGTGTATTTCCTAACTAATATATGTAGTCTGTCTACCTAGACCAACTCACTCCAGGGGCCAGCTTTGGGACTAACACATGACTAGACCAGGAACATTTGGTGTTGTTGGATGTCAGATTCTGTAGATGTGTTGATGCTCATTACATGGAACTTTTCCTGAGAGATTTGCATTGCTAATTGCTTATTTTTCCTACACCCCTCTCACTGAGGTGTTGTGGGACCCGCTCACCATGACAGACTTAGCAGGGAGGGTAACACTTTCCCTCTACCAACCCTTTGAGCAGCCAGGTGTGTTGTGTTATTTTATTTACATGACCCTGCTTAGAAGATGTAAGGGCCTAAGGCTATTTACCCTATAGTGTTTCCCTTGCCTTGGATTCCTCTTATGGCGTCATACTCTTTGGAAGGTTCTCCTCTTGAAGATTATCTTCTTCTCTTTCTCTCTCTGCAAAAGTATGGCTTTCCTATCCTCTGTGTCTCATCTCCTTTAGACAATGCTGTGTTGGGACTGAGCTGGTAGACTGGATGATTCAGCAGACATCCTGTGTTCACTCCCGGAGTCAAGCTGTTGGCATGTGGCAAGTCTTGCTGGAAGATGGTGTCCTCAACCATGGTAAGATGAGATACAGGCTCTGAAAAATTCTCAAGAAATGCAAAGCATATTTCCCTGGGTAAGCTATCGCTGAATTCCCAAATGGGCAAGGAAGAATTATGATCCCCTTAAAGAACCACCAAGCTAGCATCTTCATTTAGTGATACAAATGCAGCGAGCGGATGCTATTGATTGCTATGTTCCACATTGTACCTTCCTAACTTCCGAGAATGAAGGAAAAGAAAATGAAATTGCAACCGGAGTGCATCAGCTCCAATTATGTTTATTAGTTTGCATTCATGGTTCATTGATAGTGTGATTATACTCCGAGCATTGCATAGCGGTCCTGATGCAGGGACAGAGTGAGAGAGCAATGAAATGTGTGGCCGGGCTGATGACATGAGAGTCAGTAATGAATTCAGACACCGCCTTTTAACTGTGCCACTGTCTGGGAGAGCCAATTTGTATACCGGCAGGATGACCATATTTAAAATCAGAGCTGTGCTCTGCAATTGCTGTCTCCAGTCACTGCGGCAGCTCTCACTGAACAGAAGAGCTATCTGGGGGCTGTCGGGCGCCTGTCACTGAACTGCTAACGCTACTTGTTTAAGACTACTTTTCTAAACATGAAAATATTCAAATCATCCATTTCACTCGCCAACACACCTGGGAACGTGGGAATAATAATTTTGCTTGAGTTTCTCAGACTTTAATGTACGTACCAATCACCTGGGGCTCTTGTTGAAATGCAGATTCCAATGTTGCAGGTCTGGGATGGATTCTAAGCAAATTGTTTTGCAAGAAGTAGCCATATGTTCCAGTTGTCCCGGCTGCTGCGGCTGCTATCACTGCTGCTGCCATCCCTGTTTTGGGATCGGGAAGGGTCCACCAGTGTTCTTTGTCCTTTGAGCATATTCACAATCCATGCTATAAAGGGACTAAATGGCGTTCGGACATTTAGATGAGGGGTTTTACCCTAGTTCACCCTCTTTTTCTAACAGAGACCTAGATCTTGTTGTTGATCGCTGGGTTAATATGTGTGAGTTCCTGGGCTTGAGTCCCCAGCTTTGCCAAAAGAAGGGAGGAGCTTTTTGAAAATTGAAACTATAAGAAAATGAGCACAATTTCCTTCAAGGAGTCTGTGACCTAGAAGCATGGTCTAGTTGGCTCTGTTCATATCACTAATTAATACTCTTGTGACCGTCCTTCCAAGTGGTGTGAGAAGTATGCCTAATGGCATGTCGAAAGAAAAGTGTAAGTTCTGACTTCCCAAAGGAATGTCTCCTGAAAGACTGTCCTCTCAAACAAGCATTCTCTGACAGGAGTTACCAGTTTAGGACACATGCCCTGCACTGTAGAGAAGGCCACCAAGGCATAGGAGGCTTATTCTGTAAAAGCTGGCAGGTGCTCAGCAGGAGGCCCAGGAAGGCAAAATCGGATGGGTCCAAGCGGCTATGGATGAAATGACAGCACACGGCTTCACTCCCGGCTGCCCCGCCTGGGTGAGGTGGAGCTTGAAGGACTCAGACTGTCTGCTGTTCAGCTGCATGGCTCTTTTGCCTGACTCTTGCCCTGTACTCCTGGCAGGGAACTGTGGGATACGGCTTCAAGCCCCAGCTGACCCTTGCCTCCATGTTTCCCTGCAGTGGACCAGGAGCGCCATTTCCAAGACAAATATTTATTTTATCGATTTCTGGATGACGAGCATGAGGATGCCCCTTTGCCTACTGAGGAAGAGAAGAAAGAGTGTGATGAGGAGCTCCAGGACACCATGCTGCTGCTGTCACAGATGGGCCCTGACGCCCACATGAGAATGATCCTGCGAAAACCGTAAGTGAGAGCCAGTAGCAGCTCATCTGGCTATCCCAGGCTGCTGCAGGTACCCTAGCGAGGGACAGAAGGCAGCAAAAGTCCTGGCCTTCCCCCACGTCAGAGGAGAGACAACAAAGGGGAGAGACTGCAGTGGTGCTTGTCTCTATTTTATTTTTAGCTTTGACCCCCAAAACTCCACTTTCACCTCATGTGAGTTTAAACTATAGATCTTCAGCAGGTGGCTCAATGACCTTTGGCCAATGGCAAACAGAAACTGGTCTGCTTCTAGGCCAGATTGAGGCAGCCCCTTTCTTCGTAGTACTAGAGGAAAAAGTCCTCAGAAGCAAAGTTCTCACCCCGTGTTACACCCATCCACTCATCCACCTACCCACCCAACCATCTACCCACCCATCCATCCACCCACCCACCTATCCATCCATCCATCCATCCATCCATCCATCCATCCATTTATCCATCCATCCATTCATTTGATAACCTCCTTAAGGCCTCCAGTCAGTCAGTGAGGCAGCTGGAAACTCCTTTGTCTGCCACAGCTGACCACAATCTGACATTGACAACCTTGCGATATTTAATTAAGCCAAAGAAGGAAAAAACTGTCAAGGTCCTGTTAGATGCTAGGCATTTTACTGATTGCTCCAGGATATGCAAACCATGGCTGCTCCCATGCTTTCCCACTCAGGGAGACCTTTGAAGTAGGGATGGCTTGGGACTAGATTTGGAAGCCACATATCCAGACTTATATTTTCATGCTGGAAATAAAATCTCCCTCCACCATACAACCAGTGCCAGGCAGCTACAAATGTCAACTCTGAGTCCAGGGCTCAGCCGACCTTTTATTATCAAGTCTCTGTAAGAGCATTCAATTTTATGTCTGCTCTGTCCACTGGGCACTTTCCAAGAGAGAGCCATCCCTCAGACAGACTTCCCAGCTTCTGCCCCTCGAACCAATTCACAAAAGCCTCTGAGTATAGCTTTATCTCCTTCCCCCAGGACTCTTTGCCTTTCACTGGCCCATAGTCCAGGCTGCACGGGCTTTTTGAACACATGTCATTTTGTCACACCATGTCCCCTTTGTCCAAACTCTCTCTTGGGGCTTAATCTCCCACACAGAGCATTTCAAAGACCATTTCCCTCATCCCAGCTGGTACTATCATCCTTAACTCTAGAACCATGGCTTTCGGCTCTTTCAGCCTCAAACCCTTCTCTTCAAACAGAAATTTAATAGAAGAATCCAAAATATCAAATAGAAAAACCAGAGCTTCACTGACCTAAGCAGGAGTAGGGTCCAAGGAACCTGCCCAGCCAATTTATGTTCTGTCTGCCCAGAAGGATCATGGGGAGGGTGGCTGAGGACACAAGAATTCCCTGGGGCTTTAGAACTCACATGAACGATGCCATCAGAAACTACACTTTCTTTCCAGTTAGACTGCCTCCCTTTCCCTTGACCCATTCACCCACCATCTGTCCTTCCACATCATTTCCTGGGTCAATTCCCTCTTTGCTGGTTCCTTGCTGTCATGGTCATGCCAACCACTGTCATTCTGTGGGTATGAGTCTGGCTGAGATGACTCTAAGGCATTTGGAAATGTACAGAGATGAGTGGACACCAGGCTGTTGGCATCCACTGGGCAGAGGTGAAGACCAAGGGATACTGAAGGCATTCGATGTCAGGGGAGCCTGCCACATGTGTCCTGCAAACAGCTCTCTCCTGCTGACAGGCAGCTAAAAGCTGGGGGTCTGTGAAAGGCAATCAGACAATGCCATGGTTCTTCATTAACTCCCCCTTATTTACCAGCACTTGTTGACCACCTGACTTGTTCTGGATACTGTGGAATTAAGTTAAGTAGGAACAAGGGGCTTGTTCCCTCTTTCTGGGGCTCTGGGTGAGCAGAAGATAGTTCTCAAAACCTGAGAGCAATGATTCAATTGAGATTGTACTGCACCCTATGATAGTCAAGGTAGCGTATGTTAGCATCCTATTCTGTGGGGAGGGGACTTGCTCTACTGTGGAATAGTCAGGCTATTCCTTGTCCCCAACAAGGAAGGCATCAGGAAACATTTGCAAGTGAGTGAGTGAGTTCACAGCCCCTGCCAATCCTTCCTCAGCTCTTCCTTGCTTCAAAGAGGCAGAAATAACTTTGGATTCACTAATATTTTCGACCACTTATCAAACAGATTCAAATGTAAAACGGGTAAACTGTTCATACATTGTAATCCAATGAGAAAAGTGCTGCCAAATTAGATTCAAATGGGGCAGACATTTATTGAGTGCCTGCTGTATGCTCTAGACCTCATGGCTAGGTTTCATGAGTCATCCATAGAAATAGGATCCTCTGGGTTGGGGGTTTAGAACTTGTCTATCATGTATGAGTGAAGCTATGGGTTCAATTTCTAGCACCCCCAAAGAGAGGTAGTGAAAATTCACCCACACCGTGATGAATTTAGGTGAACCCTAGAAACCCAAATCTCCAAGAAAGTCCATTTCCCAGTTGACCTCTGGCTATTGAATGCCAGGTTTTCACTTTGTGTTGTGGCCAGGCCTGGGTTCAGGCACTTTAGCAACTGAAGCAGGAAGATTTGGAGCTTCAGGTGGTCCAGGGTAACATAGCAAGTTCAGGCTGGTTTGGATTACATATGGAGCTCGTGTCTACAAACAAACAAACTAACAAACAAACAGAAAACAAGCTAAAGATCCACTGATATTCCTTGATATATCATCTGGGGATTTTCTTCCTATTTCCCCACTTTTTTTTTTTTTTTTTTAATTTGACAAATATTGGGATTGAGCTGCCAATGCTCATTTTGGCTTAAAGGAATCTAATTTTGTGAGACAGACACTCAAGTTCTACACACACCCACACACACTCCCCCACCTCTATTTTTTGTTGTTTGATTTTTCAATTTTCTAGTGATCTTTGGAGATACCACTTGACTCTATATAAGAGGAAAGGAAAGAAGCCGACTTGGCTAAGGATCACCTGCAGCACTTCTGTTCTTGGAGGGACAGAGGGAGCACTTTGCTCTTGGAGACTGAGGCCAAGTCCATAGGTCCTGGGGAGGTTGGCCCCTCACTGCCTAACGTGCGCAGTCATTGAGAAGTGTGGAACCAAGACATAGCTGGCTCCATGTCAGCCGGGCCAAGACCCCCAGTTTTTGAACTCAGCACAGCTGCATTTATAATAGTCACCACTGCCAGAGAGGTTGCAGAACTCTGATAATTACTGGGAAAGAAATAACACAATATTCTTTGATGAGAAGATTACTTTGAGAATTTGATTGTATAATGAAGATGTTGCTTTGAAAGGTACTTCCTATTGTTCAGAGTCTGAGACTCGCTAGCTTAAAAAAAAAGTGTCACTTGTTTTGACAGGCTACTTAGAAAAATTCTCTGTTTGTTACATTAACTGCAGCATTTTAACTGTCAAACTATGAAAGAGTGTTCTGCAGTTTAAAAAACAGAATACAGCTTTGGGGCCAATTTTTTGGCACACTCTTGTTGCTATTGGTATTGAAAGAAAAAAAAAACATACATTCTGAATGTGAAATTAGCTTTTTGTGTGGTGGCAGACGGAGTGACTCACAATGCCCATCATGGTTGCACAGGTGTGGACCTTGGTGCCATTTGGGGGCAGAAGCTACAGAACGGTGACAGGTTGATGGTGCTGTTGTTATTGCATTCAGACAGGGCCATCAAACACAAATGAAATCTCAGAGCTTATTGTTTTGACTTTGCTTTGTTTATAAATCTGAATGCAGAGAGTTACTCTACATGCATAGAGACTCTTAGCTGCAGAAGTGGGCATTTGGGAGTGTTTAAGCAGGCACTTTGGGCAGGAAGCCGTGGGCCCAAAAATACAGAGGTGACCACGTTAAGTACAATATCGTAAAAAGTAAAGCCAGCTGGATACAAAGAGGCTTCATGGAGACAGGAATCTCCTGCATACAAGTGTTCTAACTCCTTCCATGGAAAGAGGAACATTGTGCCCCACGTTTTAGAGTAGTCTCTCAGCAGCTTGCCCAGAGTGAGAGAAATGAAGCTGTATTTCTCAAATCTGATTCTAGGTCTACAGTTCTGAAATTTCCCAAATCCTAGAAGCGTAAGTAGTTGGAAAGGGAAGAAGTCCATTGAGCCTAGAGAGAGTGAAAAATTGCACAGAAAAAATATTTAGCAAGTTCTGGAGTCTTCCGAATGGGTCTGAAACTCATGAACTTTAACTCACTTGTTTTATGTGGTCAGTGAAAGGTTTTAGACATCGGCATGAGGCTGGAAAGGGAATGAGTGCTGTAAGAAAACACTGGGAAGGTAAGGGGGTTATCCACTGCTGCCCACTGATGGCTCTAATGCCCAACAGCTCTGCTGACTGACTGTGTGCGCTATACATTTGTTGGAGGGCACTCACGAAGCTGTATAATTTCTCTTAATTAGCATCTCTTAATATCTCATCATCTAAGATATTGTATTATTCTTGCCCTTTCCACAATGCATCCTTCAATTTCCCATAGTTTCTCTCTCTCTCTCTTTCCCTCCCCCCCGTGTGTGTGTGTGTGTGTGTGTGTGTGTGTGTGTGTGCGCGCAGAGACCAGAAAAGGGCGTTGGATTTCCTGTGGGTTGCCTGATGTAGATATTGGGAACTGAACTGGGGTCTTCTGGAAGAACAGGAAGCCCTCTTAAACACTGAGCCATCTCACCAACCCCACTTGTCTTAACTGCATCTTTATTTGTCCAGACTGTTTTTGAGGATGTGAGGTTTGAAATCCTGATATTTTTAGGAAGGTGCCTTTACTCTGGAGATCTCAGGTTCACCATCCAGAGTCATTGTTTTCACTTCTGGGGAGGAAGTACTTGCCAAGAGAGTGTTCACCATCAGGCAGTCCATTCTCACATGATGGTCCGAGGAAAGAAACCTGAGCGCAGGAGCTAAAGCCAGGAAACAGGGCTGCTCCGCGGACCTTCCCATAGTGCACTACTCAGCGCGGACCCACCCACAGTGCACCACTCAGCGAGGAACTTCCCACAGTGCACCACTCAATACTCGAGAAACTGCCTCTGTTTTCACTACAAAAGTTGCTATGTCCTCACTGAAAAACTTAGAGAATGTACCTGTATACGTGATTCCACTAAGGGAATCATTTCTTGACTTTAGAATTATAGCTCCTCTATAAAAGCAATATGCCATATTCTGCTCATGTCTGCATACCCAAGAAAGCGCACTGAATTGCTGCCACTATAATTCAGCCCCCAGGGTAATGGTGCTATAGCTACACTTTAGGGTTCCCAGTAAGATTTGCTCAAGGCTTTAATACTTCAAGTCAATCTATTTGTTGTAGAAAAATTGAAAACTACTAGGAGTTTCAAAAGAATGCATATCACATGCGCCCTATTTCCAGATATATAATTGCTATTAACCTATTGGTAGCTAGCTCTCTGGTGATTTTCGGGGTTCTTTTTTCTACAATTGGTGGTATAAGGCTTTCTAAGGCTGGGGTCTTAAGAAGGTGTGGAATGTGCTATCTGAATGAATGTTCCTGCATGCATTTGATTTGGGATGGATGAATGTGTGGACCAACTCTTTGCTTCTTAGGAGCAACAAAGGCTATTGCCTCAGTGCTCTTTCTCCCAAAACAGAGAAGAAGCTTTTAGCTGGTCAGGGGCACAAGCATGGTTGTGGACCAGAATCATACTGGGAAAGTAAAGAGCTGCCTGACCCAGACCCAGAGCAGAGTTACATCAGGGGTCAGATAAGGGGAGGCCATTTACGCATCTTTGGGCATTAGAAAAAAAATGTAGTCATTTTGGGGCACCGTGGAAGAGCATGAGGGAAGATGTGAATGGCCAGATATTCAGTACATTGATCTCTGAAGTTGAATTCTCTGATGATTATAGAGAATGGGCTAGAAGGGCCAAGACTACGAACTGCTAGATATTTGTATGAGAATAAAATTAATGGGTTTTGTAGAATTTAATGATACCATTTGAAATACATGCATGCAATCCAAGAGCCACTAAATAACTTGTCAGTAATATAGAGTGTGAGAGCCAGGATTCTATTCTCACAGATTTGCCGTTAACACATCCAACATCTCTCCGGTCCAAATCTCAAAGAATTTAATAATGCCTGCTAACCCTCTCCCCAATTTCCAAGGGCTTGTAAATGGAAACACAAATGCAATTGTATTTAATGATAGGCAGTATTTATTAAGTGCGTGTGTGCTAGGCACTGGGCTAAATAACTCCTTAATTCAATTCTACCATGAGGTAGTTAACACACTTCCTACCTTGTTGGTTAGGAAACAGAAGCTTAGGTAAAGTCAGTTGCCTGTGGTTATCCAGATGATGGTGGGCTCAGAATTTGATCCAGATGGCTAACTCTGGAGCTGTGTTCCACTTGCCATAGTCCTGAAGGGGCTTGGAATAACTTTCTAGGTTATATTTGGAGCATTGGTGAAGAAAGATGTCATGCAAATCAGGTTTTAAAGTAGTTATTATAAGATTACCTCATCTCATTAAATCCTTCTTCTATACATCTGAAGTAGGAGCATAATCCAGTCAATGTGTTATCGCCATATAGAATAGAGCATAAGTGTTTGCCCACTGTAGAGAGAGTGCTCTCCTTTGAGAGGTTCTATTTTTTTTCCCAGGCTGAGTTTCACTGTGTAAACCAGGATGGCTTCAAATTTACAGATACCTGCTTGGCTCTGTCTCTGGAGTGCTGGTTATACACCCAGGCCTGGCTCTTATGTATCACTTTATTGCTAAGGTTGGTCCTTAGCTTGGGGTTATTAATTGGCTCATCTTCACAGCTGTGTAGAAGAGTTGCTGGAAAACTCGGGTAAGGAGGCAAACCATGGCTGAGAGGAGCCGCCTTACTCCAGCAGAACCACACACACAACTTAGTGCCTCCTATTTGAATAGCACTACATAGTTTACATGGTGACCTCACATCCTTCGACTCTGAAGCATTAAATAACTCTTTAAACCTTACATGGGTAATTATAACTTTCTGTGTTCAGAAGAAGAAATTGGGCTAAGTAGATGTCAAATGATTTTCTTTTTTATTGCGATATTTGTTCCTTCATGCAAAGTGGCTTCACGTTTCTGTTTTTCTAGTAGAGTTAGTGAGTTACAATGAGATGACTAAATGAGAGTAGGAAGAGGAGAAGGAGAGGGAGGGGGAGGAGGAGGAGGAGAGAAAATGATGGGATAATTCACCTTATGCCTGGTAAGAACTGACAGTTTACTGTCCTTATACCGCCACTGAAATCTCGCATTTCCTATTGCTCTCAAAACCAGAATGTGAGCTTTGCCATCTGACTCCATCTTAATTGGTTTGTCCTCTTCGACTTAATACTTGGGTATTTCAAAGGAAAGTGCCAGTAGTTACACATCTTACAAAGTTTAATGTTAAGGGCTAGAGAGATGACTCAGTGGTTAAGAGCACTCACTGTTCTTGTAGAGGGCTGGAGTTTAGTTTACAGCCCTGCATGGTGACTCACAACAGCCTGTAATTCCAGTTCCAGGTTATTTGACACCCTCCTCTGGGTTTCTTGGGCACTGAGCACTGGGCACTGGGCATGCACATGGTACACAAACATACCTGCAGGAACTCATCCATACTCACAAAACAAAGACAAAAAATTATTTTTTAATAGAAGTTCAATGTTAAACTTCTAGAGTATCCTTGTAAGACATATATGCTGTAAGAACATTAGACATTTTCTGTTCCTGAGCACAACCAATCACCTTGTCCTAAAAGCACTTAGGGCTTAGAGTCTCTGACCCCTGGAACCAGGGCCCCATGTCTTATAGGGATGGCATCCTTTCTCACAAACAGAGAGCTTTCAATGTTTACTGGTAGCCTGTATTTATTTTTAATCTCATAGAGAAGCACAAAGCCCCCCTGCATAGGCTTTACAGTTAGAACAGAAGAAAGCCACTTGCATGTAACAAACTTCTCTGTGGCTAAGGTGAAAGGGTGACAGCTGGACTAGCCACTTGACTCAGTCACAGGAGATATCCCTTGCATATATGAAGGATATTGGGAGGTGGAAAAAGCAAGCAAGCAAGTAAGCATGCAACAAAAGCAAACTGTTTCTCTAGGCAAGGGGACAGATGCCTACCATACTTCCTTTAAGGGGAGTGGAAGAAGTAAGATTTATACATGGTCTCCAGGGCATCAGAAAGTGATACAATGTTAAGACATGACTTAAGTAGTGTATCAAGTGGATTGTGGTGAAGTCCTACACCAGAGATAAACAGTCCTCCCCAGAGGTAAAGGAACTACTTCTTAAATGTAGAAACTTCTATGTGACTTGTATTTATTATGTTGACTTCTCTTAGTGTTTTCTACACAAATCAGTGTTACCAGGTGTTGGGTCTACTGGATCCAGTTTATTCACCTTCTCCCCTGCATATTGTACCCAGAGTCGTGCCTACATGACACTTGGGAGATGGGTGAATTTCTCATTTTATCCACATCCCAGTAGCTGAGGAACTCTGTCTCTGACCTTGATAAATTCCTTGATAAAACGGTATTTACCAGCAGCGTCCACTATCACCCGAGCCCTCCCATCCTTTGATGTACAAACTGCTTCTCCCCCCATCCCCGTTTATTACCTTGTCTGTAACTAGACATTGCTGCCAGAATGCAGCCCTTGTAGAAACTAGGCCTTTCCACAGCGGGATCCAACAAATCCACATCAATGTGGCACCACGCAGGTTTGTAAAGAAGCAGGGATGCCTAACATCTCTCCCTGTGACATCTGGAGAAGGACAAGTAAAGACCAGGTACATTCACCAGCTGCCACTCAGCGTCCAGAGAGTCAATTCACTTCCCCAGCCTTGCAGGTTCCTCTTCTGAAGGTCCATGGGAGTTATCTCCTCCCCGCTCTCCCTGTTTCCCTTTCCTCTTGAAAGCCAAATTGCCTTCAGTCCTTGGGACCCTTTCATTACCGATTGAACAGGCTGGGGGCTGATTTGTAGGATTGCTTCTCCATTTCCCCCAGCCCATGACCCCCATAAAGACCAAAGCATGAAAGGTACCTAATGCCACTGTTTGCCACAAGACACCCGCTTTTAAAATATGACTTTGTTCAGTGTTTGTGGTAGGGAAGGCTCAGTTTTAGATGTTCTCAGATGCTCTTTGAGGGCTGGGGGCAGATCAAGGGGAGTACCATCATCTGAAGAGAGAGTGGAGAAATGAACCTTCCCAAGGACACTAGATGGCACAGCAGCCCTGAGCCAGCTGCCTTGGGAGAAACCAGGATTGTTGCTGTTATTCCTCCAGCTGATACTGAGGTGCTCTGTGAAGGACAGGAGCTTACATTTTGATTTGCTTAGGTGGGCACAGATTGACCAGACTGACTTTAGTTCCATCTGGCCTTCTGCCTACTATTTACCTCAACTGTCAATCTAATAACATGTTGAGGCCTCAGAGGGACAGGGTCCTGGCTCTGGACAAATCTCTTATGAGTGTTTTGATCTTTGTGAATTGTGAATAGACTCATTTTTGAAAAAGTAAGTCTCTTCACACCTTGCAGCACTGACTTCTCTCACCTCAGCAAACCACATGCTGGAAACAGGACCAAAGAACTCCTGGCAGCCTGCATCTATTGCCAAATGGCAGCAGTGCCCTGCCCGGTCATTTCATTGAACATTTGAGACCACAGGGTTGTTTTGTCGTTGCTGTTGTTACTGTGGTGGGTTTTTTCCCATTCATTTGAAAGCTAACTTGTGTTTAGACATTGTTCAGTTTGGTTTCAAAGGGCCCCCACGTGTTTCACCACAGTATCTTGTCAGTCCCTACATAAGGCTTTATTTACCTGGGTTGGTTCCTGAAGATGGAAGACCAGGGCTGGGGCAAGCTGCCACATGGGTGTCTGTATACCAGTGACACACCCAAGAGACTCTGTGCTGAAAGCACTAAGGTGGATCTTCCCTAGGCTTCTTCCCAGAAGGCTATGCTTTATGTGGAATCAAAGAGGTAGAAATCACACACTCCTTCATATTTACTGCCAAAATAAAAAAGAATTTCTCCAGCCTGAAACCATTTTATAACCTTCCTGGGACAACCTTTTTCAACTACATGTCTCTAAAACCATTAGCTCTATTCTACCTTTCCCAGGCTCCATCAACAACCCTGAGAATCCTTTCTGGACATCATCTCAGAGAACAGATTTTCTCTCCATGATAAACTCTGCTCATTGTGGTGGGTGAAGGCTAGGAGTAGCCCCAGAATCCAGTCGATCTGAGTAGAGGCCAGTTGATGAACCACTGAGACCCACTCCTCACCAAGTTGAGTGCTCATGTAGAGTTTGTTGTCTGGGCCACCACTCATCTACCATGGTGGTGCTCCTATGAGTGCCAGGCTCCAGAGCTTTCCAGTCTTGTTCAGTCCTATTGCCTTCCATACCCAAGATCTCTGGCATCTTCCTGCTCTTCTGGAAAAGCTCACTATGGGGTGTGGTGGTAGCACCTTGTAGGCTTAGATTTTTTAAAAACCTTAATTATGGTTCTTTAATGCTTCAACCTCCCTTCTAGCCCACCACCCACCAGAGATAGGGGAAAGAAAGGTTAATAGGAAACAGGGAATGTGGGTCTGTTTGGAAATAGTTCTTTGGTGCCATTCCAATCTTCATTGTCAATAGTCTACTAGCAAAACACCAAACATGAATCGGTAGCATCAGCGTGACCCAGAAGAAACCGCAGGGATCTGCCAATCAGCATGAGTCCTCAGAAATGGCAAGAAGCAGCAGGAATACCACCAGGAGTTCTTTGGTGCATTTCTCTCTACAAAGTCATAACAAGTGAAGATCAGTGAAGAAAGCAAGGTGAACCAATGCAAGAGCATTTTCAGAGAATACCAGTGTCAGGGAAGCCCAATGAAGACCAGAGTGGCAAGGAGAACCAATGCCACAGTGTCGTCGACTGTCTGTTGGGAATGCCACAGGGTCGT
>JADRCH010000029.1:4806437-4848871 GCA_019843965.1 Rhynchomys soricoides | reverse complement strand
CACACACACACACACACACACACACACACACACACACACACACACACTAGCTTGAGATAAAATATTTGCCTCGTATTCATAAGGTCCCAGCCCAGAAGAAAATATGATGTGGAGTTAAAGTGACTAGTGCCATTCATACTAAGCTGTCCTTTTATATGTTTTGGCTTTGTTCATTGTCCTAAGAAATTGAATTTTGATCTCAGGCACGGTCCACATCATTAATTTGAGATGGAGGCACCCACACACACAGGAACGTGCCCATACTAACACTTAAGAACAAATGAATAGATCCTCTTGCTGCCTTAGAGTCTATCACAAGAATGCAATTTCCTCTTTTTATCCTTCCAGATTCGGTTTTAAATGACTTTGTTATGATGCACTGTGTTTTTATGCCAAACACCCAGCTTTGCCCTGCCCTTGTGGCTCAATATCCTTTTGTCATGGTAAGCCTCTACTCTTAGAAACACCCCGCATGAGTATGACCATCTCCTGGAGGTAAGTCATGGCTCAGGCTGTGCTGTCTTTTTTAGTCTTATCAGACTGAAATGCCAGCATTTGCCCTGGTGTAGATAAACATCTGCCTTTTTTTACCTATGGGTTTTACTAACTGTATGAAGTACAAGCCAATTTACTTCAGTGTCTTGGTCCATTTCCCATTGCTGTAGCAGAATCCCCAACACTGGGTTGTTTATTTATTTATTTATTTTTTTTAAAAAAAGAAGTTGATTCAATTCATGGTTCTGAAGGATGGAAGTCTTGGGACCAGGTAGCTGCATCTGTCAAGGGCCTTGCACTGTGTCATTAAATAACAAAAGCAGAAAGGTAGGCAGGCTCATGCTAATAGTCCCAGAGAGTAAGAAGCCACTAGCTTCCTCAGGTACTAGCCCTGCCCCTCAGAGAGACACTAATCTACCTACGAGGTCAGTGCTTTCATGACTAATTCCCCTCTTAAAGATCCTTCCACTTCATGATTTCGACGGAAGTGTCAGAGAGGACAACCTCATCCATACCACCCACTCAGGAAGGTGAGGCTCACATTGATCATTTCCATTACATTGCATTGTCTTAAGACAAGGAAACAATACTTGAAATTCTAAGGACAGTCTGCTAGACAGATCAAAGACTAAGTTTGGTTTACAGCAACTTTTCGATAAAGGTGTGAATTGACCGATTGGCCAGCATTGGTATCATAAGCATTCAAATTGACCGATTGGCCAGCATTGGTATCGTAAGCATTCAAAATGTTAACTGAGTAAAAGAAGTGAATTTTGTGAATGAGTTTTACCTCAATTTTGGAGGGGACACGAAAGCGTGTTTTCCAATTCTGCTTTATTTCTAGAGCCACAAAAACTTAGACCCCAAAAACACTTTGCCCTTTTTGAGCAGTTAAATATATTCAAAGAGATTGTCTCTTTATTTCTTTTTTTGAGCGACCCAATCAATGTCGCCATGTTTTCCTTTTTCAAAATTATAATTGTCCTGCCTCGTTCTCATTTTCTTGCTCACCCATAATTCTCTGTGAAGTCAACAGAACGTGTGAGGATAGGAGATTTGAGTTGAATGCATTACTCAGAGGGAGCTGCAAGAGGAAGATTTGGGTGTTTATTTGCCTGGAAACTATATTTCCAAGTAATGGGAGCTTAATGAGTCTTACCTATATTATGTATTCTTTCTGGCTCATCTTCAGTTTTCTAAAGTGAAATTAACATATTCAGGATCTCTTCGCTCTATACATGCTAATCATTATGGGACCTTTGAGATTTGTTGGAAGAAAAATAAAAGCCACTACTGAAATTCCACCTATTTTTCTCAGCAGTTAGCACGCCAGTAAGCCTCAATCAGACGAGCCCAAAAGAAAACGAGAGTTCAAGTGGCCAAGTCCCCATCTTTATAACTTAAAACCCTCGCCCCTAGCTTGTGGCCTTCTCTTCATTTATCAGCTTCTCCTCGTTAAGAGAGACAAAGAGTGTTCACACTGCTGGCTTGTTTTGAAAACGGCAGCTCTGGACAGAAGGGTCAGAGAGGAGCTGGGGTGGTGGTGATGGTGAAGAGAAGAAAGAAAGCCAACAACGCCAACAATCCATAGGAGACCTGCTTATCCCATGCCAACTCCTTCTCAGCAGAGGCAGGAAAGTCCGGAGGCTAAATGAAATTGACACTACCCGGTACCTCTAGACTCCTTCCTTCCCACCTGGCTTTGTGAGGACTTAGGTTCTCTTCTCCATTCTAGTTTGAATCAGTCCTCTGAGTCTCAGACATTCTTCTAAGAGCTTTGAACACCTTTCACGTCATCAGCTTATCCTCGGGAGATTCTGTTGAGTTAGTATTAGCATTGCTTTGAAAATGTGGACCTTAAAACCCTCTCCAAACATCCAGTAGTATTCTCAATGCAGTGACAGGGTCATCTGGGATTTGTCACTTGTTCTCTTTATAATTAATTTCTCTAAAAGCTTATTTATTTTTTTAATGATTCTATAACCTTTCATTACAGTTTAAGAATATTTCTTGACAATACATTGCAAGGCCTAGAGGTACAACCAAAGGACTTCCACTTATACCAAACCTACTCAGGGAGTTTCCTAATGTGTTCTTTAAAAGGAGGAGGAGGAGGAGAAAAGGAAGGTGGGGGAGGAGGTAGTAGGGGTGGTCTTGGTGGTGGGGGTGATGGTGGTGGTGGTGGGGATCTTATCAGTCTTAATAGTTTCCAGAATGTGCAAGGCCCTTAGGGCATCTCATTTGCATATTTGCCTTCAGAACCCAGGGATGTCCCAACAAACTGATGAAGGGTTTGGCTTGCAGATCAGCCCGTGAGGCTCTGGACCATGGACTATTCTAGTCACTACTGCTCACCCTTTGCTAGTTCAGTGTCCACTAAATTAGCACTGGAGTTGCAATGAACTGACCTTGTGTGACTTAATTGTCCTTGTTTTAATTTGCACTGCTGCACAAGGCCAGAGGCCGCCACAGTGGGCTGCAGGAGCTTATGCTTTAGGGGCACATGATTCAAATGAGAATTGTTCTGTGGTAGCTAGAGATCACGTCCCAGAGCAACGGAGCTATTCCTGACTCAAGTAAGAAAAGGGGTAGGGCTCTACCCTCAAGGTCATGTGCAAGGGCTTCTATATCATACAGTTTCCACCTTCCTCTCCTCTCAAGGAGACGGCGTCGATAGGGCCCATAGGTAATCAACTTCTGTGGTCACAAGTAATGTAAACCAACTATGACTGACTTAAGGAATAAAGCGGCCCATCAGAAGGAAGTGAACCGCTTGGCAAACTGGAGGATCTAGGACCTTAGGAAGGGGCCTGAGAAGACAGGTAAGTAAGGCCTTACTGACGAGACAGATGCACACAAACCTCTGGCCCTTGCCTCATTCCCAAATTCTTGGGAATGGGGGCCTATTTGACCTTGTGATCGATCAGTAGGAATCTTGGGCATATGGAGAGGAAAGCATTCCCGGTACAGGTTTACAGAGGCAGCTTGACAAGACAGAGAAATAGCGGTGACCAGATAAAGCAACATGTATGCACGTATGTATATATGAATGTATGTGTATATATGTATGCATTGTGCAAATATGCATATATGTCTATGTTTATTGCATCCCATAAGAAGCAGGGATGTTGAATGTGCAGCCAGACAAGTCGGTTGACTCCCATGTTAAGAACACAGGAATGGTAAAGTACTTAAGCACATTTTGTGTCTCGGTGGGTTTTGATAAAGTATGGCGTGTTCAAAATACTTGACATTTCTGACTTTCCATAGCAGCCTTTAAAAAGGAGCAGTCAGTATTTTTTCCACTGTTCTTTTTCCAAATCAATAAACTAGGATAATGAGAAATTATGATTTTCTCAGAGAAAGGTAATTACCAGCACAGAAAGGATCCGAGCCTGGAGCCACTGACGCCTATTTCTGTCCTTAATCCGCATTGTGTGTCTCATCTAGGTTTTCTCCGAGCATGGAAAACGTGGTAGAACTCAGTTTAACATTAATATATCCGCCCTTTTATGTGCTAATGAGAGAGACTCTATTCACTAGATACACTTTGGACATGATCCGACCTGATGAATACAAGTTCTTTATAATGAGTCTTAAAATCATATTTGTTCATTTCCTATACTTTTCATCCCAGCTTTTTAAAGCTTTTTTAAAAAATCTATATTTAAAATTCAGTTCAATTTTCCTTTAGTTTAAAAAGAAAATTAAAGCTGCCAGCATATAAAACCTTATTCCCCAGATATAACTATGGCTAACATTTTGGTATGTATTCTTGTCATCCTTTTTAATATAAGTAGATACATACTTTTAAAAAATTCTCATTTCCTTCCCCACTGTGTGTGTCATGCGTGTGTCTGTATGCACCTGTATGTACATATGTGTGCAGGGGTGTGTGCACATGGATGTATGTGGAAGCCAGAAGTTAAACCTTGGGTGCTGTTTCTCAGAAACCATCCACCTGGGTTTTCCAAACAGGGTCTCTCACTAGGACACTGGGCTAGCTCATTAGGCCAGGCTGGCTGGCCTGTGAGTCCCAGGGATCCACCCATACTTTCCCTCTCTGCACTGAGTTTACAAGCACACATCACCATGCCTGGCTTCTTAAGGTGGATGCTGGGTATCAAAGGCAAGCCATCCTGCTTGTACGGTAAGCATTGTATCAGCTCGGCCATCTGCCCAGCCTAACATAGGCATAAATGCAAGACTGAGACCGTGCATCATTCCGTATGCTTTTTCACTAACAGGGTTTAAGAACATCTTTCTATGCCATTGAATATTTTCTACCATTTTTTAAAAAAACATAAACAGAGTTGTCATTTTCACAACACTTTCCCTGTAAAACTGTTCAACTGATAAAAAAGAGGAAGAAAAATCCACCTGACATCATACCACTGTTGGTAGTTTTTTGAAGAAACCTGCTGGAATTTGGGAGTGGGGTGGGGAGGGGTCCAGAACGTTTTGTTTTCAGTGTTTGGGAGTTCATGTTTTTAAGCAAATGGTTCTCCTAGCATCTTCATTTTCTGCTTTATGATTAAACTACCGTAGCCTCCATTTGGTAGGTGGCCACCGAGTTAGCGCAGTTTGGAACTCTGATAACTAACTCCTCAATGCTGAGGCTTGCTGATTGTTTATTCTCCCAGTACCCATTTCCCCAAATGTGAGGCCAAAAGAAATGGTGTACTACCTATTCATGTGCCATGTAAGAGAAATCTAAACCTGGAGGACCAAGAAATCTGTGTAGACTGACAGGAGAGTGTGTTAAGGAGCATAGTTGTCTGTACTCCATGTTGCAGCTGACCCCCCAGTATGCAAGCCATCATAGGAGGACAGTCTGGTCATACTTACTGCTTACCTGCCCTCAATAACAATCTCAAGGCCCCCATGTAGACTGGGCCAGAGAAAATTCAAAGAGAGACGTTCTGGGCTTCTGGGGGAAAGCATTTGAAACATTTTAGATAGAATATACGAACCATACAACCTCAATGACTAGAACCATCCATCTAGGGATTGTACAGGATGTAAAGAACTCTAGGATAGCCCTAATGAGTCGTCAGTCACCAAAATGGGGTCTGTGGTGGCATCGTCAGCATTTGGACCAGTCAAGGACTTACCCTGCCAATAGGGTTTTATGTCAGGGAATATCAGTCTTTGTTATTTAGGACAGATTCTGATGGAAGCCAAAAGGATCCTAAGTGATAAATGGTTTATATTTAAACATACAGAAATTTAAATACAGCAGTTATTTTGGTTGAATATTTTCTATTAGCATACTAATTTTCTTTGGCTGAGTATCAGGACAAATTTTATGCTTTTGACATGGAAGTAATTTATTTAGTTTCTGAATTAAGAGGAAAAAATGGAATATAGATTTGCTACTAAGTTCTAGCTAAAGCTGTCTTTTATGTATTTTGATCCTATACAGAAACAAACATTACGGGTCTCATTCTGAGAAGACAGTGTCTTCATCATTTAGAGCCCTGTGAAACTGACCTGGAAATATTGTCTTTATGAATTGGCTGGGGATCTCAGTAGGAATGCATATCAGAACTTGTTTTTATGGTAAATGAAAGATTAATAAAGCAATGTTAAGTTCATATTCTTTAGATGAAGTAAGCTTTAAGAAACGTTCTTTAGATTTATCTTTTTAATGACTTAGTTTTATTGTTTTTAATTATTTATATGTGCCTGTCTGCATGTAGGTATGTAGCAATGAGTGTGTGTGCCCATGGAGACCAAAGACATTGATTCTTTCTGGAGCTGAAGTTACAGGCTATTGTGAGCTGCCCTTGTGGGTGCTAGGAACCCAACTTGAGTGCCACACGCCAACACTAACAACTGCTTGAGTTAAGTACTCTTAACTACTGAGCCATCTCCCCAGTCCCTCTTTAGACTTCTGAAGGAAAAAGTGTCAACTTAAATTTGCCATAAGCTAAGTCTTACCATTGTGGCCCTTATTGAATTCTGGAAAATGTTTGTCAGTACACAACCATCAGAACACTTTCCCTCTGCAGTCATGGAATTTGAGAATTTCTTTCTTGTAAGGAAATTTTGATTTGTCCATAAGAACATGATGTCCTGCTTTGAAGAAAGCAACCATCTTGGTCGATAAGCTGCAAAGTCCCTCGAAGACATTTCTCAGTCTCACAGCCGGGCTGTAGGGCACAGACTCTTAAACCCACGTCTTACAATAGGGGAAGTGAGATTATAATTTTTTTAATGTGTTCTCAATTACACCGCCAATGTTCCCAGAAAATGCGAGCCCTGACAGTACGTTACCCAAGGCCATGTGCTGTCTGTTTGGCTATAACTAAGCTCAGATCCTCTTTGAAACTTGGAGAGAGAAGGCTAAGAGGCAGGGGCTTCAAAAACCAGAGAATTCTGAAAATCAGTAAAGGAAAAAAATATTCTAAGCAAGAAAATAGGAGGCATGTAAGGAGATTCATGGCACCGCAGATGCTTCTGGAAGCCTGGAGCTAATAGCTGCACATAAACACAGGAGCAGCATCCTGTGTCCCTGGTTTCCAGAGGCAGGGCAGTGAGGCGTACAGTAGCTAAGGGCTAGGAAACACTGCATCTGTTGCAGAAGTCGTCCTGATGTCTTGTTCACATTAGCCCGCTTCAATCCTCACCTCTGAGGGTATCTAAAGAGCATCTCAAGGCTCTACACAGACAACAGACTTACTGATTCGAGCTGAGGCTGTCCTATTCTAGAACTTGAAGATTCATTCAAGGAGAGGACAGTAGGGTATTAAACTGCTCCATAAAGGCATGCAGGACGCAAAGAGGCCCTGGGTCAGAGTGGGAAGAGTAACTGCTCTGAAGCCAGAAGGTCATGTTTAAGATCTGCAGCTTGCCAACCACATTATGGGCAATTATGCTTAACCTCTATGAGACCCCTCTGTAAAATAGGGGTAATTATCCTTGCCCTGCCCACTCCCAGGGTTGTTCTGAAGATCAAATGAGGCCATGTGTGTGAAAGTACATTATAAACCTTGACATCCCCATTAAATACCTCCACGCTTACTGTGCCATCGTGAGAGCAGTTCGGCATAAGGGAAAGACTACAAAAGCTTTGTCTCCTGGGTGGGCAGATGACCCCCAAAGTGTGTTTTCAGTTGCAAGCAGAGATCTTGTATGCAAAGCAGGGTTTTCAAAAACAACAACATTGAAGAGTATCAGTTTGAATGTTGATAAGTGTTTTATAAATAGCTGCATAATTAGCATGTACTTACTGCAAAAAGTATACATAATATTTGATTCCCTGTTGTAGGCTGTAATGAATCTGCTGTCTCCACATCCTAGGAGGTTTTCACTTACTTTCTCTGTGATAATTTTAATACATGGCACCATTATTAGCTGAATTAAGAATAAGTAAATGAGCAGTTAAAAAAAAATACAGAAAAATTACAGGTGCCTGTGGTGAGTAAGATAATAACTAGGTAAAAATATATGAAATAATTACAGTCTTTGAACGGCAGAGCTGGTATGAGGAAAATGACTCAATGGAACATCGAGCCTGCTGTAGGGAGGGGTGGGAAGAGTGCAGCCTGCCTTGTGGCCTTCACCTCGTCCCTTTTCAGCCCTGAACACACACGTAGCCTCTCCTCGGCCAAAAGACACAATGCTGAACCAGCTGCTCCTCATCCGCAGAGACAGTCACTCTGAGAGCTTGCTTGTTGTCCTGTAGGTTCAGTAACCAATAATGAATGTTCCTGTTTAAAAGATGCTCCAGATGTTTTGACATCTGTGTAGACTTCCTGTGCCTGGTAGCATTGAAGTCATTATAAACTTATTTAGAAACAGATCTGTGTTTGACATCGTCACGGAGAAAGATCTCAGTCATTTGGATAAAAGTCTGGAGGACTTATGATATTCTTGAAGTGCTTTTTTTTTTTTTTTTTTGAAAAGTACATTCTGTGTTAGCATTCCAAATTGTGTAATGATTTACGATAGTTAGCCAGCCAGTGTTTGAGGACTCTTTTGGGCCCAGTTCCAAAGCAGTACATGGAGAGATCGACCATGTCTTTAAAACCTGGGCCTAGCTCTTAAGAGTTCTGACTCAGTGCTCCTGCATGCAAAGCAGGCTCCTTTAGAGAAAGGTTCAGGCTGGGACCAGAAGAGTTGGTAGATGTGACGTAGGGTTAGTCGTGACATCATTGACAGCAATGAGTGCAGTGCCGACAGTCTAGCTCAGACATTAGCAGTTCCTGCCACCCTGACTCAGTTTACCCAAGCAGCAGCAGTTACACTTTCATCTTCTGCATGTTCTTTATGTGCTTTGAGAGTTGGGCACATTTTTCTCCATCTCCAATCAATTCCTTGATACCCAACAGACTTCTAAATCTGCTGTATGGCACATGTTTAATAAGAAAATGAATAGTACATGAAATAAAACCTAGCATCATGGACTGGGAAAAACTATGAGGGAGGGGCTGAGAACTTGAGTTCCAGTCCCAAGAGTTTCATTGATAAATTTTGGGAAATCATTTAATCTTGATCTGCCTCTGTTTTCATGATAAAGTTGAAGGAAAAGTTATCAAAAGGCTATGAAAACTGATTCCTGCCCTACCTGAAATCAGCTATGTATAAATGATGAGTTTGGCCATTTATACTCTGTACTTCATACAGACTTTCAACCTTTCTCACATTTGGGGTAGATTCCTGTGGGAATGATCCATTCCCTGAAACCATCTCAGCTAGTTAATGACCTGCAAAGTCTTCTGTGTGTCCCTGAGAATCTAATTCCAGGACCGGGGAGATGGCTGAGCTAACAAAATGCCTACTGTGCACACACGAGGGCTGAGTTCAGATTCCTAGAACCCATGTAAAAGCTAGGAATGATTTCTAACTTAGCCAGAGAGGCTGGAATCTGGTATTTGCTGACCAGAGAATCTAGACATTCAGTGATCACTTACAGACCTGTCTCAAGGGAAATAAATAACAGGATGCTGAGTGACCCAGGAAGACATGTGCCACCACCCCTGGCCTCAACATGGATATGCACATGGAAGTGTATGCAAAGGCACACATGCACAGGGGGAATCCACACACATTCAGGATGTTGCCTGTGGAGGGGTCTAAGCACTGGAAGGGGAACTTAGCCATAACAATAATGTTAACTCAACTCAGTTTAGTAAGTATAAACATCAGTGAATGAAAAGGCCAGACTTTGTAATAAATCAGTCATTTTTCTGTATGGGAAAACATCAGTCCTTAGTTTTCATGATAAACGGAAGAACACACCTTCCATTTTTTCCCCTAGTTTTAGTCAGTCCTATCTGCCGGGTGACTCTGACTAGAGATGACTCTAGGAAATTATAATTGAGAAGTGGAGAAGAAGAAAAATGGAGGGGAGGGTGAGGAGGAAGAAGAGGAGGAGCAGGAGGAGGAGGAGGAGGAAGAGGAGGAGGAGGAGGGTGATTACAATGGCAGTGGCAACAAGAGGAAACTCATATTAAGAATTTTGCTTCTCTTGGAGCCAGAGAGATGGCCCAGCAGCACTGGCTGCTCTTTCAGAGGATCCGGGTTCAATTCCCAGCACCCACATGACACCTCACAATTGTCTCTAACTCCAGTTCCAGGGGACCTGACACTTTCACACAGACATGCAGGCAAAACACCAATGCACATAAAATAAAAATAAATTTAAAAAATACAGTAAAAAATGCTTTCCAAATGCAGTTGGTTTTTACTAATATAAAGCAAACACTAGTGTAGAGGCCCTGTTGCCACTGTTTGGGGCAGTGGGCACAAAAAGAACCCTGTATGGATTTGTAAGCCCTGCTGTTTACTCTGAGGCATTTGGCAGGTGCATCTCCTCCCTTAGAACCTTAGTGATTTTTCATATTTAAATAAAACCTCCTAGGTGTGGGGGGAGCATTATACGTGTATGCCCGTGTGAGCATGCCGAAGGTGTTTAATAAATGTAAACTTCTCCATACACGTGAAACATTACCATATTAATCTGCCCAGCAATGTATCATGTCATTTATTGAAGACAAAAATGAAACCAAAGCAAACCAAACCAACCAACCAACCAAACAAAAACCCAACTAGATTTCAATATCAACAGAGAAGTTGAGAAAAACCTTCGTGCCGACATGCAGGGATTATATAGACCCTGAGGATTAGGAGCTGCTGCTACTGCCCAACCAGTACATGAGCACGCTTCCTCAATCCCAGGAAAGGTCACTGGTTAGTCAAATTAAATAGCCTTGGTAGCACTTGGTGTTCCAGACTGTTTCATACAGCTAAGACAGAGTCTCTTCTTCCCTTCATTTCAGCGTATTATCCATCGCGATATTCCAAGCGATAGGAAGGACGCAGGACCACCACATTCCTACCACTGCACACCTACTTTATGGAGTGTCTTCATTAATAAGTGACTCAACCTGAATGATTTCTTTGTCCACATCTCTGTAAAATATTTGGAGTTCTCTTTAAGCGTTCACAAATTTATTTTAAAATACATTTGCCTCTTAAAAACCCGATCAAGGGGCTAGAGATGTGGATGGCTCCATGATTAAGGACATTTATTTGTAACTTGAGTTCCAGGGGATCCAATGCCCTCTGCTGGTCTCTGTGTGTACTGCATGCACACGATGCACTAAATGTGTAAATAAAACACCTATAATCATGAAACCAAAACAAATGCATCTTTATAGAAAGAAAATCATGATTTTTCTAAAATTAGGGTAAGGGCTCCCACTCTGTACGCTAGGTCAGTAGAAGCCTCCATTTCATTTGTATGATGTCTTTAAGTGATTCTAAATCATTCTTCACATGTAATGAAATCTTTTTAAAGACTCTAGACTGTACAGTTAGTCAGGGCACAGTGTGATTTTTCCTTTAAAGTTGATATAACATGTTCAGGAGTATATGCACATTTTTACAGAAGGTCATCAGAAAGATTTTTTTAATAGACATTATCACTTGGTTTTCTAGCAAAGTGGGTTGAGAGAAGCCTAGGTTGAGGGGAAGACTGGAGAATATAGACTATGGCTACAGCTGAAAGTCAAGATGGCTGCTGTCGAGTGAGCTCAGAGTAGGTCTAGCGCAGCGGGAGCCTTAAAACCTATTCTTCTTAGAGCCCATAGTTTTCCTACCTCGTACTTACCAAGGCTGTCCAAACCCCACACCCCTGCTTCCATCTTGGCCATCTCAACTTCATCCTGCTGACTCCAGAAATGAACATTTAAAAAGGTACCTTTCCAAGCCCAACCTAGATCCAGTTTCCATGTGTCTTGATTTATTTTCTGTCCTTGCACTAGAATGCCAGACATTGGATCATTTATAAAGAAAAGAGATGTATCTGCTCACAGTTCTGGGGGCTAGGAGTTCAAGGTGGCCTCAGTGTTTGCTGAGGCCAAGAAAGAAACCCATGTGTTGTCTAACAATCCACTCTAGAAAGTACCAACCCACTCCTGAGAACTCATATTGTCTCTCAACAAAACCATCAGTGTCCCTTAAAGACATGGCCTTGCAGTCCTATTGCATTAAAGAATTAACGCCTAAACCTGAATCTTGGTGGGAACATACCGTAGGAAAACTGTAGCATCACACAAAACACAGGGTTGTATCAAACTAAGCAAAAGAGACCATGAAAAGGGAGCATATTTTTGTTATGTTAGTTTGTGGTACCTACTTCTCTTTGGATCAGTCTTACATTGGTGTTATTAAATATGTCTAAAGAGAAGCTGGAAGCTGTCCCATCTCACCTCTTCCTCAGGCGGGCAAAGAGAAGTCTGTAGTTCTCAGTGACTCACTCTGAATCAAAGCAATAGACAGTGGGAACCAAAGAACTCATGCTCAGATTCTCCGGGCCTCTGCTGAGTCAATCAGTCCTTGTGTTTCAGGCAACCCCTGACAGTGCTAATGCCTGCCTGCCGGATGCAGTAGTCACAAAACTTTATACCTGGTATCACAGTCCTTATGAAAGAAAAATGGAGTTATGAACATATATAAGCAAGAGACCAAAGGGTTAATCAGAAAAGAAATAATTTCCACATAAAGTGATCTGTCTTCCCCTTTTTATTGTAAGCTCAGAGAGAATTGTAGCAATACAGGTTGAGTAATTTTCTTTTTTTATGAATCTCGTGCTCAATTTATGAAAGCCATTTTGCAACCCATTTACATGCAGTAAACCTTTGCTTTAAGTTTCTGTCATTTACCTTGATCATGATTATTTATAGTTCTTTCCGAAAGGCCCTTTGCTGCTTTAGCTCTCAAGTTCAGCACCGCCACAAGGCGGTTGTCTATGGCGCCTTTTAAGCCCTGGCTGTCAGCTAAGATGAGGCTCGTCTTGTTATGTGCTACAAGGCCCAGGAATGCTGTTCAGTAGGAACGAAACTAGCCAGAGCTGGCTAGTTTCAAAACCAACTATGCCCTCTCACTAGGTAATCATAGCCTTTTATGTTCCTTTTGTGTTGGTTTGACCACTTTTAGAAAGGAAACAACATTTTTGTTCCCAGACGCTAAAATAGAGCTTCACTGAAGTCCTTTTTGCATAGTTTATAACATAAACTATAAATGCTAAGTTGTTTTATGAACTAGGTGATCATGATATGAGCTCCTATAAATCCCTAAAAAAGGAAAAGTGTGTCTAATCTAAAATACTTGCATTGTCTAGACAGGAGTGTCAATGACAGTATGGCCCTTTAGACACGTGGTAGGCACTCAGTTAAGTGTTGAATTCTTTTTTTTTTTTTTTTTTTTGGCTTTTCGATATGTGTTGAATTCTATTGATGAATAAATTTAAAAATTGCCATGAAGATCACAGCACTAGGCATGGGATAAAACCCAAGACAAACATCAGCCCAAGCTTCACGGGGCTTGTAATTAAGATGGATGGTCACATGTGCTCAAATTGATAATAAAGTAGGTTCTGGCTCTGGATGAGAGACGAAGATGTCATGTAAGGAGGGTCTGGAGCCCTCACTAGGGGCTCCCTAATGCAGAGTGAGTTCATCTAGGTGCTCCTGGGTTGTTTATATAAAAACTGCACCAGCCATGGTCCTAGCAGAATGGGGTATCCACCCAGAAGAGTAAAATGGACATCCAGGTAAAGAAGGATCATAATGATGTGGGCAGAATTAAGGGGACCAAAAGGATGAGGCAAAATACCCAGAGGTAAGCAATGGGAAGTCACATTACTGTCCTGGTGAAAGGTGGGGTAGAAGCCAGGCAGGGGGAATGAGAGCTGAGGCTGGACCCTGCAGAAATCCTTGTCTATCTTTAGTCTATGCAGTCTGTAGTCTAACTCCTCAGCCAGCTATCAGGAGTCACCAAGAATGTGCGTGTGTGCGTGTGTGTGTGTGTGTGTGTGTGTGTGTGTGTGTGTGTGTTTCAGACACTATGGGGGGAGTTTCCTTGAGGACCAATTGGGAGATTGCATCAGTCCAAGGCTGGGATCTGCCCTCTGCCTTGCATGTAGCACAAGTGGGAAGTAGCTCTGTGGTTTCCTTGACTCCTTGGCACTTACCACGCACAGCCTTCTCAAGGTACAGAACAGGAGAGAATGGATTATGCCCTCAACAACAAGAGGAGGGTCATCCGCTTGGTTCTGCAATGGGCAGCCATGTATGGTGATCTCCTCCAAGAAGATGATGTGGCCATGGCTTTCCTGGAGGTATGTGGGGGTCATTCGTCCCAAGAATGTCCTTTTGTCCCCTAACACAGGGTGTACAGCAAGTTCTATAAAGACTCTGTAATTGCCAGTTCTAGACCCTGTTAGCATGTCCAATGTTAAGTACTTTAAAAACAGAAAAACATCAGCCATGTCTTGCTGCTCCAGGTCCATGAGCGGTGCCATTGGGTGTGTTATCATCTGCTCTTGTGTTCTTTGCATGTTTGAGAGACTTGTAATCACATGAATGCCCAGCATTTTACAGGTTGCTTTTTTTCCCACTTAGCTCTGTAAAGATTTGTCCCATGTCACTGTGATCTTTGTAATAGAAGGTTCCGATGCTCCATCAGTAGCTATCCACAAAAGCATTTATCAGTGCCCACACTGTTCTGCGTTCTCCTTCCCAGAATAACTGTAGAGCAAGCACATTTGTGCTTGTGGGTTTGTCTTCAGTTACTCACTTTCTTGGGAGTAAGAGGGCTGGGGCAAATGGTGGGTGGAGTTGGCTGCTGAGAAGCAGATTGATTCAATGAGGAATTGCCAGGGCAGCCAGGGGCAGTTCTGGACGGCCACCACTCACCTGATCAACACATTTCCAGCTCAGCTGCCTTTCTTTCCCACAGCATGGGCTTTGGCCTTTGGCCCTGGATTAAGTAGAACCCCAATATTCAAGGATATATTCCAAGACCTGTACTGCCGATATAACCACGCTCTGTCTGTTACTTTCTTTTCTACACATATCTATTCAGAATGAAGTTTATCAATTCAGCGCACTAGGAGGCAAACTACAATGACTGATATGAAAATACTACAATGTACTGTAATAAAATTTATGAATCATGCATTTCTGGAATTCTCCATGCAGGATTTCCAGACTGTAGTTGATTTCAGGTAACTGATACTACGGAACATGACTCTCACAAGATAAGGGAAACAACTGCCCTCACTCCCCCCCTCTAGAACTGAGCAAGAGCACTTTCAGCTTGGGACCACTTGCTGACTTGGGCCCCTCCCTGTGACTGCCATGGTTGTCATGACCCACCACAGAGGCCATTGCTTCTGAGAGACATGGGCACAGGTGCTGATGTCACTATTATTGGTCAGCACAGCTCTGAGAGCATCAGATGGGACTATAGCACAAGCCTGCCATTGAGGGCTCTGTCTGTGTTTGTGCTGTTAACAACCACACCGGAGGTAAATAGGAAATAAGTGAAAAATTCTCAAGTAATGTAAAAAATAAATATTAAAAATCCCTGGGGAGAAATGAATTTAAAGAGACCTTGAACGTACAGATTGTAAAGCAGCCGATTCCAAAACCTGGCACTTGGTGTTCTTTTACACTCATAAGTCCACTCGCAGTTTATTGTTTTATTTTTGCCGTGGCAAAATGTAAAGAACATAACACTTACTATTTCAGCTGTTTGGTTTTTTTTTTGGAGGGGGGGTTCAAGACAGGGTTTCTCTGTGCAGCCCTGGCTGTCCTGGAACTCACTCTGTAGACCAGGCTGGCCTCGAACTCAGAAATCCGCCTGCCTCTGCCTCCCAAGTGCTGGGATTAAAGGAGTGCACCACCACTGCCTGGCTTCAGCTGTTTTTAAATATACAATTCATACATAGTCATTTCATCACCACTATCTCATTCCAGGTCCTTTTCTTGTTAACAATTTTGTATGTAAATGCATAACCACTTCCTCCTCTCTCCCTCCTCCCTCCCATCCTCTCCTCTCCCACCTTCTCCTTTCTGTGAAACTATGGTCTGGGGGTGCTAGCAACATGTATGGCATAGGAGCATGACTCTGTTGCTGTGTACAGAACTGTGCACCTTTCAGTTCTTAAGATCCTTGTGACCTTTGCTGGTTCCAGGAGTTCTATGTGTCTGTATCCGATGATGCCCGGATGATGCCTGCCTTCAAGGAGCAGCTGCCAGAGCTGGAGAAGATTGTCAAACAAATGTAAGGAGGGGCTTTGCTTTGTGGGGGTACTTTCATCAAGCCAGTGCCTGCCTTATGATGAGAACATCTTCCGAAGAAATCTTTGCCTGCAAAAATGGCTAGCGCTGGCTTGTCGTTAGCCATATGTTCGGATCTGTGTCATGGGCCCCGGGCACAGGTAGCAATGAGTCCAGATGAGCAGAAGGACCTGGATGTCATTTGTGTTAGCAGGCAATAGAGAGGGAAGCTGTCCTTTGACAAGCCCAGGTCTAGACACATGAGTCCCTTAGACAACCCAGCAATAAAATAGCCATGACATTTGAGTACATTCGAAGACAGTTACCTATATGGGAAATTCATTCTCTGCTGCTAAAGCTGTCCGTTGCAAATATTCCTGTCCTTGAAATGAATTTGGGGGTTTCCCATTAATGGACTATTAAATTAAGTACTGGAGAGTGGGTATATTATGAGATTGACTTTGAAAGCCAGGAGCCAGAGCATTTGACCTCAGGTCTGCTCCGGATCTGCCTGTGACAAGAGCTAGTGGCTTTGCTTCTTCTCTGTGTTTTGGCCTCTTACTGTTAAAATGAGGGAGTCTCCCATTGCTGTCCAGAGAGACTGTGCAATCTCAATGCCTAACGTAAGATTAAAGTGACACATAAATAAAGCAATCTAAAAGAACAGTAGCAATGGCATTCAACAGTGTGCTTTCTCTACTTCTTGTAGCTCAGAAGATGCAAAAGCTCCACAGAAGAAGGTAAGGGCTCTTCAGAAACCAATACTATCTGTACTCTGTAGCATCGAGATTATCCAGAGACCCTGGATTTCAGTATACTGAACCGATGTCTCTCGTTTGTGCACACAAAATCTATTTGCTTCATTCCGGGGCTCTAATTGCTTCTCGGATGCATCTTCTCCGAGTTGTCATGGTTTGTTAGTCACTCTCCTTTATACCACTTGTGTTTATTATTTTTACAGCACAAGGTGCTTTTGCAGCAGTTCAACACAGGTGATGAGAGGGCCCAGAAGCGTCAGCCTATTCGTGGTTCTGACGAGGGTAAGCAATCTCTCCGATCTCTCCTATGGAATATTTATAGTTGGGCTAAAACCTGCCCCCTGAAAACCATTGCCTGATAAGTTATGTTCTTAGAGTCTGGTACCCAGACAGAGCGGAGATGCTTGCCCAAACCTCAATGACACTACCTCTCCCTGACTGGCAGCATCTCTTAAAAAGATGTGGAATCTCTCGGGGCTTGGTTGGATGCCCAGCAGAGCAGGGAGTCTGCTCAGGCGCTGACCACAGATGTCTCAGTACTATGCATAGCTTATGTTTTTCTTTGAGTGACGGAGACCACTTTCTCACATTGTCAACTGTCTCTGCAGTTTTGTTCAAGGTCTACTGCATTGACCACACCTATACCACCATTCGTGTGCCTGTAGCTGCCTCGGTGAAGGAAGTCATCAGTGCAGCAGCTGACAAACTCGGCTCTGGGGAAGGCCTGATCATCGTCAAGATGAACTCTGGAGGAGGTAACAACTTAGATTAGCATTGTGGGCTGTTTATGAAATAAGCCATCCTGGCTAAGAAAAACCATACGAGGAGTAATTCACAGGACGGCAGAGCCTGTGTGGGCTCCCAGGGATAACAGAAATGTTGTGTCAAGAGGCGGCTTGTGAGATGTTTAACATCCAGATTCCCACACAAAGGAATGAGAAGTGATTTATGGGAGGCAGCTGTGTCCGCAGTCTCTGGCATTTGTGTCAGCCTGGGGCTCTTTCCTTGGAAACCATAAGAAACTCTCTGGGCCTCAGATCCCTGAGAAAGATGCACCTTTAGGGGCATGGAGTTTGACAAGCCAAGACCCCAGGTGCTTACAAACCTGCAGCTGGGGCAGTTGAGGGCTCATTCTTTTCAACTGATGACAGTTCCCCACTTACCCAGTAGAGCCAGCAAAGCTCAGCTGCTCTAATATCATGAGGGGTACTCCACTCCCCAACCTGGGACTAAAATTCCTTTCCTCTGCCCGGGTTATATTTACCCGAAAGGTTATTTTGTATCATCTTGTATTGTCTGACCGCTTGAATGTAGCAATGACAGAATTAGACACACTGTGCTCATGAGTTGCTCCCAGCCCAGGAGGAGCTGGGAAGTAAAGGAAACCTGCACCCCATGATGGCAGGGGTCACCCACAATGCAGCGAGAAGGTTCAGGAAGGAGCTGTTAGTTAATTCCCCAGTGATGGCTTCACAGCCCTTTAGGGGTCCTTTAGGAATGCAATGAGGCATTTCTGCCTTGTCTGAAGGTAGATGATTCCACTGATACAGGATTTTAAAGTGGATGATGGATTCTCAAGACCTCTCCTTCTATTTTGTGCCAGTTGCTCCAGACCTAGGATGGCCTCTGAGATTCATTTATTACATCCATCCCATAGGCGGCCCAATACATTGGATATTCACCTAAAGGATAGCGTGCCACTGAAGCCTGCCCCTCGATGTCCCATCTAAAGTTTTAACTGCTCCCCTGACACATACTTTCTAACCCTCTTCCCTGTTATGCTTTGTGGCCCTTATCTCATTTCACTTACACACACACACACACACACACACACACACACACACATTCCCTATCCCTTTATCCCTCTGTGTTAACTAGGATTTTTAATTTATGTTTAATCATAAAGAAATAATATAGAGAGATATGTGTCCCTAGTGTCCCTAGTGTCTGGTATATACTAAATACTAAACATATTCAATAAACTAGTTCATAAAATATAGAAAGACACTCAAAATAGTTAATGCTATTAGCTTCCATATAGGACACAAGTTTAAAAAATATATTATTTTGCAACTAAAAATTGTGTGAGATCTCTGAAGTGCCCCCAAGGTTTCTAATAATGACTTTTCTATCTCCAAAGTGCTAGGCATTGTTACCATCAAGAAACCTAGCTTGCTGTCTGCATGACTATGTGAGTTGCTGTTATGTGGTTATTTCTGATGCTGTCCCGAGTGCTGTGGCTGTATGCAAGCGCTGTCTTTTTTATTCAGTGGATCCGTTCGCTCCTGTGTTTTATGCAGCCGCTTTGCGTGTTTCGGTAATTCACCAAGCTGGCAATTTGTTGGTGTGATTAGGGCAGTGCAGCAAATCTCAGATGGATTTAATAGGCAATCTCATGCTTTTTATGTTCACAGAAAAGGTGGTGCTCAAACCTAATGATGTTTCAGTATTTACGACGCTCACCATTAATGGACGCCTGTTTGCCTGCCCGCGAGAGCAATTCGACTCACTGGTAAGAGTGAATGGCCTCCTCAGAGCACCATGTGCAATCAGAAAACCTTGTCTGCAGTCTAATTTCACAGCCACACTGAGGCTGGTTGCTAAAAATTCTTGACTGCTATGTGGCTTTTTCTACACTGTAGTCTATCGGGAAAGCCTCAGGTGCTCACTGGAGATGATGCTCCAGGCTTTAGCCCATCTTCTGTGGAAATTAGCCAAGCTGTACCGCTGCTACGGGGACACAGTTCAGCTTTCAGAGTCTTGGTTATATAATTCTTTTCATTAAAATGTCTTTAAATTCAGTATCAATGTTCAAAATCAGAATACTCAGATCAGGAGGGAAAAAAATCACAACCAAGGGAGGCACCGGCCTTAAGAGACTCCCAAGTGAGGACCCATGGCAGAACCACCACTAGGTCTAGTAGGGCTCTTCCCTGAACATCCTCTCTGGATCATCATGGGATATCAGAGGTCAGAACACTTATTCCCAGCCACTCAGTGAAGCCACTTTGTGAAGAAGAGACACATTCATTTCTATTTATCCTCTAAAAATTAAGCATGGGACGGACTACCTACTAGAAGATCTTAGAAGCCGCAGGACCAGTTTAGTTTCACAAAATCCCGTTTACTCTGTCTCTGGACACACAACCTTCCCTTGTGAGGGAATAAAAGACAGCATGTGGGTGAGAGGTGAACTGCACCAACATCTTGGGAGAGCTCTGTTTCCTTAGTGAGGTGTAGACAGGTCTTGCTAGAACTTTAGGAGAGAGCTGGGTTAAAAACATGTAATCAGAGCCCCTGTGGCAGCCCAAGTTCCCACCCAGCACTGCAGTAACAAGATATGCTTTTCAGATCTCGATAGGATGTGTTTTCCCTGGTCAGGACTCTGGTTTGTGCTTCAGGGAACACCATGGGCTTTTGTTCATTCACTGGTTCATCATCATCATCATCATCACCATCATCACGATGATCATCATCATCATTATTATTATTATTATTATTATTATTATTATTATTATTATTTTAGATGTGGTCTTGTTTTGTGGCTCATAGGTCTCAGTCTTCCTTCCTTAGTACCCCATGTGCTGGGATTACAGGTATATGCTACCAGTCCCAGTAGGACAGCTCATTTGGCACTATTTTGCTTTCACTTAAGAACTTCATGAATATGACCTTTCACTTCCAACTAAGCCCAGAGCAACCAACTCACCCTAGCACCAGCACAGGAAGAGCCGTAAGCTTTACTGCATGTACTTCAGTTCTTTAATCACCTGTCTTCATTGCTTTCTGAATAAACATCTCTCAACATTTAGGGATTTAAAAGAAATAAATAAGAATAAATAGCCAGGAAACCACATAAAGACATAAGGAGAAGAGTGACTCTACAAAACTGCCCTCTGACCTCCACTGATGCCAGAGAACATTTGCCCTTCCTCTCCCCACGTATCATGAGTGCACATATAACTTTTAAAAATTGTTGTGAGTCCACATACCCTCTCCTGGAAACTAATGCCTTAAACAGCTAGCATTGCTGAAGCCTCATAGAAGGTGCCGGGTGAAGTGTTTGTCTCTCTTGCCAGCTGGTTCTTGGCTGCTGTGTTGAGCTTGGGGGGGGGGGGGGGTAATAGTTAGGCACGTGGACTGTCTCCAGCTCCCTGGGGGCAGACAGTAACTTTTTAAGCTTCTGTTTATTGCTCATAGGCCTGCGGCTTTCCAAGTTCTGGGCTCTTGCTTATCTTCCATTTTAAGGCCTGAATGGTTGGAAGGAATTTGCTTGGCACCAAAGACCCTGGATGTGAGCCTCTCAGCTGGGGGTGCTGTGTACCTCTCTGTGCTCAGAGAGGGCAGACCTTACCTGAAGCTCCCTCTTGGGCTTACTAAAACATCCCTATGACAACCATCTTTCTAGAAAGAGTTGTCCGGAGGGTGACTACAGTGCGGAATGTTGACTGAACTCTCCAAGCTATCACCACACACTTACCAAGTGTCAGCTAGCATGACAAGTGCCCAGGAGCATCTGTCCTTACAACAATGACAGTCAAATTAGGAAGAGAGTAACCCAAGCTGTCCAGAAGAAAATGAATCTCAGTGTTAAATTGTGTTGTCTGAAACTAGTGGAGTGCCTGTGTTGATCCCATGGTGGAAGGGCTTGCGTTCCAGAGCTTTGCTCTCTTGAAATTTTTTATTTGAGAATAAATATTAGTACAAAGCCAATTACAACAAAGCTTCAGTGTACTGTAATTTGGCTCTGCTTTTATCCACTCACTGGTTCCTAAGACTTTTATTTAGTGTCTGCCACATCATTCCACAGTCTGTGGATGTTTCTGGCCGTGGACAGTCTCAAAGACAAACCATGTTTCTCAAGGAGCCTGCGATGACCAGTGTGTCATCGGAGGGAACCCACTATGACAAGTTGTGCTACAGAGGCGGGGGTTGTAGCACAAGCAAAAGAGAGGTGCTGGGGTGCAGGTCACTTAGCCAGCAATTAAACCGACAGTTAGCACGCTCTTCTTATATGTTAAGTTAGGACCATGGTAATACCATTCTTCCAACTGCTTTCCCCCAGCATTAGTAAAAACTTCATCTCTCAATAAGGTTGAGGAGGGACCTATAGCGGTCCAGAGACAGGACCTTGTCAGCTCTTAGACACCCGTTCTATGTAGATCCTATGTAAGCTCTGCAGTACCTGGCCAGCGGGACATCTTCACAAGAAAATGGCCCAAGGAAGTGTTTCCTGTGGGGTCCAGGATGCACATGTAAATCCCCCATTTCAGAGAAAGGCTTTCCTGCTGATGCTCACCTCCACTCAGATGAAGGTTGACATTCTACAAGGCTTTCTTGAACCTCTGAAAGGATGTAGGGATGACAACACAACCTCCATTTCCAATGGGCTTCCCATCTTTCTTAGTGTTGAAATCTCCATAAGAGTTGTTGGGTTAATCAGTCCCACCTATGAGACACCATAAAACCTCAAGGAACGTGCTAGAGATGCAGGGAGATGGAGTTACTCCATCCTCAAGAAGAGAGCAAACTTGTGAATAGAATGGGAAGCAGCTATGGAGTGGAGCAGAGGGGCTGTGCTCACAGCAGCAGCCACCAGAGAGAAGGGAGACCACAGAGAGCCCAGCTGACCTGAGACATGGCTCCATCTACTATTCTACTGAAGACTTGCCCTGGCTGGATCCATTCTCAGCGGTTCCATATGCTACTCGCCCACCAGCACCAGTTCTGTTTGGAATTGTTGCTTTCTGCCCTGTTCTTTGCGCTCTACAGAGTGGACCCATACCCAGCTCTTAACCTAGTGTTACCCTAACCACACTTTCCTGTGCATTTGTAGCACTGCAACCCCTCTGGAAAGTGACCTAATCGGAGAGAGGGGACATCCCTGTGCTGAGGACTGGATTTACACGATGCACTTAAATTGTTCCCATTTAATCCTCTTAACAAGCTTCAATATTAGTTGCCAACTTGGGTAGTATGACCCTGACTTGCTGGAACTACAGAGACAGTCAAGAGATTAAGGGATCATACCAAGCATGTGTTGCTACAGTGGGGTTTAGGTTCAGTCTGCTGTTTTCTGAAGCTGGCACTAACATGATCTAGTGTCTGTCCTGTGACAAACTGTCTCCTAATCTGGTACTCAGACCCTCTATTTAAAAGCTGTTATTAGGTCCCTCTCTGCGATCTGTTCTTGCAAATCAAACATCCTGGCAGCTTCCTCATTTTCACCCTTGCTATCCATCAGAAGCAGAAGCCATCCCGAGGAAAGCCTTTCTTGCCCTCCTGCTCACTGCTTCTCGTCATCCTCCATCACACACAGGTTGACTCTGTTACACTGTAAACTTGATTGCTCCACTCACAGATGAACTTTCCAATGCAGGAGCCACCTAAACCCTGAGCATGTCATTTCTTAGGTGTCTAGAACACTGGGGACACTCCTTGAATATAACTGTGATGAAGATGTTGATGAAATCCATATAATAGTAATATTTCTAACATGAGACCTTTCTCTTATTAATAGCTGGGACTGGAGCACTGAGCCTTGTAAACACAAGGCAGTGCTCAACCAGAGTTACATCCCTAGCCCTGTGTCATGAATATTGAATATCCAATACTGTTAGCACCATATTGACAAATATTCTTACCATATATGTATATAATATAATATTCTTATCATAAATATATATATTTCATGTGTATGCATATATATCATCCCTAAATATCCATTCCTAGTCTTACAGGTAAGTATTAAGTATTATTCACTTTATCTGACACTCCTCTCAGAAACACTTTGTACTATGTAACCCTTTATAGCATTTCTTAGAACACAAAAGGAGATAAGTGAACCCAAAGAAAGCTTTTGACAAGAGTCTTGCTCAAAGTAGCAAAGTAGCCTTGCCCCAAACATGTAAATAACATTCTCAACCCAATAGCTCTCAGGTCAGGCTGAGGACTTAGAAATCCCATGCAGTCTCGGTTCACACCACTCTGCTACTTCACTGCTTTAGGTGGTGGGTGAAGACATGGCTGTGGCAACTTGACCTCAGTCACCACCAGGAGTTAAGTAGTACCGTGGGTAGCAATTCAAACTCCTGTGCTAATATTTGGCTTTACCATAGTTTCTATGGAAACATGAGGGGAAGGTCTCCAAGAGCATCTTTTATCTTTACCATGGAAAAGGAAGTTTCCAGTTTACCTCCCCCACCCCAATCCTCGGGCACAGGAGATCCCAGCTCATCCTTTGCCAAACCTTGTTTGCCACAGCTCACAGTTGAGGTGGTGGTGGTGACAATGCTGGTGACCACACTGTTGGTAATTAGTGATGGTTGACAATGGTGATAATTCATGATGGTTGATGATGGTAATGACAAAGATGCTTTCGGCGCAAGTACAACAAACAGCAAAGGCACTTTTAACCTCAAAACCGACATTTCAAAACGTGCCCGAAAGTATCCCCCAAATCCTTCCCAACATCAAAAACTCTTGAAAGCATTTGGCACTAAGTACTGGTCCCTTCTGTGGTTCTGATCCAGTTTCTCACAATCATTCCCAGACTCCCTTGCCAGAACAGGAAGGCCCAACCACTGGGACAGTGGGAACATTCGAACTGATGAGCTCAAAAGACTTGGCTTACCAGATGACAACATATGATTGGGAACTCTTCAACTGCGTGCATGAGGTAAGGTAACCAGCAAGGAGCGTGCATGGGCTCCATAGGATTCTGAACGAAGCCTGCTGGCCTGACTCAACTCACGTTTCCGTGTGCTGCCATATGGAAACCACATGATGGGTTTTGTGCATGCTGAACTTATAAAATCCTTAAGTATTAAAGAAAAAAATCCCTGTGATGCTATGCTATGTCTTCCAGAGTCTATTAAGCCAATAACACCTAGTTTATATTTATATATTCCACAAGCTTCACGAAAGCCCTTCAAATCTATGTGACAAGGTACATCCGGGTTAGCGATTGAATTCACATCTGCTGCTTGATAGAACACTTTCGTGACAAATAGAGGAGCCAGGCTGGCGTTTTGATTTAAAAGCCAACAAATAAGTAAAATTGTTTTCCTTTCTGTTCTAGCTGGAGCTAATCTATCACACATTTGGAAGGCATAATTTTAAAAAGACCACAGCAAACTTGGATTTGTTCCTGAGGAGATTTAATGAAATTCAGTTTTGGGTTGTCACTGAGATCTGCCTTTGTTCCCAGCTCAGCAAACGTGTTCAGCTTTTGAAAAAATTTATCAAGATAGCGGCTCAGTAAGTGTCTTTAACTTTGGAGGAAAAAATGTCCCTGCACTATGTTCTCATGGAAAACACCTTACAAAGAGAAACAGGGTGTAAGAACCATCAGCAGCTGAATTCTTGAAAGAGAAGAATGTCTTCTGGCCTTTTAATAGTTAACATCAATATATAAATTAACATCTTGTAGTATTGAGGCTGGAGTCAAAAGGAGGGGATGCGTTTAGCTCTGAACTCCTCAGATTTTTTCCCCCTCCTCTATTTGAAGAGTGCTATTGAAGTCAACAAAAGTTCCTTTAGAAACTTTGATTGTAAGGCTCTTGAAGCCGATGTGGCACATAACACGTTCTCACCAGTAGAGGGCAGTAGAACATGCTGGGACAACGGCTCATGCAGCTCCGGGAGAATAAAATCAGTAAAATGCATAAAGGCCAGCTAACCTGGCACTAGGAAATCATCTCCATGCACATCTGAGAAAGCAAACATCTTATAAATATTCTATTTAAAAGCACTTCTTGGGAAACAATTTATTTACTTCAGGGGCCAGTTAGGTTTCTCCCTGACATGAATTTAATCTTCTCCTGCTATTTAGATATGCTTGACAACCTCCTGTTTACTTCCATGTTTTTGGTATCACCACAGTGCTAAAAATAAAAAAGCTAAATGTGGCTTGAGCTGTGAGACTCCCTCCCTTTCTAAATGCAGAGCCCGAGCTCAGGAAGGTTAGGAGAATAAGCGACCCCAGCCAGGCATTTTCTTGAGCCAAACAGTTCAGATCTCCACCCCACCCCTCCCCTCCACACACACTTAATTTCCAGAGCTAAACAAAGAAAGGAAAGCTGCTTGGTGTTTTATAGAAGCCAGCTTGCCAAATGCCTTGAGTTGTTTTGCCAAAAAAAAATTGAGGGGACAATAGAATACCAGATCCTTTGAATCCACGTGCTGCTTGCTCTGCCTTTGGGAAAGCTGGCTATTTGAAGAAAGGTCTGGTGTGGCCACTTTCCCTAGCAGCACGAAGGGCCTCTGGGCAGTGAGCAGATGCCTTCATGTGTTTGCAATGAGTGGATTATGGAAACTATGACCGGGTGTGCTTCCCATCCCAGGGCGAATGTTCTCTCTTCACCTTAGCCTGCTAGTGCCAAATGCAGCTAGAAGGGAAGAGAGGACCTGCCCCGTCATTTAATGGAGGCAACACAGATAAGACTCAAAACACCCAGGAGTTTCTGTTTGTTTGTTTCTTCCTTTGTAATTTATCCCTTATCTTCCCGACTCTTGCTGATTCTATATGTAGACTTGACCTTCCCTGTATATCAGCTGATTATTTGACTATATACAGCCCTGTGCTGAGGCTACTGTCCCACAATGAACCTGCTTACTCAACCCAGGTATTACAGACTATAGACTTTCATAACCTTGAGTCTCCAAGAACAAACAGAAACCTGTAGACCAGTGACTCTCAACCTTTGGGGGTCACATATCAGGTATCTTGTATATCAGATATTTACATTACAATTCATAACCGTAGCAAAATTACAGTTGTGAAGTAGCAACAAAATAGCTTTATGGTTGGGGATCCCCACAGGGTCATAGCATTAGGAAGGTTGACAATAGCATCTGTTTTGCTTGCTGTCTTTAGAGAGCTGCAGCACTTTCTTTTAAGTTCTTGGCCTTGTCTGCAGCTGAGAAAAACTGAGGGGCAGAGCTGGGGTAGGTGTTCAGGAGTTAAAAGAAGAAACTGAAACAGTCATCTCCTGACTTGCCTTGAATGATAGCAAAGTTGGAAACAGAGCAGGTCTGCAGCTCTGGATTTATCTCCAAGTCACTTGCACAAAGCCAAGGCCAGCTATGTATGTGGTGATGCTAGCTCTTGTCCTGCAAGCCACTTCCCTAGCATTATGACGTCTTCGCCTGTTTCCTCGTGTGTGAGCCGATCCACTGTCGATCCTCTGAAGTGCATTTCCCTGCCTCCACAGACATATGAAGCACTGCGCGTTGCTACTTTTTGAGTTCAATATGAGCAACAGAGCAACCATTCAATGAGCCTTCTGCAGAAATTCAAACATTATTTATTTGTGATGCCAGTCAACTTATATAGCCACGTTGCTATGTGGTGAAAGCTGTCTGTTTATTATGCAATGAATGCTTTCCCTTTCTAGGGCCTGATATGGAGAACTTAGAGTGTGTGGTTGTGCTGGTTTGCTATCAGGTGGACTAAGTACTTGGGATAACATGGGTATTTTAATAAGAATTTAGGCTCCGTCCAAGCGTTTCATTCTCAAATATAGAGTTGTAAATACTCATAGTGGTAGAAACACAGACCCCAAATTATCAACCTTACCAATGTCAGTAAAACTAAAATACAGTTATTTTGTTATTGATGTGATAAATTGTCTCCCAACCTCAAATGCCCAGCCCACAGCGACCAGGCCTTGTACGCTGATACTTTTTAACAATTTAGTGTCACTAATATAGCATATAGGGACCAGGGTGGCCACAGCATTGTGACATCCTTAACCCTTCCTACCTTCCGGGTCACAGCACCCACCTCCAAGTCTCAGAGTCCCCACTCACTTTGCCTTCCCTTTTCTAATCCCATGGGGATGTGTCATGTGTCTCCCCACCCCCTTCCGGGTTCACTATCGCGTTTAGCAAATTTAGGATTATAACAACCCTTAGGGGAGGCGCATTTAAATTACTTCTCAAAACTGAACCCTCAACGGCCTAAACTATCAACTTTCAAAAACTAGAGTGGGCTGTCGAGCTGCAGAGCATGGTTAGCCAAGCAGAACTCCAGCAGTGCCTTAAATCTGTCATTGCCAGTTCATATAAACGAGTCCTGATAAATATTAATGACTATCAGAAAATAGAACTCTATTTAAAAAAAAAAACAAAAAAAAACCCTTGCTCAAAAGTGCCATTCTACTTAAACACGTGCCTCTTGTGTTCCAGCTGCAAGGAGTACAAAAATCTAAATTCCTTCTTCGCCATCGTCATGGGACTCAGTAATGTTGCAGTGAGCCGCTTGGCACTAACATGGGAGGTAGGTAAGCCGCTGCTGGCACCCAGCTGGGACTTTTGCCTTAGGAATAAATCAGAGGCTCACCAGTGAGCGTTTTTTACAGAAACGGCTGGTATAACAATGGAAAAGGTGGGGACCCTTGGAGGGAGACAACCTGTCTCCTTTTTCTAGTTACCTCAGAGTGAGAGTTTAAAAACACATTGTCCAGGTGGAGGAAGTGGGGCAGGGGCAGGGAACCTCAGCTTTCCCATCCCTACAATGTAAATCATCCTAAATCCAGGTCTCACAAATAACATGAAGGAACGGTATTGCTCAGATGGCTGCAAAGGTCACTTTGCCCACGGGTTCAGTTGTCTCTGAAATGTCTGCTTATTGCTTTTGTCTTGAGCCTTACCTCTGGGTGAAAAAGGATAGAGGGTCCATTTTATCCAAGTAATCATTTTGCTTCTGGGAGAAACAGCCCAGAGGCCGGCCGTTGGGAGCAGTAGAGTATGTCAGGTAACAGCCTGGCGACTCCTCCCTCTCAGAAAGGAGCAACAGTTGGCACGGACTATCTTTGAAGCTAAAGTTAGGCAGATGTGTTGTGAATTTCTGAAACAAGTAGAGCGAGTGATTCATTGACAGTTCAAAGACACCTTCGTGTGTCATTCGCTTAGTCCTTGGAGTGTGCTCATCCCCTTGTATGTGGTATGGTTGAAGAAACAGTAGCCTCTAACAGAACATACTCACAAAAATAGACTCTTGACCAGTACGCACAAGCATGTGTAAGAGAGACTGCCGACAAAAGAGGGCAAGGAATATCTGAGACCCACTCTGCCTGGTGCTTAAAGCAGCGGGGTGCATCCACAGTCCCGGTAAAGTCCTTTCCCTACCCACTTCCCTCCTGAAACTGTTTTCCTCCCTTGACTCTCCCACATATTTCCATTGTTTGGAGGGCAAGTCCTTGCAAGTCCTCCTGTCTTGAGTTTCTCTTAAAATTCCAGGCAGATGCAGCATGCAGCAGTTCATCCCCTGAATATAGGCATGAGGGAATTGGAGAGGCCTGTGAGCCACGCAGCTGGATCGTCTTCCAGGCAGGGAAAGAACAGAGTTGGCGTGCCAAAAATAAGAAGTGAGGCCATTGTGTAGTGCCCGGGTCTCACTGCCCAAGCTACCTGGAATCTCTAGAGATCTAGGGTTCCCCTCTGATATCCTGCATATCCCAGTCTGCCTCTGGCTTCTTTCTGATCCTCCACACAGAGTCCAAATCAGTTGGTTAGGGGGAAAAAGTTCTAAACTTTTTCTGAGGTCTCATGGAGGCCAGCTGTAGGTTCCATGTAACAGCAAGCAGGCAGTGAGATGGAGTACTATCTGAGCCCTTCCAGCGGCCTCAGAGGCCCCTAGGGAGGGTGCAGCCAGTTAAATGGCCAGTTTATTGTCAGCAAAGGAAACAGCTAATTGGCCAGTCTCTTACCCACGGTGTAAGAGCAGTGAGTCTACCAACTTGAACTTCTCTTTCTGTCATGGTGTATCTCTGTCAGAAAAGATTAGCCTTTTGTCATTTATAAACTTTCATTCCTTTTCTAAAGCAGAGTGTGATTACGTAATTCTGTATGTTGAGCTGGTACTCATGAGCACCTTTGTTTTGGGTCATTTCTCTGTGTTTGACGGAAGCTTTCCAAGGGCATCTCACACAGTTTCTGTGAGCACCAGAGTAGCCACATGAACAGGGGGAGGAATGGTGCGTGGTCTCAGAGGATGGTAGAACAACTGTGAATCACTCAATGGGCAAAAGAGGAGGTACAGGAGCCTACATAAGAAGAGTGGCTTGAAGCAGGGAGCAAGCCCCATGTGAGACAAAGTGCTAAGAGTGCTGGTCTTGGCTCTATTGACAGCTGGGAGGACAAATCCCTGTAGTGGAGGACTGCCTGTGTGCTGTAGGGTACTGAACTAACTTCCTTGGCTACGCCCACTGTATTCAGAATCACTTCCTATTGCTCCACGCCCACCCCCACAGTTGTGGCAACAAAAATGGCTGCTGACATTGCTAGCCTTCCCCTGGATTGGCTAATGGCCACTACCAAGATACTTCTCTTGAAACGTGTGTAGTTAAAGAATAGTCTTGAGAGCCACAAAAATGTTTGGTACCATGTTGCCTATTGCCCCTAAGAATCTGGCTAAGTTAAGAGAGAGCAGGGATGACAGGTGTGGTCAAAAGAGGACTGTATCAGTGAATGTTTGAATGTAACCCAAACAGGATTAGTATGTAGTCCTGGGTATTTAGCCCTGGCTGGCCTTGAACACACTGTGGAGACCAGGCTGGCTTGGAACTCACAGAGATCTACCTGTCTCCGCCTCCAGAGTGCTTGAATTAACGGTGCCTGTTGCCACGCCCAGCTCCAAAGAGGTCTAATCTTTAAAATGGACTATATGTATTACCACAGGGTGGTTCCGGATGTTCCAATTGACATCCTCAGGCCCCTGTCACCCATTGCAGCTTTCTCAGCCTTGAATGCGTCTTCTGAGAGATAATATGTGGTTTCCCCCAGCCTTGAAAATGGGTACTCGGGATGTGGAAGATGTGCAAGGCACTGGCTGCCAGAAACAAAAGCAGGAGTTTTGCAGGTGACTAAATGATTAAATGACAGTCTGAGACACTTGCTGGAGGACACATGCTGGAGGACAGAGAGGAGATTTTCTGAGGACTGCGGAGGGCTGGTCGCTGGGCAGGACTGTTGGGAATCTCTAGGTCTCTGTTCTGCTGATGCTTTCCTAGTCTCACTATGGGAAGCACATTAACCTGCCCCCTGGCTTGGGCAGTAGAAACCTCAGCTTTTTGAAAACAACTCTCAATAGAATGGCAAGAACTGGATTGAAAGGGGATCCGGGGCTTGATGTCCTGGCCTCTCTCAGCAGGTGTGCCAATTGGTGATGTCAGGAGAAGCCAGCATCCTGACAGAACTCTCAGGCTCTCCATTAGGTAGAGAAACCATGCAGAAGTGCTCGCTCAGAAAAGCAGCTTAGAGCATATAAGGGAAGTAACAGAAAAGCAAGCAGGGAATGTGGACCAAAGGAGCCAGGGATGCTAGCTGTGGCTTAGGGACCAGCAGTCTGTAAGACTAATACCTTCCATCCCTAAAGCACAGGTTTCAACTATTCAAAGCAAATTGAGTCCCTCCATACCTCAGCGTTATTGGGCACTGAGAAAATGCCAGTTTAAAAAACAATTACAAAGAAAAGAAATAAGAAGGCCCTTTTTTCCCACAGCTTTCTCTGTAAAGGAGGAAAAAGACTTCATCATTCCCAAACCTCTTTAATCCTCATGTTCTCCGTTCTAAGTGTCTAATTGGGGGGAATCAAAGAGTCAATAGAAACAAGGGTTTGGAGGGTCCTGGCCGCTTATAGTCTCAGGAAGCAGGCAGACCTGCTTATGAATCATCCAGTCAAGAATATATTATAAAAGCAGTAAGACCAAAAGCATTCATAGCTTCTTGGAGTTCAGCTACATTAAGACTTTTCAAAGGCAAGTTCTCTATATTCCAGAGATTATTCACTATATTCAGCGATTGTTCACCCTGGCTCAGAGGTGTTTGATTAGGAGGCAGAAGAAATTCATTTCCATTAGAAACAGTAGCACACAAACCATATCTAGATCTAGAATCTGACAGATGTGTGTGTCATTTCCATTGATTAACAGAAACTGCCGAGCAAGTTTAAGAAGTTCTACGCGGAGTTTGAGAGCTTAATGGTAAGCGACAGCGGCTTCTTTCTTTCACTCTGCTCACTGTCTGCATTAATCCAATTTCTGATTAGCTCAAGTTCTCATTGCAGAAATTTTATCCGTCCTTGTATGACTTTAAGAAGTTTATGATCCCTTTTAGTGCTGCTAAAACAAGCATGTCTGACTAATGAATGGCACCCTCGGGAACTAACTTAAAGAGGACTTATGTCCCACATAAGGTCAATTTGTGTAAGTTAGAAAAGCAGTGTAATAGAGTCCCTACCTAACACCGCTCAGGTGGCTATGGATTGAAGCTACGTTTCTTGGCTTGCCAAAATTATGTCTCCCCGTTGTCTGGGAGGGGTTACCAGACAGGAAAGTGCTGAATGGATCTTAGGACAAGTTAGGCAAGTTAGGACTGGCTATGCTGGGGAGAGGATGGGGTAGGGAGCCAACTTTTGTGGGGCTTCATGGAGTGGGGGATCTGTTGAGGTTTGTTTTATACACTTCCTCTTTTGTATTCAGAGGAATTCCTGTCCTTGGCTCCTGTGGGTGCCTTCAAACCAGACCATACACAAACAGCACAGTACTGTCTCACCTGTGTGTGAAGTTGTTTCAAACCAAACCAAACCTGTTTAAATCTTCCTTTCTTCCATACTGTCTCATCCCCAAAGACACAGCTGTGGATGCTTTGTGCGCTAAGAGGTTAAAAGGGGCGTGTGCATGGATAGCTCGGTACTGACCAACAACACTTTTGTTTCTCCCAAGGATCCTTCCAGAAACCACAGGGCGTATAGGCTGACAGCAGCTAAACTGGAGCCCCCCCTCATCCCTTTCATGCCCTTGCTTATTAAAGGTAATCTGAAGACGCACCCAGGCCAGGCGGGAGGGGGCACATGAGGGGTGAAGATGAGCAACACCGTCCGAGAAGGCTTTCTGCCAAGAAGACTCTGTCTTTCCACCTCCCTTGGCTCCCGCTCTTGGGGCCCAGTCTCTTAAAGGGATTGGAAGGCAGGAACATAGCTGTATGAAAAGCCCATGATTTTGAAGCTTCGTGAGTGAAAAGGTTTACAGTAGAGATTTTACTAACCTCAGGTAAAGTGATTTGGAAAGTTAAACACCTAACATAAAAGAAACTATTATCAGCTTTTCAACTAGAGTTATGCAAATCCACCTGCATATGCTAATGGTGCTATTGTACTTTCTTAGTGTGACATATTTCGGTTAGTGACTAGAATGTGGCTTTTATTTCTTTACAGATATGACATTTACTCATGAGGGGAACAAGACGTTCATTGACAATCTAGTAAACTTTGAAAAAATGGTACGTGCAGTATTATAACCTTAACTACAGTGTTTTTTTTTTTAAATAAAATTTGCATTTGTACTAATAAGGCAAATAACTTCTGTGTATGCTGCCACGTTACAAAGGTAGTTACACAGAATGGAGTTTTGAAACATTTGGTTCAAATTGGCTCCGTCTTTTGCTGTCAGCTCTCTTTTGTGGAGCTGAATGGTTTTATGCTGTGGCTCACAGCAGCAGCTAGCTTTTATGCCGCCCGTCCGTGTTTCTGTCCCTCCGCTGCCTGTTGTTAAAACGTATGAACGTTCAAGAGTGACCTCTGCGCTTCTTGTTTTGTAAGGTTTGTGCAGTTAGCTAGACTGCCCCAGGATGCCTTTGAAATGTTTATCTGCCAGGGCCAACTGGAGTGCATGTAGGTAAGAGGCAACACTACAGCCGATCTTTAGTATAGAGTATTAATCTAAGTGTGTATGGCTTAGTCTCATAAAGTTCACTCAAGTTCAGAGAGGGGACTTGGAGACTCAGAGATCACCATAACGACAACAATAACAACAACAACAATGAAATGTCTGGAACAAATGTGAAACTGGCACTTTCATATTCCGTATTTTCCAGCCCCTTCTCCTCTATCTACCCTGCCTCTACCCAGAGAAGAGGGAGTCTGGCAAAGGCATTTCGAAATTTGTTTTCTTATCTCCCGTGAAGCAATAAAGCAGTCCCTACCAAAGCCTTTCTTTAGCTACACAGTCCATGTCAATGGAATGGCATACTGTCTCCAAATCCCTAGGCTGCATGCATCCTGGAGGCATGGAATGGTAGAGCTTCGTTTCCTAGATGAACAGATTTGCCCAAGATTATGTTTTGCAGTGTGAATGCGTCTCTGGCTTTGGAACTTAGGAGACATTTAGGGTCAATCCCCAGTTTCCTTCCTTTGTTCCTCATCTTCTGTGTGAGTCTGTTTCCTCAAAAAAAAAAAAACAAAAAAAAATGGGGCTCATGCCTGTTTTATGCATCTCTAGGCAGATGGATGGTCCATGGTGCATGAGTCTTCTTGTAAGTCAGAAAGTACTGGAGAGTTCTCATCAGAGACCTGCAATTCTAATTGTTTCTTGAAATCAAGCTAGTGTGTATGTCTGTAGAAGATTTTGAAACACCCCACTGTGTATGGGCTCTGGCTCAGCCTCATTCGCTATGAGCTTACAATTAGGAAGCACAGCTTTGGCTGGTAGGTTCCACTGTCTTAAACTGAGGGAACAGATATAAACACACACTCCTCAAAGACATGGCACCTGTGGGCAAATGGTTTCTCAGTGGTTTCTCCCCCTTATACCAAAGGTAGCACATGAACATCTCTACTATGGTATCAGTTTGGTGATTGTTTTTTCTATGAAAAGAAAAAATTATTTGCTTACTTGTTAGCATAGAGAATTAAACATTACTAAGCATTTTCAAGGAAGGGAGGAAGGAAAGAAGGAAGGAAGGAAGGAAGGAAGGAAGGAAGAAATTCTGAATCACTTATGCGGAACAGACTAAGACCAAGAGGTCTTAGTCACAGTGATGAGGAACTTAGGATTCCTAGAATAACAGGCTGACTTTATGACTTGAGACTGCTGATATGAACTACATGGCCCAGAACAAGCAAGAATGGTGGTGTTCAGTGCACCAGCCATCTAATGGGGAGGCTGAGGGCTATCTCTGAGTTTCTAGAGCCATGTGCCCTTCACAGCCTGCAGAGGGAAAGGTGACCTCCTGCAAGGTGACCAGGAGTAGGCTCCTCTTGTCTGTAACCCAGGGCCACAGCAGCGAACTTCTCCTGCTGGGCAGTCAGCAAGGGGGTCCTAACTGTTCTGCTCTCTGGGCGGCCATGTTTGTTTAATAACCACTGAATAGTTAAACTAGCATTGTAGCTATGACACACAAGCCTAAGTTAACGATGGGTTGAACATCATTGTGATAATTTAGAAAAATAGAAAGTTTATTTGTTTTCACTTCAAAAGTCTCATGGTTCCCTGCTACATGAAGGTTCCTGGCTTTGGCTACCTCCTCCTCCTCCTCCTCCTCCTCCTCCTCCTCCTCCTCCTCCTCTTCCTCCTCCTCCTTCTTCCTCTTCTTCTTTTGTTTTTCGAGACAGGGTTTCTCTTCGTAGCCCTGGCTGTCCTGGAACTCACTCTGTAGACCAGGCTGGCCTCGAACTCAGAAATCCGCCTGCCTCTGCCTCTGCCTCTGCCTCCCAAGTGCTGGCTCTCTTCTGATTACATGTGGTTCTTGATAGCCCATCATTACATCCACATCCTAGCTGTGGGAAGGGGAAAGGGGCAGATGAAGAAATGCTTTCCCATTAAGGACAGAGAAGCTTACTCACCACCTCCATCACATTTAAGTGGCTAGAAATTTAACCACATGAAAGGAAGACTAGAAAATGTAGCTCTCATCCTGGATATCAGTGTGTCTCACCAAACGTCAAGGGTTCTGTTGCTATGGCGGAGAGGGAGAGGAAGATTTGGGGAAAGTGCTCTTAGTCTTCTGTGCCAGCAACTTTCTAAGCTTTATTTTACTTGATTAATTGTATTACCAGACAGGTTGGTTTCAGAGCTAGATGTTAGTAGAAAATTAAGTAGAATTTCAAATCAAAATCGATTTGGCTGGCTTTCTAAACCTGACCGATCAATATGGCATTATCAGTCAAGATTGATCAATCAGTGTTGGCCAGCTTTCCAGCATTTTTCTCCCACCAGCCAGCCCACCTTTCTTCTGGGCACCACTACTATCACCCCCATCTACAGGCAGCCCTAAGTGTCTTGGAGAAGGATGTGTTGTCTTCTGTAGGTTCTTGTTAGGCATCCATCAGCAAGGACCAGGTGCAAGCAGAGTCGGCAGTCTGAGAGAGAGAGAGAGAGAGAGAGAGAGAGAGAGAGAGAGAGAGACAGACAGACAGAGACAGACAGAGAGAGAGAGAGTACCTGCTGGGCTCTGTCCCCACGGGAGCCCCTGGCAGGGGCAGAAGTCACCAAGGGCAGCGCCAGGAACACCAGTGCCTTCCTGTGGTGCTGGCCTCCCACTGGCACAGCAAGCCAGCATGCCAAATCTGTTTGTTTGTTTGTTTGTCTTTTCAGTGTCTTCACCCTTGAGGTATGAAATGAGGATTAGAGAATCTACTGCTTATTGGTTTTCAGGATTTTTGAGTATGAACAAAAGAGAACTTACATTCTTATCCTTATGCAAAAATAATATTTTTTTTCAAGCATTCTTTCTTTTGGGGGAAACATAAAGGGGTATTCAAAAAAAATGTTTGAATAAAGCCCTTTATAGCTTTCTATGGCATGTATGAATATTTATAACACTCAAGGTAGACTAGCAATGGATTTGAGGCTAACCTGCTGGCCGGCTGCCACTATCCCAGGCTGCAGGAAGCATGCTGATGGGTAGAGCGGCTGCTGCACCATGAAGCTGGTTCTGTTTCAGACATGCCCATATTTAGGTATATTTACTTAAGATTAAGATTTTGAAGTAGTCGGGTTTTTTTTTTTTCATGGAGGGAACTTGTAGACTTTTGGAAACAGAAACGGAAGCTTATTAAAGAAGAGAAATGTTTTGAATCCTTTCGGGTTGGCATTTCTAGGCATGCTATTGGATAACTTGCAACAATGTGGCTTCTAACACCAGTAGAGTATCCTAAAGGGCTCATGTGCAGCATTGGTTTTGTTACCTGGAGCTATGGAAAAAGAATCTTTAGGTAAAAATCTAAGTGTTCAAAACAGCTTGGTCCCCAAGACCTTTTGGATCCAAAGGAAATCTATAGGGATGCTTACATTTGGGGATTTACACTTTATACAGACTTCGCAGACCAAGATAAATGCAGATTTTCCTAAAGAGCGTGCTTCACAGAAACAGAACAGATGAGAGTGCCTGACCAAAGGATTTCACTAGGAAATAAAAAGATGCCTACAAAGTAGCCCTGGTCCTTTAGATAGAATATATGCTGTTGTAAAGGTAAGCTATAAACACATGGGATATTAAAAATTAACAAAAGACAACAGAAGTTATTAAAATGAAGGTCATGAGAGTAGTGAAGACATGCACCAAAGAAGTTAATGGTGGGAAGTTCCTGCAGCCATGTAAGGAGCAGATAAAACCACATTATGGACCATCCCATCGTAAGATCCAGCCATGCTGCCCAAGAGTCCCATCAGACTTTGTCTCAGACTTCTGCTCTATAGACAGCCCAAGTTGGCCAAGCCATCTTCTTTCTTTCCGTTCCAGCCTTGGGTCCTTTGCCTGAGAGTGTTATTTGCCCAGTTTTCCTGTACCTGGCTCCTTTTCATGGTTCAGGCTTGTGCTTGTGTGTCTTCTCTGAGTGAATGCCCTCGACTCCCCATTTACATTGTTCATTCACGGTGATTTTCCTCCTCTGTCCTCCTCACTTGAAGGCAAGGGCCGTAGACCAGGGATCATGTCTGTGTTGGCTACTGATGTTTCACGAACACCATCCATAAATGTGTCTGGTATATTCCAAGTATGCAAGAAAGAGTCATTAAATAGAAAGATGATCCTGTGATATTCCAGTGATGGACTTGATAAAGAAGGGCATTTGAAAAGGATTTTTTTGTGATATCCAGAAGCATTTTCTATTTGTTAGAAATTGAATTAATGAGGGTGTCCTGTAGCATTTTGCAAAACCGAGATTCATCTTGGGATGTTGTTTTAGTTTAGCTTTCTGTTCCTGAATGGGCATTCTTCTTTCCTTTCCCACCTCCTGGTACTCTGTCCTTCAGTGCCCTTCCATTCTACTTCAGTGTGTACGGAGATGCATACAATACTCCACGTGTGTCTGGACTGTGATGCCCTATGACTGTCCTATGTACAATAGACTGTGAATGTTGTGTATGTTAGACGTGTGTCTGTTTGTCACAAATCCTTTGGATATAAAGATCCACCACTGGAGACAAAGCTTAGGCTTCTTTAGAAATGATTACATCAAAGACTGATTGAGTACCAGGAAGTTGGGCCTTACTGCACACAACCAGTCATTGCTACCATGGGCATAATCTTTGAAGAAGAAAGACTATATATTTCTGCATCTTCTTATGGGGAAAAAAACTTCTTGTCCTGAAGATATAGCAGTCTGAATAAAATTATTACCACTGTAAATGTTTTTTTTTTCCTACATGCTAGGCATAAAAGGATTGATAGAGGGCGTACACAGGATAAGCACAGAGAGATTCAAAGCAGTAGGAACAGAAGGCAGAAGAGAAAAGAGAGTCTGGCAAACAATAGCAATAGTGGTGCTGAGTGTGGTTCATGCCTGTAATCCTGACTCTGGAGAGTCATGAGTTTAAGGCCAGCCTGGACTATAGCAAGATCTTACTTAAAAATCAAAATCAAAAGAATATGATGGCTCAGCAGAAGGAGAAGCAAAATCTGCTCTAACAGGCACTTGTTAGAAGAGGCGAAATCCCTAGGAGCTGCTCTTAGCTCAGGGTGCTCTTAGCTCAGGAGCCAAACGGCCTAAGCCCAGGGAAGTGGACTCGTGGTGTTGGAGCCTACAGCATCAGGTGGCCTTGCCTGGAGGCCTTCTGGACTGAACTTTGAACACTAGACACATAAGCCTGTACCTCCTCAGCAACACGAGGAGTCAGGAGTGTGTGCAGGGACAAGAGTCAGTAGGAACAAACTGGGAAGGCTAGAAAGCATAAGAGGCCTGGCAGATAGAGCCAGGTGCATATGGGCATGGAAACATGGGTGGAAATACCTGGTTGGGTGAGCCTGCTCCTGGAAGGCTAGTCCACAGACCAGAAAACAGGTAAGGCTGAAGCCTGAACAAGGTACCTCGCCTTACTGGATCCAAAGATAAATATCTACCTCAGAGCTTGAAGAATGTTTGTGTCAGGTTTGCCACCTCAGAGGTGAAGCACAGGCACAGTTGAACATAGTGTTCATCGAGGCCTCAAGATCTTTTCTGAGTCCCTGCCTTCAGTCATAAAGAGAAATAAATGCCTGGGTGTACCTACTAAGTGTTTCAGCACAACTACTTTCTTCCTTCCTTCCTTCCTTCCTGCCTCCCTCCCTCCCTCCTTGTCTTCATCCCTCTCCCCCTTCTCTCTTTCTCTTCCTCTTCCTCTTCTTCCTCCTCTTCCTCCTTTTTTTGGTGGGCTTTTCTGCAAATGATCATCCTGAGGAGAATTCCTCAGCCTCAGCTGGCTCCGTCTCTCACTAAGTGCGCAGACAAACTGTGAAGGCCAACGTGTAGAACACAAAAGAATCATTTCATGACAAGGGGTTTCGGTCTGTCCACCCCACCAACTTGATGCCCCTTCTGAGGGGGGTGTGTTCTCCTCACACACCAAATTACCAATCACATTGGTTATTAATAGGAGTCATAACCCTCAACTTTGCTGGGTGGGGGCGGGGATGGGGTGGAAAAGAGAGGTGAGACTTGCTGCTCTGGAGTAATCACTCCCCACCCCCCACCCCCCACCTGGCATTACAGAGTTGCCTGGCCGGCTCCAGGCAGGCCAACCTGCTCTGGCAAGACCTCTAAGCCCAGGGTGTAATTTTTTTGCTCCCTCTCCATTATGGCAGTTGGATAATGAAACCTGTGTGTCTTTAACTTCAGTTTTGGCCAACCTCAGCTGAGCTCAACAATGAATACGCTTGTCTGCCACTGAAGATGGGGTGACATCTGTGGAATACAGGAGCCAGAAAGGCTACCTAGCTGTGTCTTAGTGGAGATAAATGTAAAATCCTTCACCTTGGTCCCCAAAATCACCTGCACATTTGCAGAGCCGAGAGCTGCGTCCCAGTTACCCAAGTGGCAGGCTTTCATTCTCTGAAGCTCGACAGATGTCAGTTACATAATTTTATTCAAATTATGACTTAGATGTATAACTCAGCCAGATCAAGAAAGGGGAAAGTGATTTCTCTGCACTCTAAGATGTCAAGGTAGAAACTGGCCAGGAGAAGCTAAATCGTCCTGTAAGAAAATGCAGGATAAAATCAGGGCTATTTAGGGTGAGTTGGAGAAGACCTAAGGTGGGATTTCTATGTGTCTGAGGGACTAACTACATATTTGTTAATATTCCAGAGCTCAGTGGGCAAAAGGGAGAAATAGCAGATAGCAAACCAGTTCTACGACATAAATCTTTACAAGTGAGAAGACTGACTTTAGAAATGATCTGTTCCCGCACTGGGTGCGGTCAGGCACTGGGAAGCCATGGCTTGTGGGCAGCCTGTAGAAGGAGTTATAGACTCTGAAAATGGTTGGGGAAAAGGATTTCTAAAGCCTCAGTAGCATACTAAATATTGTATGTGTCAATGGGAGCAAAAGAGGTTGGAACGAAAATACCATGTGAGCCCTCCCCCGCCCCCTTTTTTGGCATTCTGAAAATATTCTACAAGCAGATATTGGCCAGCAATAGCGGGTTTCACTTATCATCACTGAGTTCACACCATTAAACATTGTTCGGACCTCACAAAGGGAAAGAACGGACCTCCTTATAAAGCCTGCTTTGGCTCTGAGTTAAGCTGAAGTTATCTTGGCAGTACAATTAAAAGGATACGTCAAAATTAAAACCATTGTTAAAATTAATCAAAGATTTAGAAAGGTAAAATGAACTTCGGGGCTAGAAATTACAGATTTGAACAATTGTTCTCACATTTTAAACTACATAATGAGCTAAAAATTATGAAGCCTCAGAGGATAGCTATAGAGTAGTCTAAAACTAAAGTCAGAATGAAGTGTTTTATCTTTCAAAACTAAAAAGCAGAGCAATTACTCTCAACAAACTGGTATAGGAAGAGGTTTCTGACCTCTGTTAATTGTTTCATTATTCCTCAGAGGGGCATACTGGCAGCATTCCGTGGAGTTTCCAGTAATTACACGCCATTCAATATCTGAAGAATTACAATAATTCTACATGGAATATACTTGTGCCCTTCTGGTGCAAAGCCTTTAAAGGAGGGGAAAACAGCATAAAGCAAATTAGCAGGGAGATGATCATAGTTACTGTTTATTCTGGGGCTCCATATATCAGAGGCTAATTGTACATTGTGCACTGCGTTTTCTTGGAGGTGTTTGTCGTTTCTTTCTCATGCCGATCAATAGTCCTGCTGGTTTGGGGGACCCTTGATGAAAGTGAAGTTTGAATAACTTTTCCAATTGCCTCTTTGTGTGAGAGAAAGCATCTCGTGCAGACACATACCACCTTCATTTGTCAGAACCTTCCAAGCGGAAGCGATCGGCTCACATTGTAATGCTGTGTGTATACAGTGTAAGACCCTGATGCTCATGCACATATATGTGTAAGGCCCCAACTCTTCTGTCACTTTGTTTTCACATGGCAAGCTTTTCTCCAAGTCATTTTCTTATACTTTGGGAAACCAAGGCCTATGAGAGAGAAAAGCAGGTACTGGATGTACATCGCTCCATGGAAACCAGAAAGTACAGTTTCCTGGTAGAGCCTTTTCAGTTTTGCTGCTGATTGGACTATTCACCCAGTATCTATGCAGGATCCCTCTCAGAAGCTGAGAAATGAAGCCCAGAAACATATGTAGTGTCCTCAAAGTCGAGCTACTGCTGAAGTATCATAAGCTAAACCCAGAAATCCTGGCTAATGAACAGTGCTTAGGCCTCACCTGTGTCTTTCCCGAGAGTCTCCGTTCCCAGCCTTCATGATGGGGTGTCCTTGCCTTACCCTTTCAGTACTGGAGACTGAACTGAGGGCCTCTAATATGTTCAGCAAGTGCTTTCCCACTAAGCCAAACTCCCCAGCCCATTCCTGCTTCTTCTGTGTCAGTATTCACACACGCACACACATAAGCACACACACACACACACAGGCACACACTCACAGGCACAGGCACACTCTTTATTGCAGCCAATACTTAATAAATTAAGATTGCTTAGTGACAAAATTAACATAGGCCAACTGAGTTATAGTCAGTTTCAAGACTGTTTAAAATGCAAATGGCATGGAAAATAACCACAGGGTAACATGAAAGTGAAACCCAAAACTAAAATATATACAAAATATGGCTTAACTTTTAAAAATGCTTTTGCATGTTTGTTTTTAAGATATCAGAAGGCTAGCCTGACACTGATGTCACATGCCTTTAATCCCAGCACTCAGGAGGCAGAGGCAGACAGATCTCTGAGTTTAAGGCCAGCCTGGTCTACAGAGTGAGTTCCAGGACAGCCAGGGCTACACAGAGAAACCCAATCTTGAAAATCAAAGCCAAACAAACAATATATATTGTTAATTATTTTATTTTGTATTCTTATCTTATATATATATACATATATATACATATACATATACATATACATATACATATACATATACATATA
>JADRCH010000029.1:4769807-4806427 GCA_019843965.1 Rhynchomys soricoides | reverse complement strand
ATATACATATACATATACATATACATATACATATACATATACATATATGTTTGTATGTATGGCAATGTACCAAAACAGTAATGAGTTTACTCCTTGAGTTACTGTCTACACAGTTTTTACTTCATTTTTTTTTTTTTTATGGTTTTTCGAGACAGGGTTTCTCTGTATAACCCTGGCTGTCCTGGAACTCACTCTGTAGACCAGGCTGGCCTTGAACTCCGAAATACGCCTGCCTCTGCCTCCCTAGTGCTGGGATTAAAGGCGTGCGCCACCATTGCCCGGCTCCCTTCGTTCTTACAATTTTGATCCCTACACTGCTACTATGTCAGTGTTCAAGTTAGAAGGTAAGAGGAGAGAAGAAGGAAAGCAGAATTTGGATTCAAGCTCATACTTCTGCTGACACTAAAAGTGTCAGGGAAGCCTAGTGGTGCAGCAACAGTTCAAGGAGATTCCCATTCTGGCAGTGGGATCTACCACCTCACTGCTGTTAACTAGGAGAAGGTCGAACGCTAACCCTTGTTCAGATCCAAGACAGTTTCAAAGGATGGTAGGAACACTCTCCCAGCATCAAAGCACAATGTCGGAGATGCATTTTCACAATGCCAGGAGCAAGCACACAATGAGACAAAGACCTGTGTCACAAAGTCATGAATATTCGTTACCTGCAAATGCTTTGTACTAAGATGCCTCTTGAATGTCATTGTGCAAGTTACACATCAACCAGCTGCCTTCAGCATTCCAGAACATACTGTTTCCTGTGATACCAAGTCTCCTGGAATAAATAATGCTCCCCTCCCCCCTTAGGGATTATACAATAAACTGACTTGGCACTTTCCTTTTCTTTTTTAATTCCTTACAGCGCATGATTGCAAATACTGCCAGAACGGTGCGGTACTACAGGAGTCAACCCTTCAGTAAGTTCTGCGTTTCTGCATGCTGCCATGGACATGGTGGTGATTAAGTCCTTTTTAATGAGACTTCCAAGACACTCTGGGAGTCTGGACGGCACTTGACAGAGCTTGGACCGTGAAGCCCATGTGTGCCGTGGGTTTAAGAACCTTGTTTTGCTGCTGTAAGGCTAAACTATATTTGCATTGCAACTCTAGAAATTGTAACTCTAGAAAATAGGGTGAGAATATTTTTTTAATCAGTGAATTTGAAGGGAATTCATTTGTTCATCTCAGTGTAGCTAGGACAGGTAGGTTGCAAAGGCCCACGTAAGCCTGCCTCCAAGCTGCTCCCAGTGTGACTCATGCCCAATGCTGAGAAGCCCAGCAGCCCTTGGTGAGTCAGTACTATCATTTATAAACTGGGAAAGGTAATATTTATTGTCTCTTGAGTATGCATGAATGTTTACAGCACATTTGCAAAAGGTCCTGTGGCAGGCAGGCTTCTACATAACATTCCCAGTATTCTCAGGGGCTCTTTTAAATGTTGGGTGGATGCTGTAAACCCCCTTGCTCTGTTTTCACATGTATGAAGCATTACTATTGACAAATGGCCATTTTAACCTGTTGGCAGATAAGTTTCCTCGTAACACCAGCTAGGCATGCATGTTAGATCAGTGCTGCTGTCTCCCCAGGCCTAGAACTTGGGATAAGGACCAGAGCTTTGTGCCTCCAGTCTAGTTTGGGAGAGAGCAGGTGAACCCTTGGAAGTTTTGTGCTAATGTCATTATGTGAGTCATTTTGGAGAACCGACATCAGTAAGATGACACAGATGTGACAACAGCCAACCTCACCGTCCTCTCCAGTAGAGACTGACAGGTTCTTGTTTTAATAATCACAGTGGTATGCTCTTTGTCAAAGCCAGGGCTTGCTAACAGAATGCCAGAACTAACTACTCCCTCCTCCTCCTCCTCCTCCTCCTCCTCCTCCTCCTCCTCTTCCTCCTCCTCCTATTCTTTTTAATGTTCAAGAGAAAAAAAAAATCAGAGAAAGTAGTCTTGGCTTAGGGAGTGAGAAGAGCTTTAAAAGTTAATTCAAAGAACCATTCCCTCAACTTCTAAAAATGAGAACAGTCTTACATGTCTCTAACTCTTTCTATGTGGATTCTGCCAGAATTCAAGTGTCTCATATCCTTTCCTGTAGTAATGTGCTATGTGTGTAAAAGACATAGTCATAAGTCAGCTGAAAAGGAGGAGAAACAGTGTCAGTTGCAACAAGCTTTATAAACCAGAATCCACAGCTCTTCCAGGGATTTCGAGATGTTCTCGGAATCACATGCAAAAAATCCTGTGTGCTGAAGAGGGCCCAGAGCCTTGAGAAGGGTTCTCAGGGAGGTTCCAGAACCAAACAGGAGCAGTAATAGGACCAGCCTCTTTGGCAGTAAATTCTAGGTTCTTCCACATCTTTGAGAGAAGCGGGGGGGGGGGGGTTTAAAAAATTTTTCCACTGCATTTATTGAACTTATCAGCTGGTAAACAACAGCTGCTGGGCTCTAAAGTCAACAATCTATAGATAAGGCTATAGGAATAGATTCATAAACATCGTGGGGCTATGTACAATGTAATTACAGTATATTGTACATGCAGAGTACACTGCCAGTGGGAAGCGGAGGAAATTAAGCACAATGTGTTCTGTGGTTCACTGTGGTATTATTTATATGTGATAATTATGGTGATGAGTTTCTTCTTACAGCGAGCATGAGCCTTTGTAGCTTGTCTCTGCTTTCTGTGCTCAGACCTGCTTCACCCCCTCCCCCCCTCCAACCATTTACGCAGATGGCGGTCTAATTGTCTTGTGGAGTAGTGGGTGGAGCTAACAGGAGCAACCAGACTTCAGAAAGCTGCATAGGGGTGGGAGGGAAGAACTCTGGTCCAGAGTCCAAATTTCAGCTTGGCCCTCCTACATACTACTAGGGAAGAGTGAACCTCAGGAGAGTGACCCATGGAGTGCAGCAGAGGACTGGGTTATGTATAAACATGTCCTTCTCTGTATGGAAAGTCTCGATTTAAAATTTGGAGAAATATACAGAGGAGATATTTAGATTCTCTGTTTCAAAGAGAAAAAAAGGAAAAGAGGCAGGAAGAAACAAACAGAAGCGAAGGGAAGGTCTGGCTGGCTACTCTGGACAGATCCCTACATGGTGATGGCGGTCAGGAGCTCAGTAGCCACTTCCCAAGGTAGTATACTTCCAGTTTCCAGCTCTGCTATTGAATCTGGCCTTCCTCCTTCTTATATATACTGTGTGTAGGAACTATGCACATTAGATTTTCTTGGCGTTCTGGATTAAATAAAATGCACTTACCTTTTTTGATAGCCCAGGTAACCACATCCACAGATAAAATAAAACATTTAGTGGACTTTCAGAGCAAGTCATGTCAGAGAAGAAAAGTTTACCAGAAGTCACCAATTAGCCAGAAGGTATCCATATGCCAATTTGAGCTGTGTCTAGGGGCCTACAGCTGGAGTGCTGCTGTATATGCATGCAGGCAAAGGGGGCCTACGAGGCCCAATGCCCACTGGCTGGCTTCAGATCAGTCATGATGTTAAGTGCTTTTCCAAGTTGCTAATGAAATTCCATCTTTGACATTAGTCCTCATCTGGATCAAAGGAGGTGGAGACAGGGTATGATGAGACACAGAGGTGAGCTGGAAAGAGAAAACACTTTTCATCTGTCACCAGAGCCATCAGACGGACACGTCCCTTTTTATTTGGTGCCTCTGTGTGTGTGTGTGTGTGTGTGTGTGTGTGTGTGTGTGTGTGTGTACAATGCAAAGGGAGATGATCAAAAGAGATGATTCCAGGGAAGTAAAGAAAATTGAAGGGTAGACGAAAGTAGATGGACCAACCAAGTAGAAATGTTCCAGTGAATGGTGTGTAGAAAGGTCTTGACAGAACCCAGGGAATCTATGAGAAATGTAATAAGTCAGTGGGGGGAATAAAGCCGAATCTCACATGCAGATATTATGCAATGCCAACTTGCCTGCTCTTCTTTTTAACAGATCCTGATGCTGCTCAAGCTAATAAGAACCATCAGGATGTCCGGAGTTATGTACGGCAATTAAATGTGATTGACAACCAGAGAACTTTATCACAGATGTCACACAGATTAGAGCCTCGCAGGCCATAGACATCTGAAGTACCCAGAGTGATGTTTTGTCTCCAGTCCACAATCTTTCAAAAGATGCTGTGTTTGCTACTACTGACTGCATTGCTACTAGAGAATTCTCCAGAATGAGCAAGAGACACATACTGAGAGCCCCTCAGGGCCACGTCCTGCTTTCCGACCACACGGGAGTAGCGATCTGACTTGTCTAACGCTGACATGCCGTAGCTTAGGAATCATCAGTTATAGTCACCCTCCTTCATTGTTGGCCCGCCACCGGCAGGCTCACGTGAGGAAATCACCGTGGTGAGGGCTACATCAGGCCCCTGACATCCCTTCCCAGGCTGTTTGCAGCATGAGACTGTGCGGAGGATAGGTTTGACTTGGATGCGCCGGTGATGACATAATTGAATGATTTGTTTACTTAGCACCTTATTTGGGGTCTGGGGTCTGGGGAGGGTGTTGAAGATACTGTAAAAGCCCAAATTATAGATCATGTCCCTCCATCTTCATAATATTACCTCTGAAGGAATGGAACCTGAATGGAACCTCACCACAACACTATGAAACATTATGGCTGTTTGGTCTGTAATTTCGTAATGATCTATAGAATAATATGTTTACACTGTAACTTCTAAAACCTTACAAGTCAGGATTACATACATAAGAATTCCACTAAGAAACACCAAGGTTCTTAACATCGCCAGCGTTAAGATAGAAAGTAACATTTCAGAAGAGCACAATATGCACAAAACATTTTTTCAAAATTGAAATATTTTCCTGGGCATTAAAAACCTTTCCACTACAAATTTATTGTTACTGATGAAAAAAAAGCATATTTTCTGGACTTAAATGTTATTACAAAAATCTTAATTTTCAGCAATTGTTTTGCACTTTCAAATAGATTGTAAATAGGTTATGCAGTCAATGGTATAGAGTTATTTATTTGCTACATAATAGACATTGTGCCAAATAATTCCTTTTTATTTATTTTATTCAGTATGAAATTTTGGAGTACATTTTTTCTGTTTTCTTAATTAGACTACATTTAATGTATAGGAATTGTATGTACATATCTCTTCTGTAAATAACAGCCAGTATCTTCATTAAATATACTTGACAAGAAATATTTTTATTGTCAGTGTCTTTGATACGGGAAGTGTTACCTTTCAATACTGTAGGTACTGGAATATTTTCATTTATTTATTTTGTGTGTGTGTGTGTGTCTGTGTGTGATAGAGACTGATCCTATAGCCACATGCATGCTAAGCACACATCCAACTTTGTGGGTGTGCTGGAGACTGAACTGAGTCACATGCATGCTAAGTACACACTCAACCAAAGCTACAACCCAGCCTGAATTTATTTGGTCTGGTTTGTTTTAATCGAAATAAGTTCATATACTAATACTAAAACTCACTCTCTCAAAGTAATCTAGTGAGTTTTTGAGTGTTCGTGATGTAAAACCATTATCACTGACATCAGGTTGTGGCTGTGGGAGGGGCTGCTCATTAGTCTTCATCTCTCACTCTCCTTCCCACCCCAGGCAACCCTAATCTAGTTTTTGTTGTCAGGAGCTTGCTCTGCACCTCTTACAACTGGAATTATGTGATACGAGCCTTTGGTGCCTATCTCCTTTCATTCAACCAATGTCTCTGTGATTCTTCCATGTTACCTCTTGTCCATTCCGTTCTGTGGCTGGCCCCTGTGTGTTAGATGAGACAGGCCATATTTTCTTCACCCCTCTCATCATCTTTTAGCCACCAAAAATGCGGCTGATATGAAAAGATGTTGACTGTGGAACTGAGTGTGTGGGGCGCCATACTATGTCTGAGTGTGAAGCTTTAAGGAGATACCTAAAATCCTTTATGATATGGACCTACCCATTTGTTTAGTAAGTCTATTTTTTTTCCCATAGTGTGAGTGGGTTCCAGACTGTACCAGTGTCACAAGTTCACATTATTTCTCCATCAGCAGAAACACAACAGTGGAGACAAGAAAAAGAAGACACTATCGCCGGGCAGTGGTGGCTCATGCCTTTAATCCCAGCACTCGGGAGGCAGAGGCAGGAGGATTTCTGAGTCCAAGGCCAGCCTGGTCTACAGAGTGAGTTCCAGGACAGCCAGGGCTACACAGAGAAACCCTGTCTTGAAAAACAAAGAAAAAAAAAAGAAGAAGAAGACACTATTTTCAAATACATTTGGAGGCCACTGCATAGCAGGTCTGGTTTTTACAAATGTGTCCTGGTTCTCATTAATATATTAATGGCTCTGAGAAATCCACTTAAACTTTGTTTAACTTCCCACAGTTAAAACATACCTCGCCAAGTGCTAAGCTAGGTAAATGGCTTTCTGTGACTATTTATATAATATTTCAATGCCCTAAAGAAGAGTTATTTCATTCAATATTGACGTCTGCCCATAAGTACACACATACAATGCCTTGGATTTACTACACAATGATGTTTTTAAATCACAAAACAAATTTCCCTATAGTCGTGATTGTTCGATGTTTCACTATATCATAGGCCTCAATTAACTGCAAAGGTTTTACAGTCATGGATTCCTAGATAATTTGTAAAGATCATTACTAGGGTGACTGTCCGTTCTTCCTTGCTTTGGTCTCATTCTTCTTTATCCCTATGGTCCTTATGAGCTGCTATCCTGTGCTCACCGGCACCATTCCCCAATTCCACGGTGACTGACGCACTCTAACCTCATGTAATTTACTTTCAGCATTATTAAAAAATTAATGCATAGTCTCCGATGTGTGTTACCCTGGTCTCCCAGATGAGAATAACAATTACTACACAAAATAAAGATAGGAGGGTTTAATTACGGCTGCCTTTTATATAAATACGTTAAATTCCTTTATTCAAGGCAGAAAGGATGAGGTAAAAAAAATTAGTACTCTGAAAAGTATACAGTAGTAGCCAGGCAACCTTTCCTGAATCAGGAGAAGAGAAGCAGTTAATATGTTAAAACTTGCAAACAAGCCAAAAGAAAATGAGATGCCTACGGGGTCATAGGAAGGGTAATGAGGTCTGCTGAAAGATGGGGGCAGGGGGAGAAGGCGAATGTTTTTCCCAAAAGCTCCAGTAGAAAATTATACATTTAAGTGTTTAACATACCCGCTCAGCAAGGTCACTGGCATAGTGTCCAGTAGCTCTGCTTTCTCCGCAGCGTTTGAACGCCATGCAGGTTAAATACACTTCCCTCCCGAATACAATGGCATTTCCTCTTAAGCTATGAATGCTGATCAATGACTACCAGTGTGAGAAAATGAAAAGAAGTGTCACTCTGGTTTCAAATTGTGCTTTCTGATAATAATAAAAATTCAGCATACAGGAAGCAGTGTGGTAAAATGGGCCCCTGCCTTGACTGGCTTTTCCTTTGTTGTTGATCTAAAATGCATTACACGTCTTGCTTCTGAGTAATTTGAATCTGTCCTACATAGCACCGTGTAGTGTTGCATGAGCAGGCCACAGCAGCTTTTACTTACAAATTGGAGAAAATCTTTAACTCAACTATTGCCGGTCATTATTTTTATTTGCTCATTAGTTCCATTGATTCGTTAGCAGGTAATGATAAGCATGTGCTATAGTTTGGATCTTGAGTGTCCCTGAAGTGCTTTTATGTTGAAGGCTTGTCCCCAACCCATGGTGATATTGGGAGATAGAGGAACCTTTAATAGGTGGAACCTATGAAAGGAATTGAGGTCATAGGGGGGTCTTTAATGGGTGGGACCTGTGGAAGGAAGTGAGGTCACTAGGAGCAAGGGTTGCTAGGATTCAAGCCTCTCTTCTTTCTCTTTGCTTCCTGGCAATCCTGATGCAAGGAGCTTCCTCAACCATGTGTGCCAACAGGCCCTAGGGCTATGTGGTCAAATGACTTTGTATTGGAACCGCTGACCATGAGCCAAAATATAATTTTCTTCTTCAGATCTCAAGTAGTTTGTGAGGTCTCTACAGACTCAGGATTCAATGCTGCAACAAGCCACAGGGAGTTCCTCTTCTCAGAGCTTACCATAGAGTGGGATGAAGCAGAAGAAGCCACTTGCGTAATCAGACATTCATATAAAAACCCATCCACGGGAAGTTATGATGTTTGCATGCAAATTGAGGATTTAAATGCCTGAAGTGAAGAGAAGGTGGCTGTGGAATTGACAGTTGAGCTCTGAAGGAGACGAGGAAGAGAATTTGTTATATGTTAGAAATGATTCTGGTAGTAAGGGCTAGGAAGCTCAGGTGCCTACAGGGACCATGGATAAGAGTAGTCCATGAGATGCTGGTGAGCTAAGGAAGACTCAAGAGCATGCTAGCTCTTCACACCTTCGTTTTTCACTTGATAGTGTGCAGGCACGGAAGAATAGAGTTGAACTTGGGATGGTGAAGCCTTAGAGAGGGTAGATCTGTTGTTCTGATCTGTCACAGCACCCTGATTTATGGAGAGCGCTACCCACCATGCCTTTATTGTGCAGGTTGGGAGGGAGGTCAGAGGGAGCTGAAAAATAAACAAACAAAAACCCAAACCTACAGTCACACACCCTCCCAGCACCTAAGTCTCTTGTAGGATATATATCAATTTCATTGTGATGAAGTACAAGAAACTAAAAGTTACCATTTAAAACTCCTTTGTAAGCAATTCAATGCCACTCCGCAATACGGATTTGTCCCCATAGGACCCTAGCCATCTTGAGTTGCAACTGCCATGACTGTATCAGAGTAACACTGGTCAGTTTCCCAGTAGACCAGAAGCAGCCAGCGTAATTGGAGTGGTCTATGGGACTTTACAACCGGACCCTGGAGCCAGGAATGTACTTGACTCTGAGATGAGTTTAAGATAAACCAGGCATTATACATTCTGGCTTGGGCTAAGTCATTTTCGACCTGAGCATTATGCTTGCTCTTCCTCTGCACAAATCTTGCTGCTGCCTCTGACCAGGCTTTTCTCAGTAAATCCTCCCAATAAATTGCATTCTGTATAACCCTAGATCTTTTCTCTTTCTTTGGTTCCATGGTAACTCCGAGCTGGTTCTCATACACTGAAAACAAGTTATTCTGGATCAAACTCGTATGTCCAACACCCTTTCAGCACCCAGAGTGGAGCCCTACACCCCTCAGCAGTAAGCCCCACTTCTCCTACAGCTGAACTAACAGCCATTCTGCCTCAGCCTATCATGAGCTGCATGTAAGTACAGTCATCCAGTGCTTGCCCTTCTGCCCTTCTGTGTCTGAGTTGTTTGTGTAGTTTAATGTATTTGAGGCTCGTCTGTGTTACATCATCTGTCAAAATGGAAATTTCTTCCCCTTTAAGGCTAATTTTTTCCCCTTATGAGACAAGTCTCATGTAGCTCAAGTTAGCCTTGAAGCTGATGATGACCTTCAGCTTCTGATCTTCCTACCTCCACCTCTTCATTACTGGGATTATAGCCATAAGTTACCTTACCCAGTTTATGAATTGCTCAGTATTGAACCCAGGGCCTCAGGAATGCTAGGTAAGCACTCTACCAACTGAGCTACATCCCCAGCCCAAGGCTAACTTATAATTAACAGTCCATTTATGTGCATAATATATTTTGTTAATTTATCTATCTATTGACAGACATTGGGCTTATCTCTATCGTTGAGTTATTGTGAATAATGCTAATTTATGAGCGTAGGCATAAGAATACCTGCTCAACTCCAGCTTTTTAACTCTAGGGGTGAAATTGCTGAATCATATTGCAATTCTTTGTTTAATTGTCAAACGCTATTTATTTATTCTTTGAAGTTTTCATATATTGATACAGTGTATTCATATATTGATATAGTGGATTTCAGAAGGTAGTCATATTCACCATTACTCTGCCAAGGCATCCTATCCACCCACAGTTACCTCCTTCCAGCTCCCCTGCTGTCCCCACCCTGTCAGCCTCCCAAGTTCATGTCCTCCTTTTGTTGTTATTGTTATTAACTCCTGAGTCTAGTCAGTACCATCTATCTGCACATGGCTGTGGATCATCTGCTAGAGCACTGACAACCTACCAGCACCTACTTCCCCAAAGTAGAGTGACTTCCTCCATCAGCAACCATCGACTGCTAATAGCTTCTCCACCAAGGATGAAGTCTTGGGGCCCCTCCTCCATTCCTGATGGAATTTTGACCAGCTAGATCTTGTACAGGATCTTGAGTAGATAACCACAGGTGCTGTGAATGGATGTGTGCCCTATCGATGTCATGTCCAGAAATCAGCATCTCACGGCTCTCCTCCTTTCTGGTTAGCTCTTACGTTCTTTCTGCCCACTTTTCCACACTGTTCCCAGAGCCTTGAATGGAGCAGGTTAGTATAGATGATTCATTCACAGCTGAGTGCTCAGAGCAATGACTATGTGATACTTTGACCAAATAAGTCTGCATTAACCACTACACTGTTTATATTTATTACATATTTAGGTATATACATTAAATGTGTATGTGTAAGCACACATGGGCATGTGAATGTTTGTGTATGCATGCCACAGCACATGCATGGAGGTCAGAGAACATCAAGTGTCAGCCCCCATCTCTCAGCTTGTTAGAGACAGTGTCTCTTATCTCACTAGCTGGCTCACAGGCTTCCTGAGATCTCATGTCTCCCTTCCTATCTTGCCAGAGAAACACATGGATTGCAGGTGTGTGCCACTGCATTCAGCTTTGGTGATCCCAACTCACCAAGTTATGAAGGACTGTCACACCTTCTCCCACAGTGGCTGTACCATCTTATGGGCATGACCCACAATTACCTGTGTCATCTCCTTTAGGATGAATTTGCCAATGTGTCCCATGGGGAGGTGGTGTCTAGGGGACCGGGGATTCAGTATTTGGGTATGGTAGTTTAAAACTGGCTTGGGTGTGTCTCTGAGGGGTCATATAGTGGAAGCTTGGTCATAGTGGAAGTGTGGCAGCGTTGGGCAATGACAGAAACCGTTGTGAGGTAACTGGATCATGGGAGCATATAGTTCTTGTGGGACCCTGCTTCATCCCTGTGAACTCAAGAGAGAGCCTAGGCTCCCTTTCTCTTTGCCTTCTTCCTCATCATGGGCTTTTCCCCTCTCACATTTGCTTTTACCATGATGCTATTCACCATGAGGCTTTACCAGAGACTGAGCATTGATTCATCTATGTTATCCCGTTGCTCAGGGTATTAGTCTGGCACCAGAACAGGGAAAAGAAATGAATGACTGATATTCCTAACCCTGACAGAATAAAGATGTGCAGATGTGAGTACCTGCCTTGCATAGGTTTCTATTGCATGTGTTTACCAAGCAGTTAGGGAAGATCAGGAGCGTGATGTCTTAAGAAACCAGAATTTTGCTCTTCCTGGCAATTTCCATCAGAGTCGAAGCTTTGCATGAAACCTGAGGCACTGCAAGCTCTTAGGCCCTGACATTCCTCTCCAGCCCTGGAAAAGAGAGGTGCATAGGCTAGGGCACCACAGGAAAGTTGCCTAGTGTCACCCCAGTCTTTTCTTGCAGGCCTCTCTGTGATCCCTCTTCTTAACCAAGAAGAATTGGGAGTAGAGGAAGCCCAACACAAGAAAATACTGGGAGCACAAAATTCTCTGGATCAAGTTCCTGTAGCATCTGTGTCTATAGGACGAATAGATGATGCTCAGCATCCCTCCTTCTGTTACCTTTGCTGGAGGTAGCTACCGCCCCCAGAGTGGTATCACCACTTGGCAGACACGCAGCATAACTGGTGGTTCCCGGCTAGGGCTGTGATGTTTTAGGGCAGGTGGACACGTGACAATAGATCAGTCTTCATAGCAGGGAGAACTTCTCCAGGTAAGAAAGCACAACACCTTGGCGTGGGGCTGGAGATGGATTCTGCAGTTCCCAAGATGCCAGAACTTTAGAAGGAGAAAGAAAGATGCGAATCAGTGGAAAGACAAAATTTACCCATGAGTCTTTCAGTTGTTCTGTGTATTAGTCAGTGTTCTCCTGAGAAACAGAACTATGGAACAAGCCTGTTCTTTATGATACATTTTCTTCAAAGGAGAGGCATTAATGAAATTAACTCATATAATTACAGAGGTTGACAAGCACAGTCTGCAGTGTGAGATGGTAGGCTTGGGACTCAGGAGGCCCAATGCAGGCCCAGCGCTATTCCAGGCTGCAGCCCTGTAGGTTAAGAGCCAGAAGAGAACCAGCACTTGCTGATGAAAGCCACCACTCCTGAAGTCTAAAGACTAAGCTCAGGCTTAATGTGCCAATGAAAGAAGCCTGCAATGGTGAAATGCACAGGAAGGAGATTTGTTGCATGCACATCACGAAGAATAACTAAAGATGTCCAGTGACGCCAAGCCTATCTTCCAGGCAGTAACAAGCCTTTTAGGTTTAAACAAAGGATGGGTGTGGGCAAGGAGCAAGAGGTCAAGGTATGGGCCTGTCAATCATGGTCACAGCTTAGGTCCTGCCAAGTGGTCTGATATGAAGTATATATTGTTACTATAGTCATATGAGGGGCAATCTAGTGCTGACAAGATGATCTATTCCATTGTGGACCATCACTATCATAGATAATTGTCCTAATCTGGGCTGGTGTGAGGGGCTCTGTCCTGGGATGCTTTGTTTTTCCTGGAATCCAAGATGACTTGCAGGGTTTAGGGCAATGACTTATCTCTGTACCTTCATCCTTGGAGGACAGTGAGTTTAGGGTAACTGTGGATAATTGGTAAGCCTATGCAGAGTCTAACCCAAACTAAGGCAGAGTATGCTGACTAGGCCTTTCTTTCTTTCTTTCTTTCTTTCTTTCTTCCTTCCTTCCTTCCTTCCTTCCTTCCTTTCTATTTTCTTTCTCTCTTTTCAAGCTTGATGCACACTAGAGTCATCTGAGAATAGGCACCCGTAATTGAGGGATTGCCTTTATCATATTGGCTATAGGCAAGTCTTTGCGACATGGTCTTGATTGAAGTGAGAGATCCAGCCCATTATGGGCAGTGCCACCTTGCGAAGGTGGTCCTGGGTTATATGAGAAAGCAAGCTGGGTAGCCACGGGAACAAACCAGTAAGCAGCCTCTCTCTACCATTTCTGCTTTAGTTCTTGCCTCCAGGTTCCTGCCTTGAGCTCCTGACCTGACTTTCCTCTATGATGGTTTGTGACCTGGGTCTGTAAGCTGAACAAACCCTTTTTTCCCCAAGTTGATTTTAGTCATTGTGACTCACACACACACACACACACACACACACACACACACACACCTATAGAAAGCAAAGCAGAACACAGAGATACCAGGCTTTTCCTTGTGCACTTAGTTACCTGTGGGCCAAAGGGAGGAATTGATGCTTTGTGAGCAAATGCTGCTTCTATGGGCCTGTTATAAGGAGACCTAGTGGTACTGGTGAAGGCCAGAGGCAGTCTGATAGAAAGCGATATTCTTCTTGGGGGAAGCTGGTCATCTTCTTCTATTTAGGTGCTTTCTACTGATTAGATGAGACCCAGCTACATCCAAGTACCTCTGTCCTAGAATCAGTCTGCCTTACCCAGAATTCCCCAATTTAAAGATCAATCTTACTCCCCAAATACCCGTTGAGTTGACACATACATCAAACATCACAGAGTAAAGCAAACCACTTCAAACAATGACTTCTAAAAACAACCATGGATAATGGCTCACCTGGGCAGTTCTGCTAAGCCTCACCTCTGCCCGTGTGATCTCTTCCACTCCAGTAGGCCTTGTAGGCTGAGAAAGTCTTGCAGGAAGCAAAGAGTTAACCAAAGGCTCTGAAGGGACCAGCACAGAATGAGTGACCAACCCTGTACAGCATCAAACTAGTCAAAGTGGATTGGGAAGCCATCTGAGGGTCAGAGGGTGGAAGAATATTTTTTTTCTTTGCCCCCCTACACACACCCCTGCAGAGCTTCAAAGTTATACTGCCCAAATATTAGAAACATGGAAGAGAAAGTCATTGTGATCTTGCAAACCATCTGCTAGAGCAAGGGCAACACATGAGAAAAATGACTGGAGAGTCTGCCACTCTAGTTTGTTGGGAGTTTTTCAGACCTGGTGAAGCCACTTGTTTAAAGTATTTGTTGCGGTGACGTTAGCAGACCTGGGAGAGGCAACATAGGACAAAAGAAAGAAGTCAAGCTTGAGCATTGCTAGATCTGGGGTTGACTCAGGAACACACACATTTGCATGGTTTGGGGGGTCTTTCTAGCTACTACCGTCTCACTTGGAGTGTCCATCAACTAGACTTCTGTGTGTGCTATAGTCTGTACCATAGGCTTTGGAGGAAAAATCTGGACTGAAAACTTTGACTGATATGTTCCAAAAAGATGGAGCGAGAGAGAGAGAGAGAGAGAGAGAGAGAGAGAGAGAGCTCCATGAGAGCTTTGAGTCATTGAAAATGACTTGGAAAAGGGGGGGGACAGCTAGGGAATTATGTTAAATACTTGCTCTTTGTCTTAGTTAGGGTTTCCATTGCTGTGAAGAGACATTACAGTAACTCTTATAAAGAATAACATTTCATTGGAGCTGGCTTACAATCTCTGAGGCTCAGTCTATTATCATCACGGCAGCGGGCAGGCAGACATGGTGTTGAAGAAGAAGCTGAGAATTCTACATTTTGATCCAAAGGCAGCCAGGAGATTCTCTCTTCCTCAGGTAGCACACTGGGCAAAGCCTCAGCATAGGAGTCCTCAACAACTCCCCCACCCCCCAGTGACACACTTCCTTCAACAAGGCCACACCTACTCTAACATGGCCATACCTCCTCATAGTTCCGTTCCCACGGGCCAAGTATATTCAAACCACCACCCCCTTTGGACCCCAAACTTGTGTTACAATAGCTAGACAAGTGTTGCTGAACCAGGATACTTGTATAGTTGTGGATGCCTGTGTACAGGTATGGCTTGAAAATTCTTTGCAGCTAACAGATAGCATTCTTTACATTACTGAATGAGAAGGATGAAAAATGAAAATAAGATAAAAGACTCGTGCTTCTTTTTAAAAATGATTTTTAAAAATGTGTGTGTGTGTGTGTGTGTGTGTGCGCGCGCGCGCGCGCCTGTATGAGTATATGCAAATCATGTGCATGAAGGTGCCTAAGAAGGCCAGAAGAAGGTGCTGGATCCCCTGGTGGGTGGCAGTTGTGAGCCAGCTGATGTGGGTGCTGGGAACTGAGCCCTGGTCTTCTGCAAGCGCAGTAAGTGTTCTTCCGCTGAGCTATCTCTCCATCCCTAAGATTTATGCTTCCTACCTACAGATCAAATGACCAAAAATGAAAGAACCAAGCAGAAAGAATTTAAATTAAAGCACAAGTCATACTCACATAAATTATACTAGAAATTAGGTTTTCATGTGGCCTGGGTGTTCATTGAGAAGTTCAGTTCACATTGTGTAGAATCAACTCCTCACAGTGATGAGATTTCACCTAAAAAAGCTGTCTCTTCATCAACAGTCCTAATCTTCTCTTATCTAATACACACAAGCCATTATAAAATCCATTTGTATTTCTGGCTTCAGAAATTAAATTGTAAGTGTGAAGCAAATTATACATTAAATTAGAGATTACCACTTGCAGAACTCTATGTGAGCTGGGTGCTGCTGGGTCATTTTAATTAAGAATTCCTTCTCAATAACAATAAAAGCAATTGAGTAACATTAAGTCAACATTGAAACAGTTGTGTCTGGGGGGGGGGGAGTGGTGTGACTGAGATACGCAGCCATGTTACACATGGGCAGAGTTCGCATGTGCATTTAAAAGGCACATCTTCAGTGACTGGAAGGCCTGGGGCGTGAATAGAGAGCTTTTGGGGACTCCAAGAGATGCCTAGGTGGGGGTTGGGGAGGAAATTCTTATTTTTTTTCCCTAGTTAGAGGACAAGGAAGGCCACTAAGGAGTTCAGAGCTTTAAATAAGAAGTTTTCTGAATGTTGACTTTGGAAGGGAATCTGCCGAGCTACGCTGATTCAGTCAGCAGTGTTTCCTGCCCCTCAGTTCCACCATTTATTGAGCACATACTCTGTGCCAGGTACATAAGTGTGGCATTTTCTTCTAAACGCTCAGGAGATGAATAGTGTCACTGGCTACTGGTGAGGAGGTACACAGAAATAAAATAGCTTGCCCATGTTGGCACGTTTAGATGACAGAGCATGGGTCGCCAGCCAATAGACCTGATCCCAACACACTCATTCACACTGAGGGTGCCCTGTGTGCCTAACTTTCTGCCCCAGAGGACTGAATCTGTATACTTTTGATGCTATGCAGTAAAATCAATGGGATATAGTCAGACGCTTGAGCATGAGATTCGTTTTTTTTCTGAAACACAGTAATTAAGGTTTTCTGTACATATGGATACATGTATGTATGCATATGGTTATTTCCACATGGGGGCTGGCTCAGTTGCCCAGTCTGGCTTCAAACTGTGCAGCTCTGTGATGTTCTTCCTGGCTCATCCTCCTCAGTAGCTGGGACCACAGGCAAGGTAGCTCAATGAGGTATTCTGTGGTTTTCTTTTTGTTTGTTTGTTTTCCCAGAAAAAAATTAATTAACTTCTTTAAGTACTTTAAAAAGCAACTTATCTGCTAGCTGGACACGTGTTTTATTTTTTTTCCTTTTTTATTGCTTCTTTTCTTTTGTGAGATTCTAATATGATTACATCATTTCTTCATTCCCCTTCCTCCCTCCGAACACTCTCTTCTACCTACTCCTTGCTCTCTTTCAAATTCATGGCCTGTTTTTTTCTTTAATTGTTGTTACACACACACACACACACACACACACTCCTAAATACAACAGGCTCAGTCTTTATAATGTTACTTGTATGTGTCTTTAGGACTGACCAGTTGGGAAGAGCACACCAATTGATTGGTTATCCAAAACAAAATGGCCAGTGAGGTTGAGTGATCTGTATTGTTCTCCCTGGATTAGAAGTGTGTGAGTGTGTGTGTGTGTGTGTGTGTGTGTGTGTGTGTGTGTGTGTGAGAGAGAGAGAGAGAGAGAGAGAGAGAGAGAGAGAGAGAGAGAACAAGTTCTTGAATAAATTTTCCATATATCCTATGTGTGTCATAGGTCAACTACAGAAAGACTAGTTTTCTCAAGATCCTACAGTGCTCTGCATTCCCCATAGGGGAGAGGGCTCCACTGCATTTGCAGTGCTTTCTCTAAGGCAGTGTGATTGGTCCCTTTGTATTTCCTGCAACTCTCTATGCTTTATTTTTTAAAACTGATGCCTCTGAAACCAGTGTGTGATTGAACTGTGTATACATACTGACTTTTGTTGACAATATGGAGAAGGGGTTTCACCACAGAGCCCCAGGATATTTTATGCTCAAACATCCTCATTGGACACAATCTCGTTTGGCCATCTTGTCTGCCAGTCATCTGGTTTCCTCTTTCTCCTCCTTCTTTTCTCCCTCCTACCTTACAGGCTGACTGACATGCCATTGCTGAGAACCTTCAATCATGCTAACTTGAAACTTTCAGGAGACGCCCCGGTTATAAGGCTCCATTTGCTTGAAATGGGTATTATAAATCTAAAGGAAATAAGAAAATAAATAACTATGAGGCTGGCATTGGGAGCATGTGGTTGTAGTCTCAGACACCTGTGAAGCTGAGACAGTGATCACAGGAAGGACTGGTCTGATTGCCAAGGAGCAGTGTGCAATCAGGACATTTAGGAGGCAAAAGCAGAGACACAAGGATTTCTATGAGTTCAAGGGAAGCCTGGTCTCCACAGTGAGTTCCCAGACAGCCCAGGCTACATAGCAGCCACTGCTTCAGAAAAACAAGGGGAAAACCGAACAAGGGAGTGATAACTTGAGTCTAGGAGGTGACAGCAGCCTGGGTAACAAGCCCAGCTCAAGACAAACAGCAGTTCTGATCTGATAAGAAATCAGGAAAACACAGTTGCTTAAAACCTACTGCCTCCAGATCTTCCTGCCTTGTGTGGTGTGATGTGGTGTGGAGTGGTGTGTGTGTGCGCATGTGTGTGTGTGCTCTATCAGGAGCAGTAAATATCTTTCCTGTGTAGTTTTACTCAGATTTGGTTGGGAATGAAGAGTGAAGAGTCAAAGCCTAGAGGAGCCAGGCTGTGCCCAAGGACATTCTGAGCATGGGGACATGCTCACAGAAATAGGAGCTTCTCCAAGTCACTGCCACTCCACTTAGAGACAAACTCCCAGAATACACACTGAGGTCACTCTTCCTTTCTCTTTAAAGCCACCAAGTCATAGTGAGCTCATTAAGGGGTAGGTTGTTTCCCCCTTCTCTATTTCTGGTAACTGCTCAGAGGCAAGAGTGATATTTTCGTGCCCTTCATCAGGTTAAAATATTTGCACTAACTCTTAATCTCCCTGATCTTTACCTTCTTAATAAATAGTTATTTTGAAGCTGGAGAGCTTGCTCAGTGGTGAAGTGCACCTACTGGTCCTTCAGAGGACCCAGGTTTGAGTTCCTGTACTCATCAGACAGCTCACAACTGACTGTAACTCCAACTCCGAGGGATCTGACACCTCTCTGACCCACACACACACACACACACACGAGAGAGAGAGACAGAGAGAGAGAGACAGGCATGCACACAGAGGCATGTACACATACACATAAATAAATGATTATTTTCTTTAAATCTAGTCATTTCAATAGAGGGTTCTCAACCCCCGGAGAAGTCTTCACTCCCACGTACGGTCTTCCTGACACTGTTTCCTGTCACCTCCCACACCATCTTGCACATGGTTTCATTTGGCCATGTGGACTATCACTTCACAAAATGACCTACAGTTCAAGACACAACAACAATGACTCAATCATACAGATGAAGCCAACCAAGAAAAGCAAATACATTGTTATTGAATTCGTTAGCTGTTTTTATTGTAAGAAAATACCTGAAACAACCACCTTATGCTCCCTTCTCCTCCCTTCCCCTCCCTTCTTTTCTTTTCTTTTTTCTTTTTTCTTTCTTGACTTTCTATAGCTCCAATTTTGAACTCAAGTTTTCCCAAGTTGTGGGTGCTTTCCACATGGCTTAGCCCCCTTTTGAAGGTGCGAGTGCATGGTTGGTTGGTTCATTGCTTTGGGCCTGTGGTGAGGCAGCATACTGCAGCAGAAGCACATGGCAGAGCAAAAACCCTCACTTGATGGCCCGGACAAGAAATTGCAAGAAAGGAAAAGACAGGGTCCCATGGGATTCTTCAAAGAGATAGCCCTAGTTATTACACTAGAAACCCTTCTGCTGAGCCCTGATCTCAAGACTTCACCCTTAAACACATGGGCCTATGGGAACTTCAGGGCCAACAGTTTTCCTAAAGCAAGCCTGCCGATCAACATACCCTACCACCAACTAGACATGTTCCGGAAAGTGCCTATAGGAGAAATCTACATCATATTGCAAAAGAAAATCTCTGCCAGCTCCTTAAAATAGCCAGAATAGTAATTCTTTCTTATATATAAATAATAACTAGAAATCACTAGAGGTATCTGAGAATATAGAATTGTAAGATCTAAATAAAAAAAAAATACTCTACCCCGGGGGAAACATGTCATCTAAGGAACAAAAAAGCAACAATACTATTAAACGCTTAGCATGTGAACCACAGCAATCATAATAATAACTTTCTTTACTGGATGCCGACTCCGGACCAGGTCCTGTTTTAGATGTTGTACATGTATTGATTTATTAACAGAAACAAAAACCTAATTGTTACCCTCAAACTGTAGAGGAAGAAATGAGCCCCAGAGAGGCTAAGTGAAATATCCAAGGTCCTAGAGTTCAAAAGAAGATGGTGGCTATCATTCCAGGCTTATCCAAAGGTAGAAGTCGAATATTGTGCTGTTCCTCAGATCCTATCCGTCTTGGTTTTGGTTTTGTCTTATAATGACCTGGAGCTTGCCACTGTAGAGACCCCAAGCCTCAGGAACCCACACATCTCTGTTGTTCCAGAGATGAGCTCACAAGTATATGCTACCATGCTTGGCTTTCCCATGCAGGTTCTGGAGATAAAATGCAAGTCTTTATGCTTGCTCAGCTAGTACTTTACCACCATAGCCATTCCCCAGATTCTTATCACCTGCTGGGCACTTCCATGTCTCCATTAACATCTGTCCTTAGGGATCTGTCAAAGCCTCAAGTTCTCACCGAGGTCCAACCTGACTCGACTACCTGGGGAAGAGGAAGACCTTGAACTTGGTTCCCAGCTACATGTCTGGTGGGGAGATTTGTACTAAAAGGCTGGGATCAGGCCCAGGGTGTGAAGATGTCTAGGAACCCTGCCCTGCAGTACACGTCAACACTAACACTGGCCAATCCAGATCCACCAGGAACAGACGTAGTCTCCACCATCATGCGATATGTGTAAAGCAACCTCCTCTAGAGATGAGAATGTTGTCTATGTTGCTGAGCCAATCTAACACACTGGAACTTGTGGAAGGTTTGTGTAACTAATTTTCATAACAAAATGACGTAGACAAACTGGCCAACTAGACAGTTGTAGATCGGCTAAGTGAGGCTGAGATTTGATGGCTCAGCTGAGATAATTCCTTGGAAGTTTTGCAAATCTGACTTACAATTACTTTGAAATGTCTGCCACAAAGATTTAATAAGACTTGCTCTAAATTAATGAAATGAGAAACTAAGACAGTTATTTTCAATTCATTTACATTTTTCCTGACATCCGGCCACAAGAGAATCTTGAGTGAAATGTTTAAGAAACAGGGGCAAAAACGTATTTGCATACATAAGTATCTTGGGAAGCAAGTGTCTGCACTTGCAGGAACGTGGAAGATAGCTGTTCACTCTGAAGGAATTATCCTCCCCCTCCCCCACCCCCGCCCCCACCCCCACCCGGCTGCAGTACATTTGTATCAGTCCAGGTTAGGACACAGCACATCCTGCCTCTTCGTTATTTCCTAGCATGTAACACATGCGTTTGATTTTTTTCACCAAGAAATAGCAACTTTATACTATCTAAGACAATTTCAAAGAAAAGGCTGAAAACGGGGTTATTACATGAAGAATGATCACAAAGTATGACAGGAAATGAAGAGCGGAGCATGTCCGGAAGGGGTGTGCTGGGAGTAGGGGCCAGCCCAGTGTCTGAAAGAATCAGCTCTCATCTCAGGAGGCTGAGGCCGAAGGATCACACATTTCAGGCCAGCAGAAGCTATATAGGGAGACTGAGGCTGTGGGTGGGACTCTGTCACAAATACATGCACAGACAGTAGTACAAGCCAACTTGCTCTAAACAGAAAATGAAGCTAATAAAAAGCTTCAAGAAAATCAATGTTTTCAAGAAAAGTTCAACTCTTTAAGGTTTCAAAACTAACCAAAAAAAAAAAAAAAAAGAGGAATCGGGGAAGAAAGAAAAGAAAGTTTCCGTGGGGAAACAAATTTCCTTTTTCCCCAGACAGTCTGACTATGTAGCTCTGGCTGGCCTAGAACTATGTATTCCTGGCAGGACTCTTGCTCACAGAAAGCCTCCTACCTGTGCTTCCCAAGTGCTGGGATTAAAGGAATGTGCCAGCACACCAGGCTTTTAACTGGTTTATTATCTTTTATCTCTTTAATCTCTATGCCTTTTACGGAATTATTTTTAAATCTGATGAATACAATTATGTTAAGACAGGGAAATTCTGAAATACTACAAATGTTCTCTCCAAACCATAGCTTCAGTATTCGACTGTATCCAAAACCAGAGGTGAAACAATTTGACGGTGACTGAAAAAATGGGCATTTGCTCTGCACACGCTCTGACACAAGTCTTCTAGAAATACAGCCTTTAACGCTCAGTAACAGCAGTATACATATTTGTCTTTATTACAGTAAACAAGTACATTTTGTTTGCTTTTATAAATCTTATAAACCACTTTTTCAGAGAGATGGCTCAGCAGTTAAGAGCACATACTGCTGTTGCAGAAGACCAGAGTTCAGTTCCCCACACCAACATCCAGTGGCTTATAGTTGACTGTTCTCCAGCTCCAGGTACACACACACTCACACACACGCTCACACACACGCACACACACGCACATACACACACTCACACACTCACACACATACACACACTCACACACACTCACATACACACACTCACACATATGCTCACACACTCACACACTCACACACTCACATACACTCACACACACTCACACACGCTCACACACACACACTCACACACACTCACACACACTCACATACACACTCACACACACACACATTTAAAAATAAATCTTTTTTTGTTTTGTTTTGTTTTGTTTTTTGTTTTTCGAGACAGGGCTTCTCTGTATAGCCCTGGCTGTCCTGGAACTCACTCTGTAGACCAGGCTGGCCTCGAACTCAGAAATCCGCCTGCCTCTGCCTCCCAAGTGCTGGGTAAAAATAAATCTTACAGTTGCATGTAAACTTGATGACAGTACCCCGAGACAGCCAGCACAGCTATTAGAAGACTGGCCCCCATCAGGAAACCACACTTTAGAAGTCAGAAAAACTTTCGAGATGTAAGATAAACTATGGGAGCATATTGTAAAGACACCACAGGAACAAAAGAAAGGAATAAAGAGATTGGGAGAGAAAAGGAAGATGTTTTCTGAAAATAATTCAGAGAGCACAAAGACTAATTGGATGTATAATGATTTGAAACCACCACATGTGACGAGAAGTCTCGTCTCACTGAAAATGCAAACTAGCCTTGTAGAAGACCAATAAAGAAGGTGACATGTGACAAACAGTGAAGGCCTCATAAATCTCACATCCTGACTTGAGAGTGGCTTGCTAGAGAAAACAAAATCATCTTAGACTCTCTAGGAGTCAGCAGACATACTTAAAAATACATAAATATATACACACACACCTTTATTTATATAAATATACAGACTAGTAAATGAATTTATTAAATATATAAAGCATTTATACATTATATACTATTTCCTTGCTTACAAAAAAATAACTACATTCTACTTCGTGTTAGAACACTGGTACTGTGCATACGAAAGGCAAATATTATGATTATGAATTGAAGATCTTAATGTTGGACATTTCTTAAATCAATGGAAGATCATTCACTGAGGAAAAAAGACTTAATTTCCTTTTGTAAATAGCTGCAGGTTAGAGAACAGCAATGGCTAACTCTGCTATTGCTGTGCATTTGAAGCCAAGATGGCTGTATTGAAAAAGAGGGACGAGAAAATCAACAGATTATGGCTTCAACGGAGCTCACAAGAGGACTGATTAAAGAACACAAACGGATTGCGTTATAGTAAAATAACTGTAAACTGGGTATGGATTTAAGTCTACGTTAAGGCCATTCTTAACTGCATTGTGTCTTTAGAGAACATGCATTGAAATTACAACAGCAAATTAAATCTATTCGACCACAAAATTTAATACATAAGAAATTGCATTTTTTTTTAATGATCTGGAAGAGGGAGTAAATAGCATGTTAATGAAATTTGCAGATGCTACTAAATTAGAAGGTGTTACAGACAACACTGTGAACAGAGTCTTAATACAAATGGACCTTATAAAGTCAGAGACAAGCCAAGGGTGGCCCCCAAAGGGGGCAATTAGAACTTAACAAAGATATTAGTTGGGTAAATTCCAACACGAGGAAGAATAATACCAAAGAAATAGAGGAGAAAAGAGTTAATATTTGACCAGAATGTTCTGATCGTGTAAGCTAGTATGGTATACCTACATCAGCAGGGTCCGGGCCCAGGTTGGGAGGAGCACTAACTCCTTATATCTTGCATGGAAGCAGATCAGAGGACATATGTTGCTTACTTGTGTACTTTGGGGGGAGCAAGTGAAATGAGAGAAACAAAACTCACACACAAAGAGATCAGTCTCACCGATAAGATATAAATGCAGATGAAAGAGAAAAGAAGTAATATTGGTAAAAAGTAATGACGAACCAACCAGCTTCCATCTTAGGCTTAAAGGCCGTTGTATAGTAAAGACAAACTAAATCCATTCTTGTTTATGATTAAACCTCTGTTTCTCAAGGATCGGGCTATGCCCCACTTGTAACCTTATAACTACAAATGATCCCATAATGCCTGTTCCAGGAAACAAGAACCATGACCTTGTCTCAAAAGTTTATTATAACCATCTTGCAATCCTACTTTTGTTGCAAAAGGTTGTTATGACTACCTGGTTACCACCACCTTGCAATCATGTCTTTGTTTCAGGAGGTCATCATAACTAATTTATGGTTATGTTCTCTTCCTGCACCCCTGTCTATTTTGTCATAGAAATCCCCCATTTGGAAACCCCCTAACTCTGAGTTTTAAAAAACCTTGTCTTCCTCACATCTAATGCTGACCTCTTGAACCTGCCTTGGAGGAAGGCAGCCACATACACAAATAAAAAAGCTTGCTTTAATTAATTTCACCATGATTTGGGTCAGTGGTCTTTCTCCTTGCATCTTTGGAACTAACAGTTATTATATGTTAGTATCATTTAATGATGTATATAATGAAGAACAGCCATGAGGCTGGACATGGTTGGTTCACATCTGTAACCCCAGCATTTGAGAATCTGATGGAAGAACAGTATGTGGTCAGGCCAGCCTGTGCTACATAGTGAGTTTCAGGCTAACTTGACCTAAAGAGAAAGACTGTCTCAAAAAGAAAGGCAGGAACAATGTATAAAAACATAAAAAATTTTGTATGAGATTATTGATATCACTTGATTTATGCATGTATTATTACATGGAGAACTATTTCTTTATGAAATAGAATTACTGATTTTTCTGATATCAACAGAAGTAGCCCTACCCCTATGGAAAACATGACTCCAAATCTAAGAGACCAGTAATAAAACTCAATGTTTTATGAGATTATATAATTTGACTTCTTACAATAGAAACTGGAATCTAAGAATTTGTTTTATCCATGATAACAATGTATTTTTTTCCTGGAAGATACAGAGAGTACAAAATAATCATAATAATGGGTCTATGTCTTACCAGCTTATCTGCACCTAAGACACAGTGTCTTACCAGCTCACCCGAGGCTAAGACACAGGCATCTGGGGTTAAAACCTTTACTATATTTTGGGTTGGGGTAATTATATCCTGCATGCTGCCCTTGAGATTTCAATAATAATCTTTGTAAATAGAGTTTTCAGCCCCCACACCTGTGATATGGTCACAGTATGTTTGGTAGCCAGGTGCAAGGATGAGGATGAGAACTGATATAGAAAGATCCCAAGTAGATGAAGATGCTGGGAAGGAGACAATGGTGAAAGAATGGAAGACAATGAGCAGACTCAAGAAGGGTAGGAGCAGACACGAGAAGAACAGGAGCAGACACGAGAAGGGCAGGAGCAGACACGAGAAGGACATGAGAAGGGCATAAGTATACAGGTCCCCCACAGAGGTGCGTGGAGTGTTTTACTTTCTTGAGTACTTCAGTAGAGTTGTGGGTTCACGTAAAGGAACACATTCTTTACAGAAGTCTGGGAGTCTGTCCCTGAACCATCACAGTGAGAAACTGTTGTCTTCACATTGTGAAACGCACTGCCTGAGTGGATTTACGATCCCTTTGCTGTTATGCTGCTTAGTTGGTGAGCTTAATTTTACTTACCGCCACCAAAAAAGCTTAATGTCTTTTTGAAAAATCCTGAAGGCAGGAAACATGGATTTTTTTTTTCCTGCTTGTACACAAAAGCCTTTGGGGATACATACAATTTGTCACTTTATCTGTTGCAATCTTTCCCTTTGGGAAATGCTGTGACCCTTTAATACAGTTCCTCATGTTGTGGTGACCCTCCCAACTATAAAATTATTTTTTTATGACTTCATAACTGTAATTTTGTTACTGTTATGGATTGTAATGTAAACCTCTGTGTTTTCTGAAGGTCTTAGGCACCCCCTGTGATAGGGCTGTTCAACAACCCCAAAGGGGTGGCAACTCACAGGTTGAGAACCAATGTGCTAAACTCATCACTTTCCTGGGCATTTCCACAAGTACATCTCCTCTAATGTATGGTGCAATAGAAAGGAAATGAGCAATAAGATCAAGGCGGTTGAGGTTTACTCAAGCTCATTCTGACTCATGAGCTGTGTGATATCGAGCAAACTGGGTAGTATCACTTGAGCCTGCACCTCTGCTTTTATGGATTAAATACACTCAACAACTCATGTATTTGCGAAGCATCTAGTGATTTGCCTAACCGAATTAATGAAGGTGCATTGTTCACTTCCATCCCTCTCTGGTCTCTAACCGCTAAAGACGGAACTAATTGAATCCTAAACCCAGCTGTAACTCATCTTCTTTTCCTCATTAAATATATGAGTGCTTTCAAATACTACCTTGAGTCAGTTAGGGCAGGAACAGAGCATAGACACAAGAGTGATATTCATGGATCTTGCGTTGAAGGTTCATGAAGAACAGGAAATGACAGGCATGCAAATTATTAAATGGTTAGGTTATGGAGTAAAACCCAAGTATAAAGAATCATGAGAACCCATGGGGAGGGGGAGGATTACTAACCCACAGAATAGTGAGAAAGAAAGGCCTTGGGGAAGCAAAGGCTTTAGCTGGTCCTTAAAAGCGGATGCTAGAAGAGAAACAGAACAGAGAGCAGAAGCACACAGTTCAGTTTGATGCACATATGAAGCTCATCAAGACAGTAGAGAATCTGGGTTAGATGATTGAAGGTTTTGAATGTGCTAAAGGAACTTGTACTTGATGAACTGAGGTGTCCAAAAAAAAAATAATAATGTCAAAGTTTTTTGAGGTGTTAGTTTTTGAGACAAGATCTCATTGTGCAGCTCAAGCTGGGGTCAAATTTATGATCTCCAAATGCTGGGGTTACAAGCATGGACCCCCATGCCCAGCAGCTTTGGGGTTTTGAAATGATTTTTTTTTAAATTGTCTTTATTATGTTTACGTATGTCTGTCTTAGCATGTGTCTGTGTACACGATGGCAGATATCCAGAGAAGACGGGAGTATCAGATGCCCTGGAGCTTATTACAGATGGTTGTGAGCTACCTGGTGTGGATGTTGGGAACTGGACTCAGATCTTCTGGAAGAGCAGCACATGTGCTTAACCACTGAGCCACCTTGCTAGCCTCTGAGATGATTCTTCTATCAAATATGTTGGCAGTTTCTTACATACTCATGTTCCTCCATCACTAAGCGTGCATGTTGTCTGGGTCTTCATTTGAGCTGCTATGGTGCTGAATGGGCAGATGTGTGACGGGAATCCAGTAGTAGACCTTGGGAAACCCCATCAGCATTGGAGTTTCAACCCTTGTGGATCAACTCCTTGCTCCTAGAGCATCACATTATGCTGTGTCACCACCAGCTAAAATCTCTGTCTGATTTATAAAATCATGCTGAGAACTCTGTCTAAGGTCTCGATGAAAAAGAGCTACACCACCCTTCCTGATTCCAGTAAGAAAAAATTAAGCACTTCCTGGTTTCAGTGAGTGCGCCCTGGCATGCACACACAAGGGATACCATTTAGCAATAAATCTAGGATTCCTGCGGGAAACCACAACAAGTCATATCTTTTATGAGATTATCAGTTTCTTACCATTACTTCTACCTCAAAGTAAGGCTAGTGGAGCCCGGACATGGAAAGGTGTGATGCTGGAGGGCTGTGACAAACTCACTTTTAGATCTTGGATTTGAAGGGCTGGTGTAGTAAACATCAGTAATGAGCAAAGCCTGAGTCGGACTGAAGATTCTAGTAAGTGGGCCTCCATCATCCCACGTGACCACTAGGTACCATAGGTCCCCCCAAAGTGGGCAGCTTCTTAAGGATACGGATGAGACTACATCCCACCTATTCCAATGTCTAGCAAAGGACTTTCTCCACCTACTCAATCCAGCTGTGACACTGTCCTGAGACAGTACCAGCTATGAACCCCCTCCACTTAGCACCCTTAGACTCTGTAGTAGCAACCACAACCCTTTTAGGGGCTTGACTTTGACTACTTTTATGTATAGTTCCATGACTGTAGAATTTTCCAGAGAGTACACATGTGTGATGCACATTAAGCACAGAAGCAGAATGAGAATCCATGTCTTCTTACTTAAGCCAGACATTCAGAAGGTTTTAGGAGAGAGAGAGAGAGAGAGAGAGAGAGAGAGAGAGAGAGAGAAGAGAAGAGATGCTTTTCTGATTTTTGAAGAGTTTTGGACAATGTTTTGGTTTTTGTTTTTTTTTTTCCCCAATTTGTTTTTAGTTTTTGAGATAAGGTGTCACTCTGTAGTCTAGGCTGGCTGAACATCACAACAGCTGTCTTGCCTTGGCATTCCAGATGCTGGGGTTATAGTGGTGAACCACTATACCTGTCTGGGTTTCATCACAATCCACCATATAGGACTGAAAGATGGATAAAAGTGTTTGCTACCAACCCTGTGGTAGAGGGCAGAGCATCTCCAGTGAGCTGCCTTCTGACAGTGATGTAGGCTTTAGTACCGCAAAGATATTTGGTTGTGCACCTTAATTTCCTAGGAACTCACAGCTGTACAGCACTGGTCTCTGCAGACGAATTGGGTAATTCTTAGCTGTGATGCTGTGGTCCAGACATGGAAGCTTCCCAATCTGAGATACAGAACTAAGATGGTTGGAGAGAATGCCCCCAGAACCAGCTTGTGGGGCAGATGTTATCACTTTAGGGAAGGAGAGGACAAGGACTACTTTCTTCCTTTCAAATTACCTGCTTGTTCTTCTTTTGATAGCTAGCTGGTGGCATTTCCAGGGTTTCCATTAAAGAGAAGTTTAGGGGAAACAATCCCATTGAATAAGGGGTTACATTGTTGTTAAGTTGTTTTAGGAGAAACAATCCCATTGAATAAGGGGTTACATTGTTGGTAAGTTGTATTTAAACCACACTTTGAAAAGGTTTTTTTTTTTTTTTTTAACTCAGAATGCATGCTTACTTTGGAGGGTGTTCTTGGCTATAAGAGGGTGCTAAGGACTTCTAAGCTACCCCACTGCTGAGAGTACATCTATTTTTAGTGTGGAAGCCTTTGAAGTAAAGGTTTGATAGTTTTGACAAGGACTCTTTTGTTATTGCTGTTTACACTCATAAATCTATAGTCTGACCAAGGAGGATTAAATAAAAAACAAACTTGCAGGAAGATTTTTCCCCTCTAAGTTTGAAAAAGCTGAGTGTTAAGAGTAAATACAATATTGACTCTATTAGCTCTGATGTCTGAAGACATCACTATACTCACAAGTAAACACACTATTTAAAAAAAAAATCAAAAGGTGAAGCAATGAGACTAGAGAGGTGGCTCAGAGGTTCAAAGCACTTGCTGCTCTTGCAGTGGATCCTGGTTCAATTACCAGCACCCACATAGTGGCCCCCAAACACACACAACTCTAGTTCCAATGACTCTCACAGCCTCTTCTGACCTCTGTGGGCACCAGACATGCATATATGGTACACATACATACACGAAAGGGAAACACACACAAATTAAAAATAAATCTTAAAAAGACGTGGAGGCAAGCCTAAGTTTAGGACAGAAGCACCGTGCATTTATTACAGTCCTGGTCCCCAACAATAGAATATAATTTATCACTGTGAGGACCTTGCAACATAATGAGAAAGCAGAAGGCCGTCTGTGAGGTGCTCCTTCAAGGATGTTTTTGAAACTACTTTGTAGGGTTTAATGCTCTTGTTGGCTACTCTCTGAGCCTAATTATAGAAGTAAGATGGAATGAAGGAAATAAACAGGAGAGATGGTCTAGCTAAAAGTGACAGACGCTCTACCATTCCAGTACAAAGCAATGTATGGATGGCTGGTGGCTGACAAGGTCCAGTCAGCAGTAGCTGCCACATAATTTTGGTGAGCAGGAAACAGAGGCCTGCCTGTAAGTGTCCCAGATGATAACTGAGAGGAGCAACAGCAAAGCCAGGTTTGCTGTCTCTTCAGCCAGAGTCAGGACACAATCAGATTTCTTTAAAGCTAAGGTGACTGCAGTCTCTTCATGCTCATACCATGCTCAAGAGCTCATTGCTCATTTTGGGTTTTTTTTTTTTTTTTTTTTGAGTAGATAAAACAGCTTTTAATTTTTTTAAAAAACAATTGTTTGATCACCTAACAACAGATTTAAAAAAAAAAAAAAGGCGGACAGTTTTTACCAGTCTTCTCAGTTACCAAAATGCAATTTATTAATCTAAAATCCTCAGTCCTTGTAATCACAGACCAGAAAGTGGTTTCTTATTTTCATTAAAATATATTTACCCACCCTTTCCCATTCATATATTAGATATATTTGAACGGTTTTCAAAATTTCTATTTCTTTTTTGGCTTCTTTTCTGATTTCCGTTTCTTGTTTCATCTCTGCCTGTTTTTCCTCTCCTGACTTCAAAACTCAGCAGGAAGCCAGTTTCCTCTCCACAGATTTCTATTTCTGTCAATGACACCATCGTTCTTCCAGTCACCCAGGTCTCAAATCTTGGCATCACCGCTTTCTTTCCCAACCGAATGGGTCACAAATTTCTGTGGCCTCTTTCTGAAACATGTCTGTCAATTCCAATTTCCTTTTTTAAAAAGATTCCATGGTGTACCCTCTAACTCTGGCCTTCACGATTCTGTCTGTAACCAGGTAGTGACAATATCTACCACTTATCTAGTTTCCATCCCTAGGCAACTCTCTAAATCACTATTAAAATGGATAGGGAGGAAAGAGAATGTTAAGGCTGGTAAGCCTCCTGCTCCAATATAAAGCCATGCACCCAAACACAAATATCCATTTTGCACGTCTTCAGCTTTCCTTATTTCTCCGTGTGTGTGCACGACTAAATTCTAATTCAGAAAATGTCTCCCCTACTTTTGCAACCTCTCCTCTCTTTCCTCTGCAGCTCCATCCTCCTCGATCAATTTCTTTTCTTCCCGAAGCCACGTGCCACGTTTTCTTCACACTTGCAATGGACTCTCTCTCCTCAATGGGAAATCACGGGCACTTCGTCTTAAAAGTCACCAACCAGAGCAGCAGGCCTTGACTCCTCCTCAAAATCTGCAAAGTACCTGTTGATGGTCCCATTGAGAAACCCGCAACCCTGACATCACCTTCCCTGCTGTCCCCTTCCCAGACAAGTGCATCCAGTCCCACGGAGGGGTGGGAGGGGGGACTGCAGCAGCCGGGCTCTCCGCGACCCCGAGCCCCGGCCTTCCCGCTGGGCACCGGGCCGGGCGTGCCCGGAGGCTGGCGGGCCGGCGGTTCCGCGCTCGGAGGTAGGTGGTGCTGTTGCCGCGACGTCTTCCTCATTGGCGCCGCGCGGAGAGGCGGAATGTTCAACTCCTGACTCCGGCGGAAGCGTGGGAGCCGCGCGGGCCGCCGTCCCCGACCCCCGCCGCCGCTCGCGCCCGACCCGGGAACAAGGTAAGGACCGCGGGGGACCCGGGAGGCGGGAGGGAGCTCCGCTAGAGGACCGGCGGGATCGGGGCCTGCGGGGCCGGGGCAGCGCGGCTGCGGGAGGCCGTGGCTCGGCGGGCGACTGTCCTCGGCTTGCCCCCGGTGCCCTGGAGCCCCGTGGCCCCCGAGCCCACAGCCCCCGAGCCCGCAGCCTCCTGCCGCTGGACCGAGGACCGCTTGGGCATGTCCGGGCCGGTCCCGCAGGGCACTCCGTGCCTTAAAGAGTCCGGCCTGGCACAGCTCGCGGAGATCGCCGGGAACCTGCGGCGACTGCCCTTCCCGAGCACCCTCGCCTTCCGTGGGAGCACACGCGGGTGTCGCAGGCTCGGGGGCTCTACACCCGGCTGGGTGCTGAGTGAACTCGGGCGCAGCCACGCCTCGCCTCGCGCGTGACAGCTCTCGGAAAAAACTTTTGATTCTAAACTGCTCAGATGACATGGAACTGCCTGAAAAAAACAATGGCACGTCATTGTTGGGTTGCTGAAAATGTATGTTTCTCATGCGCCTGGAGATCCTGCATAAGCACTGTTTATGGAGAACATAATTACTATTTTTGTTAGTTTCGTTAATAATGAAAGCACACCATTTGGTGGCCCGTTCCAATGATTTCACAATAAGCAGCCTTCATTAATAATGCGTGTGAGAACCGTCTTCCAGAAGGATTGAGAACATCTGAGTTCGGATTGTTGTTAAAGTGGGTTCCTGTTTTACCCCAGAATTGGTTGTCTTCTTGACCGTAGATGAAACCAACTGCCAGCATTTAGTGGATCCAAATCTACCAAAATATTTAACGATAAAAATAAACAAATGATTCAAGACCAGACTTCTTTGTCGTAGGCCTGTCGCTACTCTGAAATTTCATTCCTTTATGATTTTTGAAAGAGTGACGGCTGCATTTTAATTATGGTTTTGATCATTTGTAGAGTCTTTGTTTTAGATTTCTGCTACAATAGTGAGAGATTTGGGAGATTGTAAATGAACATGTATTTAGCTTGTTTGGAAAGAGAGAATTAAGAGAGAAAAATGGTCTGTTGGAGCACTGTTTACTTTAGTCATTTACAATATAATTTCGACAGAAACTTTTTTTAAAAAAAAACAAAAACTGGAGAATGTGCAAGTCAAAAGTTTAAGTGGGAAACGTTTTGTTGTCTAAGAAAGCAAGTAGCTAATTGATCTTTTAAAAGTTTTTTGGGGAAAGGGGATACATAAGAACACATTAAGGGAAATAATAACCAAATATTAAGCACACAGATTTAGATCTAAAAATGGATGGTCAAAGATCTTGGGAACTGAGGGACCTTCTTGCCAAATAAGGAAACTTGGCAGGCTGCACTGTGTATTTTAACTTAGGGCAGAGTGAGTGCTATTGGCCATACATTGGCTTAGTGCCTATCTGGGCTATGTAGTGAAACTGAGTCTGATAGGTCTGTGGAATTATAGGCAGGAGTTACAAAGGGTGTGGAGTGAATCATTGAATCATCAGAGGAGACACTGGAGAAGTTTCAGGGATGTTTTATAAAATAGGTCAGATAAAACTCTTAGTGTGCCCAGTAGAAATAGAATGGATAGTGGGTCTTAGAACTTGACACAGTCAGAGAAGAGTCAGTGAATTCTGTTAATCTGGGAAAATGACTTTGTGGTGACATAGTACTGTTGGAACAAGAAAGCCTCTGTGCCCTCAGCTGTTGGTAATAAAAGTCTGGATCATTTGTATTCCATTTTATTCTACCCAGGACCGATGGGACAAGGTGGGGGACTGTTCTGTCTAAACATAATAGCAAGAGCTGAGACACCTTCCATCTTACTGTGGGGACGTTTAGGCTACTTCCTTTGTGGCTACTGACCTTGGCCCACGACACATACCCTGACACATAAATCAGCATAGTCCCAGCACTAAGCAAAGGGTTCTTACCTGTGCAGGAGAGCCATCAATGCCAGAGCCTAATGGGTGGGCTGATAGTACAGAGTGTTGTGTCAGACCCTCCGAGAGACAGCTGAAGCATTGAGTGACAGGAGTTAAATAATCTCAGCACTGTAAAAGACTGAGAACAGGGAGCCATACATTTTATACTTAACCCCATTGGCACCATTGCCAATAGAAAATTAAAGCTTCCAACATGTGGATAGTATGCAGTCCAGTCATTATGGTAACAAGAAATGAGTCTGTTTAAAGGGGGGGGGGGGGAGGTTAGGAGTCAGTAAATGATGAAGTAGAAAAACAGGCATACCATGGAGGAAAAGGAGGTGACCCAAGTTGACTTCCGGTTGTGTCATTTGTAAATTAGACTTGGCTGACTTTTATAACCTTGGGGGGCAGTAATACCTGCTTCCCTGGGGAGAGGTCTATGAGACAGCATGTGGAAATACTTGGGCTAGTCCCTGAAGCTCCACCTGCCATGACTGAGTGCAAAGAGGGCTTCCGTACATTTCTCAAGCCGTGTGCTTGCCTCTCCCAGCCAAGGCTTGCCTTCGGTAGTTTGCCATGTTGCTCTTATACTAAGTGTGTACTTTGAGACTGGGTGTGTGTGTGTGTGTGTGTGTGTGTGTGTTCCTAACCACTCCTCCCTTGAGTGTAAGGGTTTCCAAAGCAACTCTGTTTGTGGCTTTGTAAAAGTACATGTTGAGGAAGAATCTGAAAATTAATACACTTAAATATCTAGATGAAGAATTTTGAAGTTAGGGGAACACAGGCAGGCTATGACAAGAAGCCTGGACTAAGATCACTTGGAACCATTGTAGGGCTCATCTTGAGTAGCTCCTGTGTTTACAGTCTATCACTCCTTTCTGGACCTATCTCTCGACTTGACATAGGAAACCCTAAAAGAGAAGGAACACATGTATCTCTAGGTCATGGAGTAAATATTACTTATTAACCTTTTCTTACAAGGTTAGAAAGGTTAGTTTCTTACAAGGTTAGTAGGTTTTCTTCTCCTACTGTGAAGGAGAAGGAGTATGTCCCCTTAAGGGTCTGCAGATATGCCCGTAAGCACTTCTAGTGTAGGCAAACATTTGCTTTAAAAAAAATCTTTCATTTAATCTTAAAAATCCATGTGGACCTTTCAGTCTCTTCCCACTCTTGTCTTACTCAGCTGAACGAACCAATGTAAACAGATGCATTTATTCCTCCAGATCTTAAAGTCAGACATATGCTACAGGACTCACCAACCTTCTCTGCAGTGCAGTCTACTGCATACATGGGAGTAAGCACATGGGGTGATGGGATTGGCCCTGTTAGCCCCCAGTCTGATGGAAGAGGTAATGTGATTCTATTTTGCTAGGGAAAGTCTTGAATCAGAGCATCATCCCAAGAGTATGTGGTTATTTTTATGGTCAAGGGATCTTGTTTTGGGGATAGGAGAGAAGTTTACGAGACAGGCATTGGAATGTAGACCTCCCCAGCCATGTGAGAAGACTTTCAAGAGGGTGGCCCAAGGACTTTTATTATTTCAGAGATGTAGATCCCCTCCTGTTTACTGTCAGGTGCGTGACTGCATCTCCAGTAAAGGAAGACCGGCAGCCAGCACTTCATGCTAGCCTGGTTAGTCATCATACTAGAAAGGCTGAAGCAGACCTTCCAGACGCATCCTTTCTTGTCTCAGTGATGCAGGTCTCCATTCCTCACCTCCACCTTCTGTTGAGCATGCAGGGATGTGTCACTCACTACTGAGAGGGCAGAATATCTTCTTGTGAGGCTACCAGCCACTCTGTAATTTGTAACCTCTGATAATTTTATGTTTCATTCAGCACAGCATCATATAGGTCTTGCTCTTGGCTAATTTTCATATCCCCATGTCTGTCTTATCCTTCATCTTCCTTCAGATGTCCCGGTTCTGACCTGCATGTTAGACCCTTGTTAGGAAGCATTCCTTGTGGGTAACCAGTCTGGGGCTGTACCTTGTTTGTCAGAAGCCAGGCTGGTTGGGTATTTGCTATTTGACAGGGACAGTTCTGTGGTAGAGAACTGTGCAGCAAATCCCCAGGATGAGTGGGAGGCTGGTTTGGGAAGTAGGCCTCTTCCCCAGATGTGCAGCACCCCAGGCACCTGGGCACTCTTCTAGGCAGCCCCAGAAATCCGCCCTCTTCCTGTCCCCCCTCTTGACTAGATAGCGTCTCACCTCTCTTCTCTTTCCACAGGAAGCCCCCCCCTCCCTGGCCTGTGGCTCAGGCCTCCCTGGCCTGTGGCTCGGGACATGGAAGGCCTGGGTCTTGTTTCCTAGCTGGGCAATGTTTGAGCACAGGCTCATTCCGCACAGCACTGCCCCACCGACCGCTTTCTGGACTCCTACTTCTTTTACTTCTTCTGCTAACAGCATTTCTGCCGAGGAGTCCTGCCGAGGAGGTTGATTTTCATTTATTGGAATATTAATGGATGAATAAGAGCGTTTCATTTAACTAGCTTGTTTTTATTTTAACCTTTGCTCCGACTGGAGAATCCTATTACTTATATGGTAAAGCACAGATAGAGCGGGGAATCGTCTGTTCTCATTTCGACTCCTGAAGTCAGATTTTCTCAGATGCCATGCGGGAAGAAGTCCTATTTCCTGGGCCCCGCTATTTTATGTCAGGTCTGCTTTTCTGAGAGCAATTTTGAAGGAAATAGCAACATAGATGCAGTTCTAGTTAGTTTTATTCATAAACTTAGTCTTGTGGCTTTTGTCATTGATGACAATTGTGGCTTTTGTCCTTTTTAAAAAGAAGGACATAGCAGTCTGCTCAGGAATTGCCTCTTTAAATCTCAGATCCTGACATTATGCAGAAATACATAAAACCAAAGCCTTCCTCATTCTTTAAAAAACAAAGCAAAACAAAACCCACAATTCTTTAAAGCACACACACACACACACACAGACACACACACACACACACACACACACGGCCCAGTTCCAAACAGTAGAGTGGATAAGAGGTTTTGATTCCTTTATTTACTGAGCTGTCTGAAGAAACACATCAGAGCAAGGTTTGTTAGAGGATGAGGGTGCTTTTGAGAAATCATCTTTAAGGTTTTTAAATTTGCTTATTATGTGTGTATATTTGAACATGCACAATGCACGGAGGTCAGAGGACAGTCTTGCACCATGTGAGTTCCTGGGTCAGTCATAGACTTGGTGGTAAAAACTTTTACCTGCTCAGCCATCTTTCTGGCTCCCAAATCCTTTCTTTTTCTCTCCCACCTTCCTTGTGTATGTGTGGTATATGTGTGTGTGTGGGGGGTGTGTATGTGTGTGTG
>JADRCH010000029.1:4459425-4764807 GCA_019843965.1 Rhynchomys soricoides | reverse complement strand
CAGTGAGCTCCCAGAATCCATTTGTCTTCCCCCCCAAATCCCCCACCTCTAGTACTGGGATTACAGGTATGCATTGCTATGCATGACTTTTACATATGTGCCAGAGATTTGAACTCAAGCTCTCTTGTTTGCACAGCAAGTAATCTTACCCATTGAGCCATCTCTTCAGCCTGAGAAATCTCTTTAAAAGTTTATCTTGATCATAATGACACAAATTTGTTTTTCTTCTTATGTTGTGCCAGAAATAAACTTATAACTACATTTGTGAAGACAAAAGGGAAGTATAAATTATGGATAGAAAAAGAGGAAATATGTAAGCCAAAATATCCAAAAGAGAAAAACCCAGAGAAATTCCAAAAACTTTATTTGTAAAGTTAATTTTTTAAAAACCCTGTTTTCATTATGCCGTGGAGGCATTTAATAAAGCAGGTGAGAGTTCTCTTGAGTTAGGTGCCCTTGTGAAATGAGCAGATAACATCAGGAAGAAGACAGTGGCCCTGTGGAAGGCAGACTCTCTGGGGTACTACCAAAGCAAGTGCTATGACTGAATAAATACAGCCTAGAACTACTAGTATCTAAAAAGTGCAAAAGGAAAAAAATGTCTTTTAGTAACTTAAATAGGACCCATCTCTATGAAAAAAAGTTTGAAAAGGAAAAAGTTATAATTCTAGCTAGCATACTGGTGTATATCTTTAACTTTGGCACTTGGGAAGCTGTGGCAGGGGGATTACAAGTTCAAGGCTAGCCTGGACAATATAGCAAGGCCTTGTCTCAGAAATAAATAAGTAATCCTCACTATAGTAAGACAGATCTAGCAAAATGACCCAACCCCCCAAAGAGAGCAAACAAAAGTGTGAGAAGAAATTAAGACATAAACACAGATGAAAAGGACTTAGGATCAGTGGGTCATTTATTTGTTAATGTTGTGTAGTAACAGTGATTGAAATAGAAAAGAAAGCAATTTTGAAAATGGGAAATCATACCTGATTGTGAGGGCTGAAATATTTGGCTAAGCAAGGCCTCAAAGTCATGGCAGCAGGTAGAAAGCCATAATTTCCACCTGTTATGTGCAAATTCCTTGCTGGATTCTAGGTGAGGCCTTTCCGCACCTTCTCTGCTTCTCTGAGCAGGGCAGGCCTTGGGGAAGACTGTGGGAAGTCTGAATTGCCTAGGACACAGTCCTTCGCCTGAGCCCAGCCAGCTTGTACTTTGGATCTGCTACTCTCTTGCTAAAGGTGTACAATCTGTGCTTAGAAGTAAGGCTTTCCAGTGATGTCCGGTCACACATGTGATCACTTTGGGGCTATCAAATGGAAATTACTTTAAACTTCTTATTTATGAGGTTATACCTGAGGTAATTGGAGGAAAAGTGATTGTTTCCAGAGAGGTGGAAGCAGAACTCAGCTCAGTCTCATCTGACTTAGCAGCTTTGCTGTTTAGATGTTAGAAGTTCAAGGAGTCCTGTTGCGGCTGTTGTTGTTATTTTAAATTTGTGACAGAAATCTAGTAGGGCACATAGATGGGTGACTGGCTTGAGAGCAATACCAATTTGAAAAAGCAAAGAGCCGAATAAAGATCTATGAGTTAAGCCCTGACCCTATCCCCCTTTTTGAAAAGATGGAAAAACTTTTAAAAGTAAAAAAATGTTCCATTTAACGTCTTTCTGCCTGAATATGGCTTTTATAATTAACGAATGATATCATATATGCTTTTGTTGGTTTAGTTCATAGTTAAACTTATTTTTGTATGTTTAAGAACATTTTAAAAATCACAGAGTTTTGGCTACTGCCCAAATCAGCTGATGATTGTGTTTGGCCAACTTGCTATTGCTCAAATTTGTGACCCCTTCTGTTTTGTTTTCTGTGATATTCCTGTTCTGAGTCCACCTGCAGTGTTGCGTGCTTGCCTGATTGTATAAAAGCCTGACTTCAAACACAGTGGATTGAGAACATTGTCTGTGATCTGTGTAAGCCGATGGTTATAGATGGCTCCCTGTTTTATAGGCTGCTCCACTGGTCTAGACAGTAGAGATACTTCTGAAAAACTGGAGCATAATCTGATCAGGGCTTGATGCTATATATGATCAGCATCTCGCCCCAGATGCTCGGAAATAACTTATGCTTCATCCTTCTCATAAATTGATCTTTTTGAAATAGTGAAAGCAACTTTCATATATAGTCTGACATACATACATACGTACACATGCATGCATATGCATGAGCAAACACTCATGCATGTGTGCACATAAATACATGTGTGTGTGTGTGTGTGTGTGTGTGTGTGGTAAGAAGCTAAACCAAATTTTTCAACTGAAGTGTATGATGGCCTTACTGAGCTCACTGGAGTTAAAACCTGTACTGAGACACACTGAAATTGTTCGTCTCTTCAGAAAGGATGTAATTTTTTACATTGTCAGTAAAATGTCCAAGTAATTGCATAGCTCATTCCTATAGAGCCAGTTCTCCCAATGGCTGGATGTATTGCAACTCGAGTAACCGATCTGGAAGAATGTGCCTTGTTGCCTATCATCACGGGTGGTGGTCACAGCCAAGGGTACTGGCCAGTCGGTTCAGGTTAATTCTTATTGATCTCATCCTCCTCTGTTTGGGAAGGGTTTCTCCACCTCTGCTCTAATTCAAACCAAACTGAGAGGCACCCAGTACTGAAGGTGCCAAGGTTTCAAGAAGCTTGAGGAATCTTCTCGAAACAGAATTGGGGTTTAGAATCCTCTTTGGGGACTTGTGAAAAAAAAAATGGCAAGACTGAGCTTACTTAGTTGTATTGAAATTTTTGTAGCTCTAGGAACTATAATGGAAAAATTAACTAAAAATTGTTAATGGAACAAATAGTTTGAAGTAGAAAAGGTGTATACTGTGCGTTTGGGTATAAGTGGGGTGCTGAAAATCCAGGTATTAGAAAGAAAGAATTTGGAGTTTAGGGAGTTTGTGTTCTGGTGGGAACTTGATGGGAATAGATGAAGGTGCTTTGGGAGGTTGCAGTTTCTCATATGGGTTTCAAACTTGTGGTTAGGGGAAGGTTTGCTGGATGGAGATGGAGATCTGGAGCAGGTATATCCCCTACACCAAGCATGGCGATGTGGGCGAGGTCAGCACAGAAGGGGACCCGCAGGCAGTGCTTCATGCACATGTGAGAAGTAAGACCTGAGATGAACATGGCTGCAGCCTCAAAGGAACACTACCAGACAGCTGCGATTCAAAGACATGAGCTAAAGGTTGGAACTGAGTGTCCTACCGGTGAATTAAAGAAATCATCTCTAAAAGCATCCTAATAAAAGGCAAAATTCTACAGATAAGAGAAGTGATTCTAAAAGCTCTCAGAAACAAAAAATGTTAAAAGGTTTAGGCATCAGAGTAGCATCACACTACTCCATAGCAACGTTAGAAATGAGGGGAGGGGCGAAGGAGATGGCTCGGGGATTAAGGTATTTGTTATCCTTCAGAGAACGTGGATTCAATTCCCAGGACCCATGCAGTTACTAACAACTGTCTTTAATTCCAGAGGATCTGACGCCTTCCTCTGAGTGCCGCAGGCACCAAGTGTGTACATGGCACACGGTCATTTAGGCAGGCAAAACACTCATACACATTAAAAAAAAAATTCTTTGAGAAAAAAAAAAAAGAAAGAAATCAGCTGAGGGTGCTGGGAGATGGCTCAGCAGTTGAGAGTACTGGCTGCTCATCCAGAGGCCATGAGTTCAATTCCCACATCCACATGGCCTCTGCTCAGGGAACCAGTGGGAGACGTGTGTTGTCAAAGTGCAGAAGTAAACCAAGAAAGAGAAGCTGAAGATCCAGGGGGGAGGGTTTTCCTCAGAGAGTGAAAGAGAAGGAAGGTCACTGAATAGCAGAGGAGATGAAATTCCAGTTACAGTCAGGCCTGGGGAGCAGCAGCCAGACTGAATCAAGAGGAAGTGTTTAGAAAGATGTCTCCGTGAAAACCAATGTCCTCCTTCCTCCGGGTATCAGAGGAAGGAAGGAGGAAGCTGGTGGTTTTTTACTTTGTTGGGAGCTTTGTAGGTCCTGGGGGGATCCGATGAGTTGGATACGTTTATCAGTAGTGTAAAAAGCTAAACAAACAACAGGAGACAGAAGCAGGGCAACTGATATCTCCAGGAGAAACAAAATGTTACCCAAGTAAAGTGGAACCATTGCTGCACAGTGGTGCTGGGAATAATGATTCGACTTTGCAGGACTAGTATTAGCCAACTGTCCAAGTTGTGAGCAGAGGTTAGACCAGTGTGGCCCCTGAATGTGTGGCTGTGAGGATGGTGTGTAAGAACCGAATCCCTCTTTCACAGGGAAAAATCAAGAAGCAACAGTGTTTAAATACATGGCTTAGAAATGTGATCAAGAGGAGGAGATGCTCGAAGGAGCTGGTACGAGTCGCTCTCTCAGCAGTCAGAGTTGAGTGGGGAACAGCCAGGCAGTGGATCTTCTAAGCGTCATGGTCGTATGTCAGTTCTTACACTTGGATAAAATTAATTACAAAAGCATAGACTTACCCATCCTCTGCTGAGGAGATCTAGCGTATAGTGTGTGACGTTTGTCTGTGTTTGTCTGGCACATTCCCCTATATTTTCTATAAACCTTCTTTTCTACAGTTAGCAGGATTGCGGGGAGTCTGTGTGGAAAATCACTGAATTAAACTCAGCCGCAGAGTGCGTCTGTGTTCCTCACAGCCATTCTCCTCCCTATTTTCTTGTCAACGCAGTCCTCTAAACATTACAAGCTCTAAACAGTAGAGGATAAACAAATTGCTTCATTCTTCTTTCTTGCCTTCTTCCCAAAGTAGAGCAGACTTGGACTTCGCAATAAGAAATCAACATTCTTCAGTGAGCTGATGTTCCGAAAATGGAATGGCTGAGCCAGCTGCGCACTGAGTTCTCAGAGCTCCCTGTGTGCGCGTCTCCCCGCAAAGCTCTGAGGAGTCGATGGAGAAACTGAACTTACAGTGACCCAGATTGCTCTCTTCTACCTTTTATTTTAGAAGAAAAAAAATCCAGGCTTCATAGAAAATGGCCAGGATAGTACAAAACCCATGCCCCTTTCTGATTTGTGGCTCTCAACTCTGTCACGATGCTTTCTCCCTCTCATATACTTGTGTCCCCAACTTGTGTACTTTTGGGGGTGGTGTCAAAATCATCAAGTAAGTTGCAGGCTCCATATTTTCATATGTCTAAATATTTATAGAAGGTAAATGCAGAAAGTGATCATACATTGTGTTTCATCCTAGTTGCCTTTAAGTTCTTATAGAGATCTTTTTCTTGTTATTTGTTAAGCGGTTCACAATGGTGACCATCAGGAGCATGAACCAGCTGCTTGAGAGCATGTCTTCCAATATAGGTTCGTCATTTTGCTCTATGGTTATAAGATTGTGGTTTACAGTTGCAGAAAGGGTGCGTGTACAGATTGTTTTTATCTACTGCCTGTAGCTTTTTACACTTGCTCAAAAGCTCACTCCACCAGTTGTGTGTTTCGGGTTTTGTTTTTCCTGATAATTTATGGTTTGGAACAGAGGATTAAGAATGAACACTTACCTGGGGAAGAGGATGGACGAGTCAATCATAGACAGCCACACTGCAGTAATCTTGGGAGGGGTCATCTGTTCCTCTGGAAACAAGCATAATATTTTTTTAAGCATCTTTGGCAGTATTCCTTGGATGACTTAATATACTGTAACCAGGGACAATGTCTCTTAGAAAAGCGGTTCTGCTATGGTGTGCAGTCTAGTGAGACACGTTTGGAAGCCCTTGGCCAGCTTTTCTTTCACCCCAAGTGAAGTCTTGTTTGGAGTCTAAACACTGCATATGTGTTTACTTTGCAGCGTCCTGGCTGCAGTGGTGTCAGGATGCTCAGGGTCTTAGGCTGTATATGATTCCTGTGAAGCAGGGGCAGCACGGCGAGCCAGCGTGCTGCACATGCCAGAGGAGCTATGCGACCTTGCTGTTGAAAGCATGGTTTCTGTGTGTCAGGCCTTCCTGGTAGGAGACCTGGTGACACAGTAGCCTTTAGGCAGAGCTCCTGAGGATCTGTAGGAAGCACGGGACGGGTTTTGTTGGGGGGAAATCTGAGCCATTTCCAAGCCTGGACAAGCTGACTGCCAGGGTGAGTGCTTTCATTTTGACTTGTTTGTCTTGCTTCTCTTTCTGAAGTCATCAGACCTTTCTGGAAGTTTTGAGGGACTTGTTATAAATATCTAGAGCATGACACGAATTTATCTGTGGTTCAGCATTTCTTCTCCTTTCTCTCTCCAGATTTTGTGGACGTTTACTACTTTGTCATTATGAGATGTCGTCTCTCGGTGCCTCCTTTGTGCAAATTAAATTTGATGACTTGCAGTTTTTTGAAAACTGCGGTGGAGGAAGTTTTGGGAGTGTTTATCGAGCCAAATGGATATCACAGGACAAGGAGGTGGCTGTAAAGAAGTTACTCAAAATAGAGAAAGAGGTAAGATCTTCTGCTAACTGGAGGTTCTCACACCAGCTCTTATATAAGCCTTCCAGCCTCGAGTTAGAGGGTCACAGGGCTGGAAAGGATCTGGCAGGTCCTTTGGGGCTGGTCCATGAGGCTCCTTCCCAATTCCCATTCTGGGAACCCCATAAATAGAAAATATTGCACTGTGTGCTTTAGGGTTGAGCTCTACTAAGGGTCATCCGAAGCTAGAGGATTTCTTTCCATGGTAAGCCGGTGTTCTCTGAGCTGGCTGGCCTACAGAAACAGGCAAGTTTGAATTTTTCACTTCTTCCGGAGAACCAGGAGGGGGCAGTAAAGAGTAAGAGGTAACATTTTTTTCATTGCTTACTATACTATTCTCACCCCTTGCGTTGAGGGTGGTCCCTCTTGGTGCCTTTGAGAAATAAGAGTATTATTTTTCAACTGAACTAAGCAATGCTAGCTTCTTAGGTTTCACCTCTACATGCTCACGGTGGTGTGTTTTGTGCAATAAAGGATTAGGCTCCAGATAGAATTGTCTTACCTTGTAAAATCAGAATAAGGTCTTGGCTTTGAGAGTCGGGAACTTGTGTTGAAATGGAGGAGCTCTGAACTCTTAGCTGCCACCACTCTATTCAGTTTGGTACCTCAAGAGTTAAATGATTTGTATAGCTGATCCATGAGAGTTAAACCTTGGTAATGTTCTCTTTAAAGTACTTTTTAAAAATCTATGAGCCATGTTAATGTTTCAGTACATGATTGCATGTATGCTTAAGTCATTCGCCATTGCCTTGTTTAACATTTCTTTTACGATGTCAACATTCACATGTCTTTCGTTTGGCTCTCTGTAGTTGTCCTGCTGGTGGCTTTTAACACCCTTCCTCTCATGCTTACCGTGGCCATTTCTTATGTCCAGTTTTCACTAAGTATTGTTCCTTTCAAGAAAACCTTTAGGTAGATATACACTCTTCTCCCCAAGCGAGCTTACTGTTACCATGAATCGCCACCAGCGAGCCACCCTGCCTGATAAGAGAGGAGAACCCAGTGTTAGCCTTGCAAGCATCCTCTCAGCAGTGTGCCGGGCTGGAGCTCATCAGCCAGCTCACCCAGAGTTGAAACCAAGACACTGGCACGGAGGTGTCTCTGCCGTGGGCTGTCTATGTGTGCAGAAGGGTACTAAGTAAAGATCAACTCTTGCATTAGAGCCATACCAATCTCTCTGATCTGGTAAGATAGCATTCTTGCCCTCATTTTATAAACTGGGAAACAGAGCACTGAGAAATGAATTAACTACTCCAGTAGGGGCAGATAGAATTCAGGAGGCTGGGCTTCCTGTTCTTCAGTATTTGACTGGGTGACGTGTGGTTGATCAGGTAGGAATAGAAAATAGGCCAATTCCATCCACTTATATAAGAATGGTAAAGATAGGTCATGGGACTTGGATACTTATGTGGCTTCTTATGGTTACTGGATGAGACTGGAAACCAACTTGAAGGGAAGCGTTCCTTTTAGCCCACTCACTTCCAACCCCCAGCATATGTGTATAGGATATGCCTTTTTGGTGGTTTGATAAGCCAGGAAAATGACATGGGAAAGCACGGGGTGAACGCAAGAGCTGGAGGCTGCCAAATTCTGTTGGCTTCTCTATTGTGAGAGCATTACTCATAAACTGTAAGTAGGAAAAAGCAGAACTGCTCTTCACTTAGGGGCTTGTTGCTGAGAGACAGTCTTTATCCATCCCTGTGCCAGGTACCCCACACTGCTAATCCCACAGGAGTTTAGTATGAATGTCCGATGAGGCCGTCGGGGTAATTGGAGAGAACATGTATACCCCTTGCGGAGTTATATTTGTAAGTTGTGTGTCGGCTACTGGCTAGGTACTTTTCAGTGCTAGATAGAGGTCTTTTCCCCAGTAATATACTCAGTCCTATGCTTCTCGGTCATTATTTTTCCAATGAGTTTTAGAAGAGACAGACCCTTTAATAACGTGCCTGTAACTCACCTCATAGGACTCTGAAAATGGCCTGATATCCAACTAAATGTTTGTTCTGTGAACTGAGTCAAATGTGGAGAAAATATGTGCCAAATATATTGTCACAGCTTATGTGACTATTTGCTTGCACTTCCTTTGTGACCCCTAGTGCAGTGAGGATATGGTGTGCCCCTCTATTTTAGAAAGTATGTGTTACCTTTCTACTGAAAATAACACAAAATGGCACTTACTTAAAATGTTCTTTAAAAGCTTTATTTAAAGGAACACCAACTCTAATACCACTTAAGTCTACCACATAGTGACATTTCGTGACATCTGCCTTTTCTCTTTATTAATACTGTTGATTTATATGCAGTTACAATTATTTTATTTTTAATGACTGTGAGAGTAAATTACAGATGCTATATGTGTTGATTCAAAGTATTTTAGCATCTCCTAAAACCCCAATTAACAAGGTCAGGAAATTGAACGGTTATACTACTTTATTGGATAGTCCACCTTCAGATTTTTTCCATTTGTCCCAAGAGACTTTTATGGGAATTTTTCCCTATGCAGGATACACTCCAGGATGACAAATGGCTGTGTGTCTGTTTAGTCTGTTTTATTCTGGAACAGTTACCCTGCCTTTCTTTGCCTTTTAAGACGTCGACAGTTTTGAAGAGCTGAGAACATTATGTTGCAGAGTGCCCCTTGCTTTGGACTTGTGGATTTCCCCTCATGTGGTTCATGTGGTTGTGGTGCGGATGTTGTACGTCCTTGGTGACTCTTGGTGTGGTGTGAGGGGTATCCCTTGTCTGCCTTAGGTTTAGTAATATTACTTTGAGCCCCTCCCTGGTCACAAGCCCACTCAACTCCTCTGTGGTGAAAATACTTATTTCTCTTTTGTAATTAAGTGTTGGGAGCTACTTGGAGGCTGTGTAAATATGTCTTCTGAGCTTAAGCATTGTTGACTTGTTGACTCTGTCTTAGATGTAACATTATCTTAATAGTCCTTTGTGCCAAGGTCAGAGGTTCCTTCCTGAGCTGGTCCCCTCTCTCCCTGTATTTATACTGCCCAATTTGTTTATTTGTTTATAGACATTAAATCCATTTATAATTCAAAGTGATTCAATCCATTAAGTCATACACTTTTGTGTCTAAATTATGTCCAGCTTGGCAAGTAAGAGCTCCTTCAGGCTGGCTTCTGTGTCTTTTGACATGCACCGTTGATCTGGGATGATTTCCTTACTTCTGGACACAGAAAATTACCCAACTCACTTAACTCCTGTCCCACTGCTGGGCCAGCCATTTTTTTCAGGAAGTTCTGATGCAGCCCCCAACTTGGAGTTGGTATCTCGGAACCAAAATGGGGTATTTGGGGTGCATATTTAGACTTTTTGAAAAAGAACTCTTGGTTTTTTGGTAGAAGCAAAAGTGACACTTTTTGATTTTATCTTATTTTTTTTTTGATTTTTTTAGTTTTTATTTTATTTTATTTTATTTTATTTCATTTATGAGAGTGTTTAAAATTTAAACTCAAACCTCTGGCTAGACAGAGGTTTTCCTTTTTGGAGAAGAGTTTAGAAGAATGTAGCATACAGAAACTGGTCTCCAAATGGTTACTGTCCGTGTGTTAGAAGTTGTGCTTCTGGGACTTTCTAAGTCAGCTGTTAGAGGTGTCAGATAGGGAGTCAGGTCAAGTGGGTGATGGAGGCACATGGAGACAATACTGTGCCACCCATGCAGTGACATCACATGGCATTCAAAAAATGCTCAGAGTTTACCGGAAGTGAAGAAGACAGGTTATAACCATGTATGTGCTTGTTGTCAGTGTGCTGATTTATTTTTTTCTTAAATGTCTGTGGTTTTCTATGATTTCATGTTTTCTTTCAATATTTTATTATGAAAAAATTTCAAATGTAAAGTAACAGTGAACATCCGTATACACAACATATAGAATATATAGTTAGCAAGAATACTTTATCACCGGTATGGCCAGCTCTCCACGTCTTACTCATCCGTCAGTCTGTCCAAAGCATTCCACCCCAGCAGTCAGCATCAGTATCCTTCCCTTGAACATGTCATCGCGTGTATTACTGTTTGAACCCAGTTGTACTTAGTTTTATTTTTTCCTGTGGTAGAAATACGTGTCATTAAGTTTTTAGAAGTGTGGTTTAACTGTGACATATATTTACATTTCTAATCAGAAAAAGACAATTTAAAAAGTGCAGTTTTGACAATCTGTAGCACTGCCTCGGCAATTTCAAGTGATCCAAGTTTCCACTGTGAGTGGATCACACAACACTAATGCCCCAGGTTCACTGTACGTCTCTGAAACGTGGGACAATCCCTGTCACACTGCTCTCCCATGGCAGTGTTGCAGACCCCAGGACTCATCTGTTTACATTTTTACAGATGTACTTAACTGTGCTCTTTCTGTTTAAAAAAATATATTTTCATCAGGAAAAAGGCAATATAATCTTAAGAATATTTACCAAAAGTATGGAAAAAAGCCAGGAGGGGTACTTGCTGATTGACTTAGGTGAAACTGGCCTCCCAGGCAGAAGTTTAGCAAGGAGTGGAAGCTTCAGAGAAAGCCACTGTGTTCCCAGTGTCTTCCGTACAACCACTGGCCCAGTGAACCATCCCTACACAAGCAAGAGTTCACCAGAGTCCCAACATGAACCTATAAAAAAGGATTAAGCACAGCAGCTTACATTTGATGACATGTTGACACTGATGTGTCTTCATGTGGCTTGTCCCTCTGTCTGGTGGAGATGACAGCCTGTAAGCCTTTGTGTTCCCTGTTTGCTGCTATTCCTAAATACCTGGGCACACAACCTAGGGGAGGAAGGACTCACTTTGTTTATGGTTTTAGTCCATACTTCCCCAGCACAGAAAGCCTAGTGAAGCAGGGCAACTCCCAGGGAAGGAGTGATGGGATTGCACAGAGGGAGAAAACAGGGATATGGAAAGGAGAAAGGGGGAGACAGGAGGAGAGAGGGAGGGGAGAGGGAGAAGGAAATGCTGATCGAGAGTACGGCCATGTTAGCTGGCTTTCTTATTTCCCCATTTTATCCCAGCCTATAGAATGGTACTGCCCACATTCAGGGTACTTCTTCCTCCCAAGTTCTTTACTAATCCCCTGGGCATGCCTCAAGCCAACCAAGATGACATTAACCATCGCTGCCTTTACGTTACCTTGAAACCTGCTGATACTCAACAGTGTTCACACTCCACAGTTAAATATTTGGAATGAAGGAAGCATCACTTTTTATTCCACCACCACCCCTAAACTGAAAGAGGGCAGAATCACTAAGAAGGAAAATAGGTCTTTCTTGGCCTTGGTTTATGCATTTCCCATTGTTTAAGGAAAAACAAAAACAAAAAAACAAAACAAAACAAAAAAACCCCAATCCTACCATGTTTGGGGAATGTTGAAAGCCAGATAAGTTTAGATTTAAGAACTGATCTGCACCGTACACATTTATGAGTAGAGGACATCTGAATGTCACCTGGTCATAGTAATGGGGGTTATAGGTGATTTGTATGTAGAGAAAAGATATCTGTATCAACTGGAAAGTAGAACATTGGAACTGACATAGAACTCTGATAAAAATAAAAGCCTTATTATGCCTAGTGTATCAGTGCAGTGGTATTTACACTTGGGAAAAGCTAGCTGAACATTATTGCTTATTAGCCTCAGGGGAGCTCACTTCCTGTCTGTGCAGTTCTGAAGCGATCTTATGAGTGCATTCTCTGTGTTTAATTGTAGGATTGTGGTTTTAATGCTTTCTCTGTCCCTGAACATAACAAAGAATAAGAACATGACACTCGCTTTCTTTGTCAGTATTCAAATATGTTGATCAGTCCAACAGCAATGAAGCTTCAGTGCTGCAGATTCCCCGACAGTGCTGCTGAATTCTGGCATGGTTTCTGTGACATTCTGGGCTGAGAACTTGTTGATTAGTATTGTTAAGATCTGGGCTACCCTTAACTTCTCCGAATGCAGCCTAGCTCCTGTGCTCAAGCTCTTCTGGGCAATCTCATGGAGCATAGAAGACCAAGGGTTGACTTAGGAACACAGACAAAACAAAGCCCTCAGGGCCACAGCCTGGCCCAGCTCCTCACCTCTGGTGCTAGCCTGCTTTGCTTTTTATCTTCTGGCCTGAGCGCCTCAGCCTGTCAGTCCTTCTGTCCTGCTTTTCCATGTCTGCCCACATTTTTTCCTTTATCTGTAATACCATTGTTTCCTCTCCCTGGTCAGGCCCTACCCAGTTTTCAGGTTTAATTTCTTCTTTTTTCATGAACATTCTTAGTCCCATAATATTTTTTTTTCTTCTGAATTTATACCATTTAACATCCAAGCCTCTAATTTGACATAAGATTACAACTGCCCTGTGATGCAAACATTCCTGTAAGGAATGGTCACCTAACTTTCCATGTGTGCATGCTGTGGCTTCTCAGCTGAAAAGTGGGGCTAATTATAGTACCCGAGTCATAGGGCTGTTTGAAAAGATTAAATGAGATAGTACATGTCGACTATGTGGGAGAGCACTGGATACAAGGGAAGACCTGGATACCCGTCACCATCGGTTTATCTTCAGCTCCACTCCAGAGTAATAGGAGAGAGGTAACATCTCTTAGGAAGATTCCAATGAATTCATACCTAGGATCTTACATTGGGCAGGGAGCAAGTGCTCCATTTGCAACCAACAGGAAAGAGGGAGCCTTGATAAGGCCCAGTTAATAGTGTGTGGGCAAGCACATGGGTGGTGAGGTGGTTAGTATTGTCAACATGGCAGTAATGAGAGTCACCTGGGAGATGAGCGGCCTGACATATCTGTGGGGGTTACCTTGATTACATCAACTGAGGAGAGAAGACCTGCCCACTGTGGATGGCACCATTCCCTAGACAGTGCATCTTGGACAGACTGTAGAGAGTAGACATAGAGCTAATCACTACAATGCACACATTTATAGTTCTCGTCTGACCGTGCACATAGTGTGACATCTGTTGTGATAAGCTATGACTTGAATAAGCGGTCTCCCTTGAATTGCTTGTCGAGAGTGTTTCATCACAGCCACAGAACAAGAACTAAGACAGCGTGCTCGGCGCCCTTGTTGCACTCTCGGAAGGCTAAGGCTATCTCTTCAGCTGATAGTGTCACTCTCTTGACCATCACCAGTGTACCCAACACAGTTGCCACTTCTGCTTTCTGCTTCTTTATAGTCACCGTGCAGGGTCACACTCTCTGTATGATACATCGGATGTAAGGCTAAGCTGGTCAAGCCACCTAGCCGCACACATAGCTTCCTTCATGTGGGTTTTCTTTGCTAAGCCCCATGGTGCTGGGCCCTGTGCATTGCTCAGAGTAAGTTGAAACCTTTGTCCTGTTGTTTGGCATTATGCTGCAGAGGACTTCCCTCTCACTGCTGCCCACCTTAGAGAGGGATCTTATATTGATGTGCCTGTGTGTTCTTCATTAGTTTTGCTTTCAGCTGTGACCAGAGTAGAACATACTCGTCTACACTCATCACTGTGAATACAGTAACAGGCTTCTGTTCAGTAACATAGTTACTTTGCTTATGGTTTGATGTTTGAATTTGTAAGGGCTCTTAATTATGCCTTTTAGGCTGACAAGCCATTTCTGTCTAAGAACTTTCAAACACTTCATAGTGTTTTACTTTGACTATATATGTAAAAATCATTGCTTTGAACCAAAAATTAAACAGCTTAAACTAATGAATCATTTTATTGATGATTGATGGCACCTTCCAGAAGCACTAACCAAATAGCATCTCTCAGTAAGCTTTCCTCTGTGAGGCAGTCCTGTTACCAGGAGCTTATAAGCAAAGACACTCCGAGGTGAGCTGCAATAAAAGAGATAGGGAAAATTGTCCAAAGGTTGAACAAATATATAGATTAATGAGTGACCATGTACTGTCAATACATCTGAAGATAACTTGAACTGTATGGGAGCAATCAGTAAAGAAACGCCACAGAATGGCCTCCCTGGGGCCAAGATGATTTACAAAGTACCCACCACAGTCTGAGAAATGCACGAAGACACATATCATGATGTGTTACTTTTGAGATCACTGAGTGGACCATAAAGATACTTTATTTGCTAGCAAAAGCCCCTGTCTTTATTTTGTTACTATGTTAAAAGTTTAAAAATCCTTCCATCACTTTGTCAGGATTTCATATTTACTATATTTGGAGACTACTTTCCTGTGTCATAGAAGGAACATGATTGCAATTGTTCTATCAGTTTCTCATTAAGGTATTATTGATCTTGGTATATTAAGCAATAAACATTTCAGTTAGTTAATGTTTATTTTTCAGCCATGCTCTAAATATTGTGGTGAAATCAAACCAACTAATGTATCCCAGTAAAAGTGGTATGTGCAGACTAACTGATTTTACATAAAGTCAGGTTCTTGCTACAGAAGAAAAATAGCATGCACCATGACTCCAGTGTCCGAGAAAGCCAAAGCTAAATAGAGTACAATTAGACAGCGGAAAAAGTAGAAGAGAGAAATACCTGGGAACATTTCCAAACATTTCAGGAAGTTCCCTGTGAGCAGGGCACAGTAGGGGTGATCAGCCAGTGAGACGGCTCAGAGGGTGAAGGCACTTCTGACCATTAGAGTCCTATCCCTAACCCACATGTAGGAGAGAACAGGTGACCTAAGTTGTCCTTTGACCTACACATGCACATCATGGCACAAATGGTTGTGTGCGCTCTCTCTCTCTCTCTCTCTCTCTCTCTCTCTCTCTCTCTCTCAATAATAAATAGTAGATAGATGATAGATTGATAGGGAATTTAAAATAGATATGATTGGTTTTAATCTTCAAAAACAGAATTATTTTACTTGGGTGTTAAAGGTACCCGTTGACGTCTTGCTCTTTGGTGTAGACGAGAAGTCATTATCACTGTGGCACCCAGGCATCAAGACCACATTACCAGGTGTTTTCTATTGATGCCTGACTCTTACCCCTCAACAAGAGATCCGGTTGCCTTTTGAACATGGCCATCAATGTTGTATTTGGTGTATGCTGCACAATTTTAAGAGTATTTCAATTCCCTGAAAGTTCCTCGTGGTGGAACTTCTGGGATTGGCACTGGCCCCTGCCTCTGGAAATGCATAGGCTTCTTTCAGATGTCAGCCTCCTGAGGGCAGAAGCTGTGCCTTCTTCATCATTGTCTCTAGACTGCACAGAGTGACTTTCCCACCACAGGACAGTCAGTCGGTGCAGCCTTGAGTGAATGAAGTGATGCACCCAGATCTTAGCTCAGCCTTGTCTTGTGAAATGTATAGGAAGGTTGTGCTGGTTTTTAATCTTCAGCCGAGGATCCAGCTTGCCTCTCTGTCTACCTGTGCCCTTCCCACATGTGGTTGATCTTTCTTCCTTCCTTCCTTCCTTTCTTTCTTTCTTTCTTTCTTTCTTTCTTTCTTTCTTTCTGCTCTTAATAAATTACTTTGTTTTTGAACGAAAGGCCGTTCTATAGCCAGGAGGAATGCTTTTTCACAGCCCTGGTTCTTTATTTGCTTAGGTTTGGGCTGTATTTGTAAAAAGAATCTGACATGTTCTTTCTTAGCCCCATGAACATCAGATGTTCAGTGATTCGTGATCTGGAGACAATGATAGTGTCCCAACGTCATGAGCCTGGCAGGATTTTAATGACTTGAAAAAATATAATTTCTTTGGTCGTCCAGGCTTGATAAAATTAGCTGCTTTAGATATGTCACCCTAAAGAGTGGAAGTTTGCAGTGAGCATTTTGCACTCAGTCAAAGAGCAAGGAGACTATAAAGCTGCCATGCTCTGCTAAAGGGATTGTATTCAACTCATACACAAAGTCTGTTTAAATCACTACCTTAAATTTTTGTTTATAGTTATTTAGTGTGTGTGTGTGTGTGTGTGTGTGTGTGTGTGTGTGTGTACAGGCAAGAGGTCAGAGGACAACTGTGGGGTTCAATTCTTTCCTTCTACAATTAGGTTCTGGGAATTGAACTCAGGAGGTCAGGCTTGGCAGCAAGTGCTGTTACCCACTGAATCATCTCGCTGGCTGTAACTCAGTACATTTTTAAAGTATGTAGGGCAGTATGTCCTTTGGTGGGAACCGAACTGCTTCTGTTATTGGAATGTAGAGTTTACTTTAAGAAATACATACTCCTTTTAATCACTGGATATGTATTTTTTAAGAATGACACAGCGTTTTATTAACATCTGCTGCCAGACAAATCTTTTTGCTTTTTTAAGTGCAGTCTCTATGTATTTCAGACTGATCGAGAACGTACCATCCTCCTGTCTCAGCCTCCTGAGGGCTGCCACCACAAGCTTGTACCACCATGCCATCAAAAGTAGTAATGAGAGAATGTGGTGGTAGGTGAGGGGCTAAAATCCTTAAGAAATGATAGTGAGCCTGTTGACACTTGGTGCAAAGTGGAGGCCAGTGGCTGGTTCCATTTGATGGTTGAAGACTTAGCTTTTAGAGAGATGAGGACCACACCTGAAGTGGTGATGCTGATCCTGACCTGGGATCACATGCCAGGAGTCAGAGCAGCAGCAGCTGCTGAGAGGCCTGCCTTGGGGACCAGCTTCTGTCTGAGAAGGGGAGAAGTTGTGTTCAGGCTAGGGGTGTAGTTGATGATAGAGTGTGGGCATGTTGGAAGGAAGATGGAGAGGTAGGCGATCAGGACCAGCTAGAAAACGTGTGGCCACAGAAGAATTAATTAGTGGGCAGTGGACCAGGGTTGCCTGGCCATTTTGTGGTGATTATGCAAGCATGGAGAAACAGGAACAGCGAGGGTGGCCCTGGGGATGGTGTGGGGTCATCTTAGGGCGCGGTAGTGTCAGGATTCTCTGACCTCAGGAACTAGACATGAGACCCTGCCACAAGTGTACGGACTGAAAAAAATCTCTCCAAAGACAAGATTTCCCTAACTCCAGATGCTGGGATTTGTTTGATCTGGGTTTTCAGCAACTGTCAGCAATAACTAAGAACAAGGTAATTATTGAGAAAGTGGGAAATGCGAACCCCGAAAGACCCTGTCTATATGTTCATAATGAGAAATTGCTCCATTGGCAAAGAGAGCAGCCACATATTTATGAAAACTGCAGATTGAATTCTACTTGCACATTTTGAAATAGAACATATTTTTAAAATAGTATCTCCCACCTTTTGTCGAAAACAGAGTCACTGGAGTCCTGGGACACTGCGTAGCATGGTGTTTAAGAGCTTAGGGCCTGACTTCATTCAGTCAGTGGAGATTCAAATCCCAGCTCCCCAGCTTGTTTGGCACGTAGACAGGTTAAGCAAGCCTTAGTTTTCTCTGCTATAAAATGCAGATAATAATGGGGTTGGCTTCCTAAGGGTGCTGTGAGGACCAGTTAAGGTAATCCATGTGAGTACATGCACATGGCTCCAGGCACCTAGTCAGCTCTCCTGTATGGGACAACTGTCCCTGCTGTTATTTCAGCAGCCTGATGTCTGAACACACCCAGCGTTCCTCTGTGACTTGTTAGCACACATCACTGTGGAGCTTTCCTTTCCAGGGCTTGTAAATAACAAGCTATTTGCATCATTGTGTAGTAAGTATGGTATTCCTAAACTGAAAAACCTCATAGTCTCAGTGATGACTTTTTTGATCTTATTAGTTTTGTTTTTTTTTAACCAGCAAACGATATTTTGTCATTAACTTACTGCATTATATATTACAAACTGTGGTGGTTTTAAGCACCTTAACTATACATATCCCTTGTCCTCTGGAAATTGAGTCTCCTTGTACTTGAGAGTCAGTCACATAGGGTGTTCTGTGTTGCAGAACATGTAAGCTGGGCAGAAATGTACAAGAACAATGACTCTTAGAGCTGCGGAGGATAACAGCACACGTTCGTGCTGAATCTCAAATGGCATAACCTGGAAGCTTTGAGAGACTGACAGACAAGTCAAAAATAAAATAAAATAAATTAAAATAAAATAAAATGCTGCTTGGCCTATCGCCTTCCCCTGTAGGACCTTGTTGTTGGGGGGAAATGGGAAATGAATGTACATGTGGTAAGAGCTGTTGACAGATACAAATTGGAGACAGCGTGGATATCCTTTTTGTATGGATGTGTTCCTTGTCTACAGGAATGTGGAGGGGAGGTATGTGGGTCAGAGGCAGATGCCCGAGGTCTTTCTCTGTCACTCTCCACTTTAATTTTTTGAGGCAGGGTTTCTCACTGAAGCTGGAGTTCACTGACTGGCTAAACTGTCTGATCAATGGGTCCCTGGATCCCCCTATCTTTGCGTACCCACCGGGATTACAGGCACACACACACCCTCACTCTTGGCTTTTCCTGTGGGTGTTGTGGGCTCAAGCCCAGCGCTGCATGCTTGCACAGTAAGCTGTCTACCACTAAGCCATCTTCCCAGCCCTGCGTGTTCTTGTACAATCATAAGAAAGAAAGAAAGAAAAGGAAGGAAGGAAGGAAGGAAGGAAGGAAGGAAGGAAACCAAGTACATGCCATCTGGTAGCATAGAAACTACCAAAGCAAATCATAAGTCTGCTTGCTGTTCTGTACAGATGGGCGTTCATCCTCTTGTTTAGTTTTGACCCATACAGAATGCCTTGCACATAGACTTCTGTGCTTCTGGTGCTTACTCCTTCAGCTTTGCTAGAATGTCAGTGAGTGATGTACCGAGTTCTGATTCCCCCCCTCCTCCCACCCCGTCCAGTATCTTTGCAATCACGAAGGCCTACCTATGAGTAACAGAGAGTCAACAGGATCTGCATAAGTTTCTGTAGGTCTTAGTTGACTACCCTACCGAGGAAACACTGGAGATTTTAGGTGTGCCATTAGCATTCATCTGGGTGCGGGGTGTGTGTGTGTGTGTGTGTGTGTGTGTGTGTCTTCTCCTGACGTTTAAGAGTGCAGCTAGGGCAGCTTGTGCTTTTGCTTACTAGCAAGTAGGGCTCTGGAGTTTGCCTTTGTGTAGATTGCTTCAGATCTGAATCTGCAGCACTATATAGGTGAAACAGAGAGAGTGTGTAGCCAGTGCTTGGGTATGACTTTGATCAGTCCTCTTTCCCTTTAATATGGCCCCCACCCTCCCACACCCCATGTTTGTTTTAGCAAACCTATAAAACGCTTGGAATGTTTACCCACAGCCACTTGTCAGGATGAACAGGATGAGATTTTCCTTTTGAAGAATTCAATAGAGAGAAAAGCATGCGCACCTGTTTAGTTAAGCATGGTCTACAGAGGCGGGGTCTCTATAAACGTCTGTGTTCCGAGTTTGGGAAAGAAACAGAAGCTTGGCACCTGACTCTTCTGGGTAAGAGTGCAGAGGCCTAGAAGGAGGGCTGTCTCTAGGGACACAGCCTTCCCTCCTTCGGCCTCCTCGTTCCTGCAGAGCCACCTGTGCTGTCCCTTCAGTTCCCTAGCTGAGGTGTGACAGGCAAAGTCTTCCTTTTATGTGCTTTCTGGGAATCAGGCTTTCGGACTTTTTTTTAAATTAAAAGCTACCTTCCAGTTTTGGTTCCCACTTGAGTCAGCAGATGTTTCTCTTATCCTGGTAGGTTAGGAAGTCCACTGAGGTAGGCTGACCAGGCTGGTTTTTCCAGGGGAGTGTGTGAGGATCCTCCTCTCTTTTAGCAAAGAATTTAATTCAATGGAAAGCAGGTTATGAATAAAATTAGCATACTTTCAATTTTTAAAGAGGAAATTATTTTAATTGACAATTAAAAACAATTCTCTCCCTTTTTGAAATATACGCCTTATGAGCTGGACTCAGCTATTTAAGAGAGGTGTTACCTTACATACTTATTTGTGGTGAGAACATTTAAAAACTACTTTCAGAACAGGTTGACTATGGTCACCATGAGGTATGTGGCTTGAACTTACACCTAAGTATAATTTTCATCAGCATCTGCTCATCCTCACCAACGTTAATTTTATTTAACTTTTAAATGAAAATGAATGATGCCATCTTGGGTTGAGTCAGTTCATTAACCGTCAAAAAATCAATCCCTTTACGTCTTTTTTTTTAACCTCTCCTCGTCACTGTGTGTGCACGCTTATGCCGTGGTGTGGTACACAAGTAGAGGTCAGAGGACAACTTATGGGAGTCAGCGCTTGCCTTTTACCATGTGGGCCCCAGGGATCGAACTCGCATCATCAGGCTTGGCAGCAGGTGCCTTTACCCACTGAGTCGTCTCTGCAGCTACTCTTGAGAGTTATCAAAATTAGTTCGTTGCACCCTCATTTCTTCATTTTGGCAACATTCTCACCTTTGATTTAAGTACTAGTCCTTGGTTCATCACAGAGTGGACTTACTGTCCACGGTCACGATCTCTGCCCCGCTACAGATCTTCCCCACCACACTCCACTTCCGCTCAACCACTTGATGGAAAGAGCTGTCATCACTCTGCCTTCAAATAAGCAGCCTAGCTTCTGGCCCCTCCTTTATCCACCTACTCACCCTCCCACAGCTAAGCGTCCTACTCATCATGGCCTCCATCCAGCCTTTGGGGTTTCCTCGCCTCCACACCTGGATGTTTCCCATCATGCACTTGTTTCAGTGCTTACAAATGCTTCTTGTCTCCTTTACCCTCTGTGCCCTAAAGGCAGACACGGTAATTTCATGTGCATCTCCTAGCTCTGTGTTCTCTTTTTTTCCCAAAAGAAAAATAAGACTTAACATGTTCACAGGGTCAGTTTTAGTAACTTTGTCAAAAATTAAACTCACCATCTGACAAATGTTGCAACATTGAGAAGTTCAAGAATTGGAATTCCAATCTTAATCAGGGATATAGGCTCCAGAGTCTTCACACAGCAGAGGAGAAGAGTAAAGCCAGCCAAGCATTGCACAAGGAGGGGTGACAGGAATTGTGGGAAAGGGCAGAGGGCACCACCACTGTGCACAGCATTGTGCTGGCCTGTTCTTTAAGTAGGGTGAAAACCGCTGCTGCAGGCACATCTGCACTGCACTCAGTCTGTGTGCTGCCTGAAACAGAAGCAGGTTGGGTTCCTTTTCTTGAGTGTCTCTACTGAGATTGTCATTGACGGCAGCAAGAACTGTCTGGAGATAGCAGGTCTAAATTGTTTCAGAGAAAAAAAGTATCTCTCGTCTGTAATTACCCGTTGGGTGTATTTTCCAGTGTAGACGGTGAGGTCAAGAAAGAGTTCCTTTAAAATTTATCTATAAAATACACCTGAAAGATTGAGAAGTGTTTCAGGTGCATTTCTTAAGAATGGCTGGTGAGATGGCTCACTGGGTAAAGGTGCTTGCCACCAAGCCTGACCACCTCAGTTCAATCTCCAGAGCCACCACACTGAAAGGAGAGGACCAATTCCCAAAAGTGTTCTTTGACTCCACAAGTGTGCCCTGGCCCCTGCACACCCACATAGTACACATCCATCCGCCCACTCCCACACAAATAAATGATTGTAATTTTAAAAATTAAACCTAAGTCCAGCATGGCGGCTCACACTGTTCAGTCCCAACACCCAGGAGGCAGAGACAGGTGGATCTCTTTGATTTGAGGCCAGCTTGGTCTGCAGAGTGAGTTCTAGAACAAACAGGGCTACACAGAGAAATCCTGTCTCAAAACAATAAATAAACTCAAAAAAAAAAAAAAAAAAAAAGCCAAGACAGTGTATACAAGGCCCCATGTTTCATTTACAGCACAGTTCAAATAAAATAAACAAGGTATGTCAGGAGTTCCTTTCTTAGAAACTTTTAAACTTCCTCATTTATGTTTTTCTTAATAAAGTATAATGAAGTTTACTCTTAATTACATGAGGAGAATTGGCTAATAATTTCCAAGACTCCACAAAACGGAGTGGGGTGCTCTAGCAGTAAGCTCCGCCAAACAGCATGTGTGAACGATGCAGATACAGACCATGCTTGTGACTCATGTCTGGCCCTTCATAGCGGACAACTTTCGCCTAGGTTGTGTGAAGACATCTAAGTTACACAAAGGCCTTCCCGGTCCCCGGGTGATGTGCCTGTCATTCTACACCTTGTGGCTTGTCGCGGGGAGAGCAGGGGTGGTGGATGCCTGAAGGTGTGGTAAATGGAAAGACATGACCAGATTCCTGCTTCTAAACCTACTATCTGCCGGAAGACCTACCCCAGGAGGTTTTTTTGGTCTTTGTATAATGGTAATCAGGAAATTCCTCGGCCACTGTTTGGTTTTGTTTGTTTCTTTCCCCAGGATGTTTCTCCCCCACCCCCACCCTCACCCCCAGGGTTTTTCTGTGCAGCCCTGGCTTCCTGAAGACCAGGCTAGCCTCCAACTAAGAGATCTGCCTCCCTCTGCCTTCCAAGTGCTGGGATTAAAGGTATGCCCCCCCCCCAGCCGTTTTTAAAGGAAATAAATATCTCATGCTTCTAGAATGAGATCTGAATTTAGTAACATTAATAAATTAGCCATGGGAGCGAGAACTAGGCATAGGCATTCATTCGCCGACCAGGTTAATGCTTTGAAATGATTCCCTAAATTTTGTCTTTCTGTTCCAACTTTGTCATAGAGGATCAACTTAGAAAAAAAAAATCAATGGGGAAAAAAAATTGCAATTATTTTATGTGTTGGCTTCAGAAGATGTGAATCCCAGGGAGCCACAGTCACATGCACAGAGGGGCAAGTTCCGAGCACAATAACGTTACAGTGTTAGGTAAAGCTTGGATTGCAGAATGTAATTGACAAGGAATCCTTGATGGTGACAGAGCTCTTAATGGCCAAGCTCAGCTTAGCAGTTAGTGGTGATTAGTTCACCATCATTTTTGTGTTTATGTCATCATAGCACATTGAACTTGATTCCTCTCACCTCTCAGTCAAGGAATTATATCCTCTCCTGTTCTTTCCTTAAAATATTTTAAAACTAATAGTCCTAAAAGTAGCTGTAATTACGTTTTGGGCATCTACTGTCTCACTTGTATATTCTGTCAGATGAATAATACCGTGACACAATAGGCCCTTCAGTACAGAAGTAGTAGATTATAGCAGAGTCCTGTTAGGAAACAGCAAAATAGTTAACTGCCAAAAGTGGTACTTGGGGGGTAGTAGTTCTTGTATTAAAATGATTTATGATATGGTCGGATATGACCGGCGTTCTGATCGGCAGGGATGGTCGGCGGAGATCTCGCGGCTCCGGAAACCACACCAGGCCAAACAGTTCCACACGGGGAATTTATTTGGGGGAAGGGGAAGGTAGCGGTGAGAGGAGAAAGGAGAAAGAGAAAGATCAGACCGTTTATATAGAGTGAGTGCCGTAGCCGCAGGTAAAGGTGGGCGGTGGGCCAAGTGGATTCTGGGAATATGGTGGCTGTTGCCTTGGCAACAGGTGGGTGGGTCGAGCTGTCGCCTGGGTGTGACATCACCGGCCTGGCGGTCCTGATGCCCACAGTAGTTACTTACGCCTCTTCCCCCAGCTCCCTTTATCTCAGAACGTTTCTTCGCCCACTTTAGCCCATACAGCTCCTGAATAAAAGACACAGAGACCAGGTAGTTTTATTAACAAGCTGCTGGCACTATGCTGGGCAGGTTCTGAGCTATTCTAACCACCTAGGCTATTAATACCCAGATAAATGCCCCGTTACTCCCATCTGATGTTAATACCCAGATAAATGCCCTGTTACTCCCATATGAGTCTTGCTTTAGCTCTCCCTGCTCCATGTGTGTCCTCATGGCTGCTGTCTCATCGTGAGACCTCAGGCCTCCTGGTCTCTCCATGTGGTCTCTACACACCCATCTTCTCTTGGACCCGATGTCCCGCCTCTTCTGTCCTTTCCTGCTCAGTCATAGGCTGATCATCTCTTTATTAACCAATCAGAGATGATGGAAAACAGCTTTTACATAACATTGAGACCAGCGATGCTTGACCTTGCCATCTTCATAACCAGATGTCTGGTCACAAAACCAGCATCTGGATATACAGTACACAAGACCAACCTCCAATAGACTGTGGAGATTATGGGACTAGCAAAAACAGAGGGCAGTACAGAGAAGGAGGTGTGTGTTATCCCGTGTGCTCCCCACCCCGAAATCTGGATTTTATCTAGTGGGATGAGGTACAGCCCACTGGGTGGCAGGAGGCATTGTTGTTGTATCACACTGAAGTTCTCAGCCGCTGGGGCTGGCCAACAGGAGATGCTTCTATACCTGTTGCTGGCCACTGGAGGGAAAACTACCACACTGGAAATATTTCTTCCTCTGCTTGTGCCTTGTGGTGTCTTCAGCATCATTTATTGACACAGGCTAACATGGTGCCATCTGGCAGAAAAAATTATCCATAAAGCTATTACAAAGCAGGGCAAGAGGTGTTGAAAGCAGTGTAGTGTCTTCTGCTACTCAGCCTCTGCACGCACCCAGCACATACATTAGACTTCCACATAACAAGGAAACAACTCTGTGCTTTCACCTGTGGAGATCAGCTGTCCTTTACACAAGTGAAGGTCCCATCAGTCCCCAAAATGAGATGCACAGTCCTAAGAGTCACTTCATCCATTGCCGGCTTCATTGACTTCTGCTCAGATTCCACTACAGTACACTGACTATTATTACCTAAAGTCTGAGTCATAAAGCCCACCCCAACAACTTATGTATGGCATCATAGGGGAAGAAGGAGAAACGAGAAGGCCATACCATTCACACATGTCCATGCACATGCAAAGAACAAGCAAAGTAAAATGCTGGAAGCCGCTACAGTGCTCGGTTCTCTAACTTACCTTTTTCAAGTGACTCAACAGTCATTCCATATTTCTGTTTTCCCTCAGCCTAAACCTCAGAGGGCTTGAAGGACTTTACCCGGTGAGGGGCCTTGAACTGTTATTCTTGAAGGTTCTCAGTCCCTATTACTCCTGTTTGTCTTGGACTCTTGTATGTTTTACTAACATTTATTATCAGGTATGGATATCCTAGGACACTCTTGCAGAATTCCCTGGGTTTCAGACATAGGATTCTTTTCTGGTTTGTGTCTTGCTTGTCCTCCGAAGGCCACAGGCTAAGGTTTGGCCACTACCTTGTGCTGCTGCCTGGAACAGGTGAGAACTTTCAGAGGCTCGCAGGCAGAGTTAGTTAGGTCTCAGGTGGTGTGTCTCTGAAGGGGATATCGGACCCCTACCCCTGCCTTTCTTTCCCTTCTTGTTTCCTGGCACCTATGAGGAAAGCGACGGTGTACCATCATGTGCTCCTGCTATGATGTTCCCAGAACACCAGAGCCAACCACTCAGGCATCGAAGCTGTACAACCAAGGGCCAAAGCAAACCTCTCTTCTAGGTGGATTCTCTTGGGAGTTCTGTCCGTGAGACAAAGCTGATCATGGCACTTCCTTGCAGTAGCCCAGTTCTCCCTCAGTAATTCAGTCTCCCATCAGGAGAAGAACTTTTTTTGCCCTGCTTGTAAGTTTAGTAGTAGACTAAAACTTTAAAATAGCCAGGTGACATTCTCGTATTTTAATTCAGTAGGGTCAGTATGTCCCCTAATAGGATCTTTTTTTTTCTCAGTTCCTTCTTTTTATTAACTCATACACAACTACTTGTCTTCTGGTTTGTTGAAGCAGTAAGTCAGACAACATTTGTCACAGTAATGACTGTCAAAGTGGCTACCCATGAAAACTCCAGCACCACACTCATCAGAAGGACACTCTCGACAAAGTCGGCTGGTTTTGCCATTTACATTCACCTTCTAGTACTTCAGCACAGCCAACTTAACCTTCTTCCTCTTATGCTTATTCTTCTTGGGAATGGGGTAAGACTTCTTCCTTTTCTTAGCACCACCACAAAATCCAACATAAGATGAAGGGTAGACTCCTTTTGAATGTTGTAGTCAGACGAAGTACGGCCATCTTCCAGCTGCTTACTGGTGAAGATCAGCCTCTGCTGCTCAGGAGGAATTCCTTCCTTATCCTGGATCTTGGCCTATACATTTTCTATAGTGTCCGGGGATTCAACCTTGAGTGTGATGGTCTTCCCCATAAGGGTCTTCACAAAAATCTGCCTTGTGGCGGCGCCTCCACCAATTATGGCGGCGCCTCCACCAATTATGGCTGATCGGAAAGGCTAGTAGGGTCATTTCTACATTCTGTGCTTGGGGCCAAAAGTCTCAGAACTAACAGAGGTCATTGTTACTGAGATACTCATTAGGCATCGTAGTGATAGGAGCCACCCTCACCTTCAGTTCAGATCCATGTGCATAGAGGAGACAGTGTTTGAGGTAGAGCATATATAATTCATCCTGTAATGAACAAGAAATGTTTGCAGCTGTTGTTCCTCAGCTGGTCCTGTAACTGAGTCTCCAGTGGACTGTTCCACTTTTCTGCTAGTCAGTTGCTGCTTGAGGGGAGGGCTGTGTGGTGAGTTTAGCTTAGTTAATCCCACCGCTATGAGACGATTGCTTCACTTCCTAGGTTGTGAGTGGTTTCCTTCAGCAGCTGCTGACAGTGGAATACTAGCATGGTGAATAAGGCCTTCTGTGAGGCAGTGGATGAAGAGGCTGTCAGCAGCATTGCATCTGGGGATGGCAAATTCTTATCCAGGAGATGTGTTTATGCCAGGAAAGATGAATTCCTGCCCCATGTCCAGTGCCCTCAATCTGTCCTCTTTGGAATGGTGACAGTTGGCCTCAAAGTCTCTTATTAGCAGATCTGATATATACTTACCGGAACCAGCAGACAGTTCAGCCTTATTAAGGGGAACTTGTGTTTATTAGCCCTACATATGATCCCCAGCCTTACGATCATAGCCACCTTGTTCTCAGGCTCAACGAGCATGCCTTGGGATAGCTAGAAAGGAGTTTGAGTGGCATCCACAGAGCATACAGTCTTGTTTACCAGATGCTTAGACACTCCTCTGCAATGGAAGCCTGTTACTCAGCTTCTCATGGGGCACAGTCTGCCCAAGGTGGAAGGTCTGTCCACACACATCTTCTCTAGGTTCTTTGTCCCTGGTCTCCAATTCGTATGTATCAGAATGCCTGATCATCCAGCCGAAGAGTAACTAGTCACCTCTTAGGATAAAGTCATAGTTTGAGTCATTTCACATTCCAGACCAAGTGAGTCACCAAATAAATTGTCAAAAGTTCTGCCTCTGGGAGCATTTTCCTGAAATGCTCTTCTTCGGGGTCATCGCTAACGGGGATAGAACACTTAAACACCCTCATCCATTTGGTACTAGCATATCATACAGAACCACTTACAATTTGAGCTCATGTTTTATTTCCCCTCAGTCTGTTGTAGGGATGTAGGGAATGTGGAAGCACTTCAAGGATAGTGGCTTCTGAGTAATCCTTGAGATTCTGAGTAGTTCCCCATCTTGCACTCTCTGTAATAAATGGCAGCATTTGGTGATGCTTGGAGGACTTACACGCGTATCCCTGGATGACATCATGGACTCCTCCTCAAGGAAGTCTGGAATTCCTTTTCATCAAAGGGTTCTAGGTCTTACAACTGGCCTATACCTAGAAACTGAGCATTACCCTGATTCCCCACAGAGGTGACTTAATGGCCATCCGATATATCAAGGGTATTTTGTTTTCTATTATGTAGCTAATACAACCTTCTAAAGATTCCACACTGATTTTATTCCTGGGGAATTGGCATACATTAACTCCCAATGGAGATTTCTATGGGCTATAAAGCATTTGGTTAGTATAACCTTGTTGTCTTTGATGGTAAACATACCATCCATGTCTTTGGTTAGGTCTAACCTTCACTGTTCCTGATATATTCAGTCATGCCTAAAGAAATAGTGAAGCCTCTAGAGTGTGTGTTGGCATATCCTTCGGTCGTATCTGATCTACAAAAGAGAGTAACAGGAAATTTTGAGAGATGCAGTGCCTTGTGATGAATGTGCTCTTCAAGGTCTTTGTGTAGGGAGTGTTTCTGACCCTTCTCAAGAGTGTAATTTTGAGACAGTAGTTGAGGTGGTAACTTAGGTTAGTTTCCTGTTGCTGTCATGACATACCCTGACACAATCAGCCTGGGGAAACCTTCGAGCTCACAATCCAAGTTACGGTCCATCATAACTGAAAAGTCACAGTGGCAGGAGTTTGATGGAGTTGGTCAAATCATGTCCATAATCAGGCACAGAGCAATGAATGCATGCCTGCCTGCACCCTTGCTCCCTTTTCCACTCTCCCACGGTTCACAGTCTTGTTTAGGAATGGTGACACCCACAGTGGGTGGATCTTCCTACCTTGACTAACATAATCAAGACAGTTCCCTGCAGACATGCCCATAGGCCAACTTGATGTAGACTATCCCTTATTGGGACTCTCTTCTCACAGGATTTTAGATTAGCTCAAGTCAATAAAACCAACCATAACAGGTAGAGACATATGTAGTTCATACATGATTAATCTCTTCGTCAGTCATATATCCCTAAGCCTTTGGATTTTTTCAATATTATGCCAGGGGAGGTCTGGCATCTCAATCTCCTGACATGTTGGCTACACTGAGTTCAGGTTTCAGTCAACTAGCCATGTAAACTGTTAGAGATACTTTTAGTTTCTGGAGCTAACACATTTTACATTAACTCTGGAATCTGATATGCATTTTTAGCCATGAAAGCAGCTTCGTCTACTGTTTATTCCCACTGGTCTCTTTTTAACACCACTGATATTTCCTAAACACACTTCCAGGGTTTGTGGGTTTGGAGGGTTTTGTTTGTTTGTTTTGGGGGTTTTTGGTATTTGTTTTGGTGTATGAGTTACTTCCTTCTGGGTGATAGTGTGTGCTCCCTGGAGCATGTTGAGTTACAGGCCATAGTGAGCAGCCCAACATAAGTTCTGGAAACCAAATACAAACCCTCTGTAAGAGCGAGAAGTGCTCTAACCACTGAGCCATCTTCCCAGCCCCACAGTTGGTTTCTTTAGGTAAATGCTTCTTTGCATTCAAAAGGATTAATTCCAACCATGTTTCCTGTCATAATAGTCAAGCGCAGAAGCCTTTTTGACTCGTTCTTGGTTGCAGTTCATCACAGCTGATAACTTGATGGATTTGATTCTACTCTGAAGCATTCCATGTCCCATTGGCAGGGAACTGGTTCTTCATTCTAGTCAAAGCTGACAGCCAAACTAATCCCGAGTTCTCTTTTTCAGGGTCTCTGGGATCATCTAAAAACCAGTCGGCATTGCTCAGGTTCAGTCAGAATCATTAGTATATAGAGAATTTTCAACTAGTAAAGGTAACCAACTGCCCAATGGGATAAAAGAGACTGAGAAGTACAGGGATAACAGATACAAAGAACAGCTGTAAACTCTAGCATCGATGAAGTATATCCAAAGATGAACAGGTGTCAGAGAAGGCCTGGGCCCAGGCTGTGACTGAGACTCTTAAAGAGGCTGTAGCTGTGAATGGATGATAAAGGAGATTGTTAGGATCACATGGGCTGGGATGGTTCATATGCTAGGCAAGGATGCTGGTGATGTTTGGTGTATGGCCTCAGTTGGAGTTGAACACAAAGCCACCGAACTTGAGTACAGTGGTCTCAAGCTACAGACAGAACAGTACCCATCAGGCTGTGACATGTAGCTGGTATCCAAGAATCCAGTAGCTAAGGAGTCAGAAAGATGTGCTAGACTAGCTTCCCTTCACACGGTTAGCAGCACTGCTAAAAGAGAAGAAAGAGGCAGCAGGGACCAGAGAATCTCTGTGATAACTTCCCATGCAGTGGTAACAAAGCCTGGAAACACACCAGCAAAGGAACAAATGTTCCCAGGGTCCAGCTTAAGTACCACACAGGAGGACAAGGTATAGATGCATAACTGAAGGGCAAATAATTCATTACTGGCACATTTTGTAAAGTAGAAGAAGAAATTAATATACTGAAAAATTGCTGAGTAGTCATCTGATACATTCTATGGAAGATAGATGTGTTTAATCTATTCTGAAAAAAATACCCCTTGTGTAATGTCACTTCCTCAGGGCAAGACATTCTCGTCTGCTATTTCTGTCTCCATTAATATGGCTACAAATCCCGAGACTGAGCTGTCTCAGAGCTTCTACTGTGGAGAATCCCCCTTGTCACCACAGCAAGGCAAGGAGCCCAGCCCCTCTAGCAGCCTTGCATGCTTGCGTCTTCTGCTTAGCCTTCTTTATCTTGCACTTAAATGTCATGCCTGCTCTTCGGAAGTAGAACCTTATGCTAGGGAATACACTGTCGAGCACTAAAAAAACGGCAGTACACTGAGGAGTGGAAGGGGAGATGCATTTCATTCCAGAATGGTTTCTCAGAAAGTCCTGTCTTTGTCTTCTTTTCCTTTATTAAATTGAAGGGCGTATACTTCCCAATACTATTTTTCAGTGCTCTGTCCATTAAAAGAGCAGGAAATTATACCACTAGAATGATTAAGGGCAAATGCTTTGAAGCAATATAATTACCTTTCTTTATACTTAATGCAAAGAAAGAGGCATTGTTTCAAAATATATATATTTAAAACACTTAGTGTGATGATTTTGCCAGAGTCGCTTAATAGGATTTATATAAATTAGAGTGGGTGCAGGAATTTGAGAGTTTTGTGTAGATAGCCGGGCCAGGTAAAGGAATGTTAAGCATAAGGGTAACATGCCATGGTCATCCAGCTGCGACACGGGGCAGGTGCTGTCTGAGCTCACAAAGAATGGGGCTTTGTGAGAACGCTCAGTCTTATTTTATGGTCAGTTTCAAACAAAGAGGCAGAGGGACTGCTTGGGTTGCAGAACAGTCTTACGTGCTGTCTGGGCAGGCTTAGGAGAGCAGGATAGCTGTTTAGATGGGCATTGCCCACCCGGCTCAGGCCAATGGTGGCCACAGCCACACCTCAGGCCATTTGAGTCCTCTGGATCTCAGATGGTGGAGCAGCCTTCAAGGGCCGTTCTCACTGTGACCGTCATGCGGTTGTAGAATGGACACTATTTCCTTACCAAACCACAATCCTGTTTGGTTTGGTTTTGTGGTTTTCTTCCAACACACAACAGGAAGTAGGGGTTAGCATTACAGCCATTCTGTAAACATGAGGACTGTGATTGCAAAAAAGAATAAAACAGTCATCAGAAAGCAACTTTCTACTGGAGAGGACCACCCAGTGGCCATCTGCCCCTCTGGTTACCACAGGAAGTCTAGGAAGGCAGAGCCAGATGGATGAGCACTGGCCAAGAACCCTGGTTGTAGCACTGTTCACTCCCTCTGTCTCCTACATCACTTACAAAATCTATTTTATTATTAATTTAAATATTTACTTAACAATTGATTGCTTTCTTGGGCCTTCTGCTGAGATTTTTTCCAGGCTGAAGATGGGAGGGACAGAGTTCTCATGTCCCTTCTCTGAGGCTTCAGAAACAACGATTTTGCTTTTCTGAGGATTCTGTTAAAAAGATGATATTTCAAATTTAGGACCTCAGCTAAAAACAAATCTTGTTTCATTTTGAAGAGCTATGGGTGGAGCAGGAAGACGATGAGAAGAGCTGGCGTGTGAGATGAGAAAGAGCCAAAGTGCACTACGTTCCCAGTAAACCAGACCAGGTTGGGGGGGATTTTCTTTTTTAATATTCAAATCGCCTAATTCCTAAATGATATGGGAGTGGAGTTGGAAAGGAAAGTGCCCGTTCGAGAATTTGTGTGTTGGTTGGAAACTCGTTGGTAAGATTTATTCTAAATGAGAGCAGAAAGAGCAACAGATAAAATCAGTACCCTTGAGTGTGCGCATATAAACGAGTCTTAATATGATTGTCCCTTAAGGCCTTGGCTGACCTCTTCCAGCATGTCCGGCTTGTACTGAGTGTCTGTTCATAGGGGATGCCTTCTGTGAGTTTGGGGGTTAGTGCCAAGGCACAGATGACAAAATGCAGGGCAGCTAACTTGTGACCCAAAGTCCTATGGTCAACACATGGTCAATCTAGAGCCGCAATGGTGTTTGCTTGGACTTCTTGCACACGTATTCTCTTTACTTTCTCTCTCCACCAAAACACGGCTAGCCTTTGCCATGTCTTGTGCCCATTGACGCCTCCCACTCCCTGTTAACATTTTTCTTTGTGACTAGCAAGATAAATACGACTGACTTTGCGTTAAGGCAAAAGCATCCTGAAGATGATGAAATAAATGTAATTTCCCCTCATGTTACTTTCAGCTCCTGCTCCTGCCCAGATGCTATCTCTATTATTTTTCAGTGGTGGTTTTTCTATTTTGTCTCCCAAGAAATGATGTTGAGTTATGCAGCTGCAGAAGATTGTCTGACCGAGCAGCGCATGGAAAACATTGCGGTCGGTCGAGTCGACCTTAATCAAAAGTTCCCATGCTGTTCTTTGTATTATTTCTCCCACAACTGCTGGGAGGCTGTGCTTCAGATCCTGGCGGTGGGATGCTGTGGGGAGAGGATTCTTTCCTGGAAGTGCAGAATAATAGATCACTTCCTGCTCAAACAGAATTCCCTTTAGGTTGCTTTAAATAATAGCCTGTTGTATCTGTGGCGATTTGAAAATGAAGAAAATTCAAGTGTGGTAGGTTAAAACCTAGGAACGACATGTTGCAAATCTTTAAACACTGAGATCAAATTGTAGAGTTTTATAGGCGACATGAATAAGACCGTGAGGGCTTGTGCTGAGTTCATTTCCTTTTAGTACAGTCCTGTGAGGAGGGCATTGGCCTGTTCTGTGGAATCTAAGGTAGTTTGGGATTGAAATGACCATCATTGTGTGCACCACTAAGACCTCAGACGTTGCCAGTGCAAACGCTAGGGTCCTGAGTTACCATACAGAATAATTTCAGCGACACCAGAAGGAACACACATTATAGAATCTGCAATGCAGTGACACTGAAATGGTTTTACATTCAAAGAACCCAGGGCTGAAGACATCAATAACTCACCATAGTTCTTGGGCAACAGAGCCAGGCTCTGAGCCTGGTTCTCTGGCTACACTCAGAGGGTCACTACAGTTAGATTTGTGCTTTCAGAGACAAAAATCCCTTTAGTTAAAGTGATGTGGAGAAATTTAGAAATGAAGCTTCATTAGATAAGTTATTTATAATTGAAATATTGAAAGCATATAGAAATTGCCTTTTCTAGAATCTGAAGTTATAACCAAGACCCACTTTACTAAAGTAGGGGACATAAGGACAAATATCCTGTTATAAAAATGGAAAATGGATGTGAAGATACATTTCATGAAAGAATAGCGTGTTCACTGTTAATAAAGAGAGAACAAATACAGCCAATATTGACCAGGCCTGGGAAACAGACGCTCTCTTCATGTGGTATAACCACAAATTGACGTTTCTGGAGTACATGAATTATCTATTGGAATGTTTGTACTTTTTGACTGAACGTTTCACAGTTAATTATATATCATAGTCTTGGGCAAACAAGTTCACCTGGGAAATGTAGGGCAATGTTCATATAATTATTTTTGTAAGAAACATTTAATACAACCTAAGTGTCTGTTCAGGATCGAGTAAATAAATTCTGGTATCTTCCATCAATGACAGTAAGCAGGCACAGAAAACAGTGGTTTAGACCGATATCTACTGGCATGGAATAATGCCGGTTGCATATTTCATAAAATAGTCTACATTTCTTTAGAGAAGGGCTGCTTTGAGATGGAATCCGCTTCCACCCTCAGCAAGGACAGTGAGCAGGTGAGCATGGCAGTGTCTTTAAGCTGTTCACTTTTTATACTAGACTCTGAAATAAGTCGCCTCTCCCGTCTGGCTCTTTAGTCTGTAAAATGAGACAACTATGATTAAAATCTTTCTGGCTCAAAATGTAAATGCAGATTTACAAATGTGCAGAATGGAATATGACAGAAAACTGCCCATCCTGTGTGTGTGCTATTTAGCTGCAGGTGTGAGAATGTCAGGGCGTTATCAGACAAGGACACGTGCTAGAGTCCTCCCAGGGAAAGTGCTTTTTCAAGGACAGATTATGTTTCTGTTCTGTTTTTGTCCGGGCTGCTGGTGGTTACTGCCACAAGAGTATCACTGTGTCATTATAAAGCTGGAACTTTAATAACATCAGGATTCAGAATATGTCAAGGCTTTCAAATCTACCAAAGTCTACAGAAATAAATAGTTGCAACGACACAAGCACAAAGCTTCCCAAAACAGATTTTGACGTGTTTATGGGCACAGCTTTCAAGAGAATATAATTATTCCATAGAGCAGCAGCATTTGTGTTTTGTGCAGATAAAAACCTTGCCTCTGTCTTCGGACTTGGTGAAACAGCAGAACCAGCCTCAGCCCCAGATCTTAAATCAACCCAGTGCCTGCCCTCATTTTGTTTTTCTGCTCTGGCTTTTCTCCACTAGAGGGGATAATGCTCTGTCTCCAGGGAGTCAGAGACTGCCTGTGTGCCTTAGAGAATGTAAAGGAGATTAAGTACACACACACACACATAAAGTTATATGTATAGTAATTGACATTAGGTGCTCCATTAAACAACGAAATGCTGCAGTATACCAGTTCTTCAGGACTTGTTGCCATGGATACCCAGTGTGATGGAGATGGGGAAAGAGTTGCTTAGAAATTTGGCAATTTCATTTAGAGGTGATGCGAAAAATAAACTATCCAGAGGTAGGAGTCATTAAACCATTCCTATATGCATGCAGTTTTCAAAATAGTTAAAATGTAAATGTTTCAAAATGAATATTAATTTGTGGCATTTCCTTATATTGTTTATTGTTTTATAAGCCAAAGGGTGGGGCAGTTTTTACTTAGCTAGAAAACTATGTGACATATTAGATACATTTGGAAGGCAGTATTTTAATCAAAGATGAGTAAAATCCAGCAAACAATGTAGAAACTTGGAAGGATGGCAGTCAACCAGGCAGCAAGGGTCCCTTAGGTACACGCAGTAGCCTCTGAATCACTAACAAAGCAAACCCTGGGATGAAGCAGGTGTAAGACAACTCTAATGTTACAGAGGCAGAACAGAGGGTGGGAGCCAGGGCTAGTCACGTGCTTGCCCGGCAAGCAGGAGGACCTGGGTTTGGATCCCCCACACCCTCGTAAAAGGGTGAGCGCAGCAGTAGTAACTGTACTCTGGAACTGGGAGGTGGAGGCAGGATGACCCGCATGGCTTGTGGCCAGCCAGCTAAGCTGAATTGCTGAGTTTAGGGTTCAGTGTGAGACCCTGTCTCGAAAATAACCTGGAGAGTGATTGGGGAGGATAGGTGCCATTGACCTCTGCTACACACACACACACACACACACGCACACGCACACGCACACGCACACGCACGCACGCGCAAGAGAGAGCACACATGCACACCAGCATGCACGATGTCAGCTAACTGCTTTGATGTTAGTTTATATTTCCCTAGTTCTATGGGTAGTTTGTAGCCAGTATTAGATGTCTAATGCTATGAAATATCCTTGATCTCACCCCCAAACCACCCCAGTAGAAATCCAATGGATTCTGTATCAAAGGCCGTGGGAAGTGCAAGTGATCTGCTTGGGCTGCCTGTCACCCCTTTGATAATCAAGGTTGATTGGGCTAATTGGATTGGCTAGGCAGAGTCTCCTTCCCTCATTCCTCCATGTGTCCCTCTTGCAGCTAGCTGTATGCTTGGCTGAAGAGGATGCTCTCTCCTAATAGAAGAGGACCGTTTCTTGGTCAAAGATACATGCCTAGTCCACTCCCCTGTTAGAACCTTCAAACTCCCGAAGATAGTCTCTAGGGACCAGAAGGCTCTATTTTAGGACTCCTGAAGGAATGGGAGTTTACCTAGCTATATCCCCAACCATGTATGCTTTGTCAATAGTGGAGACAATTTAAAAATTAGTGACGATCCATCTGCCATGTGAACACCAAATTTACGGTAGAAGAAAACCAGATCCAGTCATGCCCATTCTGAACGAGACCGTTGATGACTTTTAATGTCTCAGACAAAAAAATCCCCAGCCCTGCACCAGGTATTTATGCCTTTAAAAGGTCAACCCCCAGCAAAATGTTTCTTTCTCTGCTCCTGCCCCTCATCAGGGTGAGGATGCAGTTCAGGCGAGGACAGGACACTCTCCGATAGGCAGAACATGTCCTACCTGCTCCCTGACTGTTGGAAGTTGTGTTTGCAACGCCCCTTCTTCATAGCTGTGTTGCTTGCTGTTTTATCCTCTTGACACCAGAGATGGTCATCTGAAAAGAGAAAACATCAGTCCAAAAAAAAAAAAATCCCTTCAAGACTTGTAGACAAGTCTGTGGGCCATATTCTTGATTAAATTAATGATTGATGTGGGAAGGGCCCAACCCACTGTGGGGAGTGCCATCCCTGGGCACATAGTCCTGGTTTAAGAAAGCAGGCTGAACAAGCAATGGAGAGCAAGCTTCTTCCATGGTCTCTGCTTGCCTGGAGTTCCTGCCTTTTGGCTTCCCCTGACAATGGTTTTAACCCGTAAGCCACTTAAACCCTCCCTGCCCCAACTTGCTTTTGGTCATGGTGTTTGTAAGAGCATCAGAGAGCAAGATGGAACAGCAGCTACCCTGCTGTCTCTTACCCAAAGCAGAGGGACATTTTCTCTGTGTGTTTTCATAGTGTTCATCCCTTCACACAGCCCTTGTCTTGGGTGCTTTTGTATGCTGCTGAACCAACCCCACCCTTTCAAGTTAGATGCCCACTGTAGTGTTCCAAAACCAGGGTCCAGGTGGTTGTCCTTGGCGTTAGTATCCTATCTTTTTATAAACGCATCGCTTGGCTTAAATCTGTCTCACCTGTACCACTTCATCAGCCTAGTGACCCATGGCCAGCTACTTAGCCATTAAATCTCATGTTCTACAAAATGGACATGTTGGTAGAATCGTATAGGCTTATTAAGGGAACTAAGCTAGTACTCAAGAGGAGTTTAACATAGTGCCTGGCACATAGGAATATTAAATAAAGGCTGAGAATCTAGGGATTTGTGTGTGCAAGGCTAGCCCTTTATCACTCTGCAACCCTCTTTTCCTTGCCTCTTTGTACTTCCAAACTCCCTACAGTGTTATACTGTACAGATAGTAATAAAATATTTATTGATTTTTAAAATGTGATTTATTTATTATTTCTTTATTTCCAACCCTAAATAAGTGTTTCTCTACTAAGTCGGGAACAGAGACAAATACAGTTTTGGGGATGTTGTGTTTTTTAGAGACTGTCTCTCTGTATAGCCCAGGATAGCTCTCAGCCATTACTTCTCCTGCCTCTGCCACCAGAACCATCTTAGGGAGCAATCCTTTTTAATGCTTTGTCTAAGCTCCCCCCCCCCCCATTTTAAGATGAGGAATTGATCGTTTTTAGTTTATTCTATAAACTTACAAGACAGTGCAATAACGAGGCACTGTCCACTTTCAGGCTCTTTTACCACTAGAAGCAGATAGCCTGTGTTTTTATTTATGATAATAAGCACACGAGTAGTCTGAAAGCCAATGAAGTGACAGAGAGAGGGGGGATGAGCAATGTGGGGACCACTGTTCTCAAACTGACACTTCTGGGAGAGCTTCCCTCCTGAAGGCAAAGTAGAATGAGAGGCCAGAGTGTAGCACAGAGGGCGAGTTGTTCAGGCTACAGTGTGAGAATTTAAATACGATCATACAATTAAGCGAAGCTGAGAACAAGCTTCATAGGCTATAGAGGCTTAAAGCCTAGAAGGGCCTCAGAAGATCAATTTTTTTAACTAACTACATATCAAAATGACCTGGTGGCCTTCTGAAAATGTTCTACAAGGATTCTGACTAACTCAGTCCAGGGAAGAGCCTGAGTGTGTGCGTGTGAAGGTGTGTGCGTGTGTGTGTGTGTGTGTGTGTGAAGGTGTGTGCACGTGTGTGCGTGTGCGTGTGTGTGTGTGTGTGTTTTCATTTCCCCTCTTTTGAGCAGACATGCCTCATGCAGCAGGGAATGGACAGGCATTTGAGAGCCACTGAGATGAGAGACTCTAGGTGTGACAGTAATTGCTGGGTCATTTGTTTATCTGGACACTTGAATCACTTCTGGTTGTTAAAACTTCCTACTAAGATATCCTTTCTTCTTTTAGTTGTTCTCTTTTAATGGTCTTATTTGGTTTACCTGTAGGATTTGCTTCAACCTAGTTCTGTCTATTGGTTCTAATCTATTTCTTGCACTTCCTAAATTAGATCTGCTATCTCCTCCCTCTGGCAGCTATTAAACACTGTCTCTGAAGGCAGCCATGATGCCCCCCGTTAACTTTAGTTTATTATTTAGGCTGCAGAGACCTCTGCATCCTTATTGTACTAACTCCAGATTAATTCAGAAGGCAATCACTAAGTGATGAAGACATTCTAGACCTGTGCTGAAGTTGGGAGATTCACAGGGACCATACAGTTGAACTTGGCAAGATAAACTCCTAAGTGTTCTTAAAACAGGCAAGGCTCTAAAATGTTGGGTCTAGATTTAAGAGGCCTGTTTTGAAATCCTCAGATCATCCACGTGACTCGGTAAATCTTTAGGCATTGTTCTTTAACAGCTTTGCTTTGGATTTCTTATTTTGAAGATCCAAGTCATTTCAGTACAACGTTTTAGTTCAGAGTAAGTGTTCAATATATTATATCATTTTCTCTTTAAATGCGGAGGTTTATGGCCATGATGGGAGCAAAGAGTTTGGATTACTATTTGAAAGGTCCTAAAATTCAAATACAGAAATAAAGTTTTTGTAAACATATTGGCTGATTTGCAAGCAAATTTTCTAGTGCCTGAAGAACACTTACTTTTTGTATAATTAAGTAATTTTTCCCAGTGTCCTGTTGAGCACCTTTGCTGATAAGTTAGTTTGTATCTGCTTCTCTCTGCTGCTGTGATAAGAGGACCGGTCACTGTGTTAACAGATTCCGTATGAGCCCGAAAAGATGTCGACAGATTTGAGCAAGAGCTCGGGAGGTAGAAACAGGAAAAAACAGAACAGTGAAAAGCAAGAAAGACAAAACACGTCGTGTAGATTCTAGAAAGTGAGTGTAAGAAGTGTATGAGGAAGACGTGGCTGTGTGGTGGTTTACAGTTGGTCTACAACGTGTTAAAATGGGAGGTGTTTGCCAGAGAAGTTACTGAGGTTTTAGAACTGTGGTAGGCGTTTGGAACAGAGCCAGAACAACTGTGCCCCTCTGCTCTCTTCCAGATCTATATCTGCTTTCCCTTTGCGCTTGTTAGCTGCGGTGTTTGGTAGCTTGCTTACGTGAACTCATTTAATGGGTATAATTCCCGGCCAGTAAACCCCTTGAGTTTACAGTGAAGTGCAGTAAACATGGTGGCGGTCTTGTTACGCTAGCCAGCTTCATCACATTTACTCACTAGCTTTTGTGCACACCGAATTCCAATTAACTGAAACTTTTAACTAAAATCTCAAGGACTGCAGCAGATGGATGGCTGTTAAATTTCCTTTGTATTCTGTAGGAATGTCATCACTGGAGTGCATGGTCAACAGTGAGTTTTCTGACAGAGGTAATTGTGATAACTGACCACGGTGCTTTAGAAAGTTGTACTGAAGACATCAGATCAAGACATCATGTACATTAGAGACATCAGTGCAAAACTGGCTGTAGCAAGAGCAGTGCAGGACCTGCGTTGAGTGAGCCTGTGTTCTACATATAGAGAGAAAGGATACCCTAGGAGTAAGAACAAAGTGGTACCCTCTTGCTCTATTCGCTGATGGTAGCATGTGACTCTATCTATCTGTGTATCTATGTATCTATCTGCCTGTCTATATTTCTGTCTATCTCTCTCCCTATTCAGTGTTATAATGGCAAAAATTCATAATATAAAGATCAATATCCTGCAGATGACTGTTTTTCTAACCATGTTTTGAAACCAAACATGAACATTCGAAGCCGTTCACACACAATATGACAGTTTCCACCAGCCTTAAATTGGCATCTTGGGATGGCGTACGCTGCAGCACCTGAAGAGCCTCGTAGAGGAGGAAAGAGGCAGAAGGTGAGGTGGAGAGGGGATTCTAATGACGATCTTTTGAATAGTGCCAGTTCAATCCCTAAAACAAAAAGCCAGAGCTTTTTTCCCCTAAATAATGTGCTCTCCAGCTTCACCTCTCATCCTGAGAAACATGAAAGAGGAAGTGAAAGAGGTGACCCAAATCACAGAGTGCCTTTGATAGGAGGGATTCAGCTGTTTTGAACACTTACAATCAAAGGAAGTGCTTTCCCTAATTACGTGAACTATGTGAGATCTCTCAGAATAGCTCTTCCTCCCCAGGATTCCTTACACTTTAGAAGTTTGCATAAAAGCTCACATGGAGAATCAGATGCAAAGTGTTTGATTCAGATTTTATTAGGCAGAAGTGTGCCCACATCTCTCCAGCAGCTTGCCAGCTGCTTAGGTTTAGGACCACTCTACCTGGTTTTGATGTGGCCGGCTTTCAGACCTGTGACACTAGGATCTTTGTTCCATCTTTTTCTTGCAAGAAGCACCAGTTTTTCGGGGTAGTAGCTACAAAAATATGCAGAGGATCGTGGGCTTGCCATTTGTTTTCTTTCCCACAACCTGAAAAGTGGGTTAGACTTTCCATGCACAAACTTTGCATGGGAATGTATGATGTCTTGTGTTTGCTGATGCAGAATGTCAGGATGCTTGGCTTTATTACTTTCTTTAGTCTATCTTTCATACATATTAAATATAAGAATAATTTACTGGGAAACTTATATGCAGAATTCTTGTTTACTCTCAGAATCTAGACTAGGAATCAGCCAGAACCCTTAACTCAAATGATAATAGAGGTTATAGCCGTGTTGACTTTTTACATTGGGAGAGTGTCCTTGGTGTTGAGGTATGGCATGATGTAGACATGAGGAGAAGACTCCTCCTCTGTTTGGGAAGGCGGGCGTCCATATCATGGGCCAAGAATGAAAAAAAAAAAGAAGCATCCCTTTTCATTCACCTGTCAGGCTAAGATTTTTTTTTTTTTCTATATAAGCAAGTTTATATGTGAAGGAGATTGTCTGGTAACCATATTTAATAGTCAGAAGTGTCTTCTGTTAGCCAGTCAGTATGTGGCTGTTACCGTATTTTATAAATTACTCAGGTCAGAGTCTGTGTGTTCTAAGGGAGAGGAAAGGAGCAACCCCGAGCAAAAGGAGACACTTCTCCTCTATTCAGTATTGAAAGCCCTGGCTGGGACTGTCGCCTGTACAGCATTTCCTAACACACTTGGCTCTTGGGCAACAAGATGTAATTTAAGAGGAATTAAGAATGTTCTTTAGCCAGCCAACCTACACAGGGTTCTCAAGTAGTTTCTGTCTGCTTTCATCCTTACTGGCTGCAGGTATGTGGCTTATTTTAAAGACATATAGAAAGCTGAACATGATAGACTGCACCCTTAATCCAGCATTCAGGAAGCCAAGACAGGAAGATTCTTGCAGCTACCCACCCAGGCTTGTCACAAGAGAGAAGATTGGATATTACCGAATAGTAGGCATTTAATAATACTAGGCATTCACAGGCAAAAACCATCTGCTTTCTTCCTGGTATTTTGAGCCATTAGGGACCTGGTGCCCAATAAATCACAATTCAGCTTTTTGTCCTAGATCAAGATTCTATCTAAGTCACCCACGATAGTGAGAATTATATATTTGTTGCTGAAATTCCACAGGCTCTCTACAAAATGAGCTCCATAATCCTTACCATCCAGAAGTTCTCCTTAGTGGCTGGCTTATGTAACTTCTGTTATGACATTAACCTAACATGCCCAGAGTCATTCCCAATGCTGAGTGACATTACTCAGATGGTGTTCCGTCACTTAGAAAGCTCTCCTCTCTAACAGATAATGGGGTAGGCTCTGTGGTACCCAGCATCACACTGGAAAAAACCAGTACTTTATCTGAAGTTCTCTGCCCATGGCCCAGTGCTCTTTGGCCTTGGTAGGCTCTCGGTGCCAGAGAAGCCCTTTCTTGACTGTATTTCTCATGCCTGGGTGTACTCGTGAGCACCCCTGCCACAAATGGGCATTTCAAGTCTGTTGGAATTCTGGCGGCTAATGATGGGAACTGAGTGACCTCCTGGGACGTCCATTTCATCTTTGGAAAACTCTAATGTTAGATAGCTCTCTGCTATTCTGAGCTTCTGAACATGCTGCCTAACAGCTTTTTTTGGGTCAAGGAGAAAAGAATTATTGTAATACCATAATGTGATTTAAAAAAAAAAAAAAAACCAACATTAGAATTAGACTCCATGGAAACACTTGTAAAAGTATACATGCTGTGTGCCCATTTGCCCCTAATTCTTATTTATGAGTAAAAGAACTACATTTACTTTAGCTTTTTTAGCTTTTCAGCAGGTTTTTTGGGTCTTTTTGTTACTTTTTAGAATCACTTTCAGAAACTAAAAGTGACAGTTTCTTAGTACAGGAAGTTAATGTGTGTGTCACAGTAATAGAAAAGTAGATTCCTGAGTAATGTGTTTTTATGTTGGACATTAGTATAACAGGGGCTTTTTATTACTTGTTCATAGTGACTGCAATGGCTACAACCTCATCTGTCCATGTCATGTGCATCTTCCAGGTTTGTATGTTAATAGACGGCAACATTGTAGCAAAAGTCTGTACAAACCTCCAGATTAAACTCACCAGCTTGTAGCAGCCCAGAATTGCTTTGGTTCTTTTCCCCACTGTGTCTTTAACTATACTGTTACCTTTTTTCCACAAAAAACAGGGCTTTGAAAAGAGTGCTACCAGGTAGCTGTGCGATCTGGTCTGGATCTTGACTGTGGTGGCGGCCACAAAATATACACATGTAACAAAGGGTGCAGGACACACACCAGTGCAGGGGCATTTGATGAACTCTCCTAGGGTCAGCAGACTTTATCAACTAACTGAAAATATAGAACTTCTTTGTGCTATTCTGACTATAGTAATCCACAGTCATCTTTGAGAGAGAGAGAGAGAGAGAGAGAGAGAGGTCATGACATTTCATATATACAGACACTGTATCTGTCCAGCTTGAGTTTCGGACTTAGAGACAGTACAGCATCTTTTCATGCAGCTATATGTAGAACTACCTCATTCCATTTTAAAAAATAACCTTCAAATTTTTACTTGCATACTATCTGCTTGCCTTATTTTACAAAATTACATTCCTGTCCATTACATAATAATAGATACATGAAATTGCATTTATGATAGTCCTCAGAGCAGCTCCTGTCAATGTTCAAGAGCGTAAAGAGAGATGTAGTTAAGGTAAAGAGACCAGTGGGGAACTCAGCAGAACTCTGCGGCTACTGTGTCAGAAACGTAACTGCTACTGAATTGGTGGACAGTGAAGGGAACGCCAAGTACACACACGGACAATAATAGAAACAGTCAAATCTGAGGAATTCATGAGAAAAGATGGACGAGAGGGCCTAACACTCAGTTTCAGCACACTCCTGTGATCCTGTAAAGGCTGGGGCAGAAGGATCATAGGTTGGAGGCCAGTCTGAGCTACATAGTAAAACCCATCTCAACAAAATAAAACAAGCAGACAAAAAAAAAAAAAGAGTATTAAGTTACGTGTTGGATATATCGATCTAATTGATAGATGATTGGAGGTACAGAAGGAAGAGGCAAGAAGGGAGGGGCAAGAGAAAAAAAGATGGGAGGTAAAAATATTGAAAAATAAATAATGGCTTTAGATTCCCTCACTTTGGTGGAAAGCACACAGCTAGTTCAAACAAGCTCAGCAAACCTCAGGCAAGGCAAGTTTAAAGCAAAAAAATAAAAATGTCATACCCAGTTACCATAGAGTTATGCCATGCCCAGTTACTGCCAGGTTAAATTTATAAGAAATAGATTTAAAGAGAAACATAAAGAGAAAATGAAATTTAAAGAGAAGACATAAAAAGTTGCTAAGGGGGAAAAAAATGACACATTGCATCAAGGAAGACATGCAGGTCACTGGTAACTGCTCATCAGAACCAGTGGAGACCAGAGGCAGTGGAGGACCATCTCACTGCTCAAAGGAAGACAGGGGCTGCCAATCAGAATTCTGTAGCCAGCTAGGATATCCTGGAAATGAGGGTGAGATGTGGGACAGTGGCTCTTTAGGTAAAATCTGAGATAATTTACTGCCAGCAGGTCTTCACTCCAAGAGATGACAAAGTGTGGTATATTTGAGGTAAATATAAATATATTTTTATCTCACTGATTGCTTCAAAAGTATACTAACTTCTTGAAAGAATAGTTGTAGTGTTATAGTCGGGGTTTTAGAATGCACAGCCATCAGAATATATAACAGGAAGCCACAAAGCATGGAGAGGCTTTACATTGACAAAGTTAAGGAGACTGCTGTAGTGTCGGAGTCTTAGAGCAGCTACTGAACAACTCCCCAAAGCAAGTAAAAGGCAGAGACAGAACAGTAAAAATGAAAAGTTAAAAAACAAAACAAACAAGCAACAACAAGGAAACTCAGGTAAATCAAATGAAAAGACAAGATCATGGACTTAAACTCAACAACACAGAGAACTGTGTTCAGTGCTTTAGATGACAGCACAGACTCTGGTCTGAATCCAGCTATGTGTTGTCTATAGGAGAAGTTAGGTATAAATCACAGAGTGCTAGAAAGTACAGAGGTACACAGGGAAAGCATGGTGAAGGGTCCCATACAGAATCAACCACCAAGAGCCAAGAGTTTCATCAGAGACAACGTGGATGATGTGAGGGAGTTACTTATGAAATATAATAACCATTGATGTCTAATAGCAGAACTTCTAAACTAAGCAAACAAATGTAATACAACTCAGCAAGAAGCAGAGAAGCCCATAGTTGGATTTGTGAACTGCATTTTGCTTTATTTACTTATTATTATTAATTTGGATAGGCCTTGCTGTGTCATCCAGATTAGTCTCTACCTCCAAGACTCATGTGACACCCTCTTCTCAGACTCCTGAGTAACTGGAACCACAGAGATATGACACATTGCCCGGTTTATATTTGAAAATTTTAAGTGTCTCCCTTTGAGCAACTTGGAACATTATCCTCAACACCTAAAAAATATACATTCTTATCAGGTGCACAAGAAATATTCTTCAGGATAGACCATAGAGTGGTTTAATAACATTTCAATAATTTCCAGTCTTCTGCATGGCATCAACCACAAAACCTATAGTCAACATTTTCTCCTGGCAGTAAAATTCTGAATGTTTTTCTCTCTAAGATCAAGAATAAGACAAGGCCATATGTCCTCACCATCTCTTCTCGGGGTGGTAGAGGAGATTTTAGTACACTGAGATCAAAGAAATCAAAGACTAGACAGGCCAAAGTAAAATTGTATTTGCAGACTAACTCATTGTGCCTGTGTAGAAAAACATCTTGAGAAGTCTGTAAATGGTTCTGTGGGTCATCTTTTTCCTTTCTGGATGGTATCTTCTCAAGCCCAGCACTTTAAAGTTTTTGAAAGTCCAATTTATCTTTTCCTTTTTCCTTATACCCTGCGTGATATCTAAGAAGCCCTTGCCTAACTTGAGTCATCAAGAGTTAGTCTTAAATTTTCTTCAGAAAGTTTTGTTATTTTAGTTCATACATTTATGCTTGTGATCTATTTAAGTTAATTTTTAGGTTTATTTGAGAAAGGGGTCCAGCTTCCCTCGTTCGTGTGTGTGTGTGTGTGTGTGTGTGTGTGTGTGTGTGTGTGTGTATGTGTAAGCTTCAGAAGATGTCTGGGATATAGACTTTTTAAAAAAATATTTATTTTTATTTTATGTGCATGGGCACTTTGCTTGCATGGGTAACTGTGTACCCTGTGTGTGCAGTGCCCACAGAGGCCAGAAGAAGGCATTAGAGTACCTGGAACCAGAATTACAGACAGCTGTAAGCAACCATGTGAGGGCTGGGAACTGGACCTATGTTCTCTGGAAGAGCAGTACTCTGCTCTAAACCACTGAGCCATCTCTTCAGCATAGGATATGAAAGTTTTGTTTGGTGCTATTCCTACCCCGAACACAACATAATGAGCAACACAGTGTGTACAGCTAGACGTCATGCATTGTCTTAACCTTTCTGAAACATGAATCTGACCCAAAGACATCTTCTATCGTTAGTTCAAAAGGAACTATGAAATATTTCATTAACATGATTTTACCTTAACCTCTAAAAATATAAACTTGATCAAGAAGCATCCAGGGCTGGTGAGATAACTGTCATCTAAAGGTACTTGCTGCCATGCCAGTCACCCCGAGTTCTCTCTCCAGAGCCTGCAGAATGGAAGGGGAGAACCAACACCTGCAAGTTGCCCTCTGACCCCCACATACGTACCCAACAAACACACAATAAATAACTATAACAAAAATTCTTTTGAAGTGGTATGTGAGGCTTTTGAAGCCTCACAAAAATTAAGACATTTTAAAAGTTTTTTTTCTTTGAGTCTGGGGATATAACTCATCGCAGAGCACATTTTTTGCATATACTAGGCTTAGTTTTGGCTTTCGGACATTGAAAATAGGTTTTTGTTATTTTTTATCCAATACATTATTTTCCCAAAGATAATGCAGAAAACTAAAAGAAAATGATATTTGTTATCATTTAAAACTTTAGTTCATCGTTTCATATGTTCCATTTAACCCCTTCCTCTTGATGCCCACTTGCCAACTCTTGTCCCTTGCTAACATTGTGCAGTTTCTAGTGGGCTTGACAAAGTTAGCCTTAAGTGGACATGTCGACTGCTCTACTCAGAAGTGATTTAGTGTCCTCCCTACCTTCTGGGTCATAAAGACTTCTGGGAACTTTCTGTTAAAATGTTAGGCTGCAAGAGGCAGGGTGCCAAGTGGCTTTGGTACAGGCTTGGGTACAGAGCCTTCCCTGAATTTTACTGTTCCAAAAAAAATGAGGAGTTGAGCTTTGTATTCCTCAGTGCTCAGGTGTGCACTGTGGGCAGCCCTTTAAGGTCTGTGCTGAGGAATGAAGAGAAGACTCCCCTCTCACCCCAAGCCATCTTTTCTGACCTGCCGGTGGGGCTTGGTTGCTGTGTGCACATAACTTGATAAGAAATGCATCAGTTTTGTTGATCTCTGGGTTATCCTCACTTTTATCTCATGCATTGTCAAGTCTGCCTGAGTGCTTAGTGTCTTTGACTAGGTAATGTTGGGACATTTTATCAGAATTTTGTGCAACAACCATTAGAAATAGTTCGTAAGCAGTTCCCTCAATATGGCGTTTATCACTGTATGGATGATATTTTGTTGGCTGGTTCTGACAAAGATGTTTTAGAGAATATGTTTAAGGTAACACAAAGAATTCTGCCACGCTGGGGGTTACAGATTACTCCAGAAAAAAAATACAAAGAGGCGATTCACATAGTTATTTGGATTATAAAATCAATCAGCAAAATATTTGACCACAAAAGGTATAGATCCATAGGGACAAATTGAAAACTCTTAATGATTTTCAAGAATTAATAGAGATATTAGTTGGTTGGGGCTTACAATTGGATTAATTATGTGTGAGTTAAGTAATTTGTTTCAAACACCACAAGAAGATTCGAATTTAAACAATCCAAGATATCTAACGACTGAAGCAGAAAAAGCATGAATTCCTATAGAACAAAGACTACAAGATGCATATGTGGATGGAATTGATCCTAACCTTGATTGCATTTTGGAAATTTTGTCTTCAACTCATTCTCCTACCAGGTTTATTGCAAAGACAAGATAGTGTTATGGAATGGCTTTTTCTTAGCTCATAAACAAAGTAAAAAATTGAAGACATATATTGGAAAGACTTCTGAATTAATTATAAAAGGTAGAATATGATTACATTAATGGTCAGGAACAGACCTGTCTGAAAGTGCATCTCTTACAAATGCTGAGATTACGTCATTGTGGGTGTTCAATGAAGATTGGCAACGAGCTTGTAGTAACTACTTGGGCAAAATGAATAACAAATATCTGAAAAGCAAAGTATGGAGTTTATAAAAAGAACAAATTGCATTCTTCCACATATCATAAAGGGAACACCAAATCCAGAGACCAACATTCTATATGGATGCAAATAAGATGGGGATGGCAGGGTATAAATCAGACAAAATAGTAAAGTGCTCAAAAGTCCATATACCTCAGTTCAAAAGTTAGAATTGTATGCAATCCTTATGGTATTAGATTCTCCTGAATCTCTTAATGTAATCACTGATTTCTTTATATGCAAAGAGTTGTTTTGCATATAGAGACTACTGAATTTGAACCTGATAACCCAAAATTAACTTTATTATTTATAAAATTGCCAGAAGCCGTCAGAAGTAGAAACCATCCATTGTGTATTACCCATACTCTGTCTCACACAGGTTTGCCTGGTTCATTAGCTCAAGGAAATGAGGACATTGACCAATTACTAATAGGAAATGTGCTAGCAGTCTCAAATTTTCATGAAAAACATATTAATGGGCGAGGTTTAAGGAAAACATTTTTCCATCACTTGGCAACAAGCCAAAGAAATAATAAAAAATGTCCTACGCATTCTCAATACAACCAAATTCTATTACCTGCTGGTAGCAACCCTCGGGGCACCAAAAGAAATGACATCTGGCAGATGGGTGGTTTCCATTTTGCAGAATTTGGAAAGCAAAGGTATATACACCACCCCACTGATACATTCTCAGGATTCTAATGGACATCTGCTTTAAGTTCTGAAAAGGCTGCCTGGGTAATTACACACTTAATGGAGATAATGGCAATTATGGGGATACCTGCACAAATCAAAACTGATAATGTGCCCACATATGTATCCAATAGGATGAAACAATTCTTTGCATATTACAATATAAAGCATGTTATTGCTACCGTACAATTTCACAGTATAAGCAGTTATAGAAAGAGCCAATCGTACCTTAAAAAAGATGCTTATTAAACAAAAAGGGAGAGTAAGGACCCCTAGGAACAGACTAAACAATACTTTGCTAACTCTCAATTTTCTTAATGTTGGTGAAAAAGGAACAGCAGCAGCTAAGAGACCCTGAGTTATCAAAAAAACTGAGGAACCAGGCCAACCAGTATACTATCAGGATGTGTTGACATTAGAATAGAAATCTGTAAGAGTTTTAAGATGGCGATGTGGCTATGCTTATGTATATACAGAAAGTGAGAAAATATGCTTACCAACGAAACTTATAAAGATTAGATCTGACCAGGGATTTTATCAGCTAAGACATGAATGTCTTCATAAAGCAAGTAGCCCAGTGATTCACTCTCACAGACTGTCTCAGTTACTAATTTCTCCAAAATATGCATGCAAATCATCTTCAAAAGGGTTATCCCAAAAAGACTGTATGGACAACACATAGACTTGACAGACAACACAGAGACTAGATGACAAATGCTACAGATAGCTTTTTTTCAGGATAACTATTTTACCCCCCTTGGGCTCCAAACAAGAATTCTTTGCCCCAATTCAGTAGAAAGTAATTATAAGAAGATTGTCATCCTGATCCCTTAAATTGGGGTGGATGGTTTTGGTTGTTTGATGTGTTATGGTTATTATCATCTTGGATGGTAGGTTGTTTTGCTTAATTATTGTATACTGATAGGAATTTAAGGTTGTTTTATTTTTATTGAATATTGATAAAAATTAAAGGTTGTTTTGTTTAAATTATTGTATACTGATAAGAATTTAAGGTTGTTTTGTTTGAATTATTGTATATTAATAGAAATTTAAGATTGTTTTGTTAGACTATATTGTATATAAGCTGTTTATTTAAAATATGATAACATTCTGGTTTTATGGTTCTTATAATTATTTTTATTATGTGTAGATTGTTAATCTTAGGAGGAAAGACATCTTTTAAGCAAAAAGGGGGCTATGAAGTAGAACTTTCTGGTTATGTCATCTAATGCAGACTCACATGATGTTTACCTAAAGCAAGACCCATGAGAGGACACCTGATCTTTGGAGATAGTATAAGTAGGACTCAACAGACAAGGGCAGGGGTACTTGCATAGGTAGACTTGCAATGCTTCAGTGTTCTTGTGTCTTCACTGATCTTCACTTCGTTGAGAGAGGCACACCAGAGAACTTCTCAAGGCATTCTGGCTGGTACTGGTTGCTCCCACTGACTCATGCAGATTTGCTGGAAGCCTGGCAGTTTCCTCTGGATCGTGCCCACTGCTGATTTGTGTTTAGTATCCTGACGCTACTGAACTAGACTGTTGGTATCCTGACAACAGATATTGGGATCACCCCAAAGACCCAGAGAACTCCTTCTGGACAGGCCCACATCCCGTTGTCCTATCACCATCTTTCCTTCCCTACCTTTGGACAGTAGCTAGAAGGGGGTTTTGAGGGTTTTGAAAAATCTAAGCCTACGCATAGAAGTAGACACAATATAGGAATAAATATGTATATTTGTTCTTGTTTATTGGGTATGTGATCAACATATATCAGAGCTTTCTGGTACTTTGCATGCATGAACTTATTTAGTGTTTAACAACATGAAGTTATGTTCTTGTGGTAGATCATGCCTTTAAAAGTGATTTCACGTCCGTTTAAATGTATTAAAACTTCCAGTTATGAGGATAGGGGACGTACAGAACACATGACTGCTACAAGGATCCTGGAACACTAAGGAGACATTGTTAAAAATCTCAATAAAGGGGTTGGAGTGGTGGCTGTGTAGTAGAGCCCTTGGCTTAGCATGCACGCCTAGCAAGGCTCTGAGTTTGATTTCCAGAACTGTCAGAAAGTCTAAATAAAGCCTGAACTTCAACTTACAGTAATGTTCTGCAGTGGCAGAAGATGTAACAGTGCGGGGCTTGAGGGATATGGAAAAGAGGACCACATTTTCTACAAAATAGAATAATTATTTAAAAATGTGATCTAAGAACAATAAGTTTTAGTGTCCTCATTCTGTGGGTTAGAATCCACAGTGTTTAGAAAGGCAGACTGTCTTGGTTGGTATCTGGTCTATCCCAGAGGTGGCCACTCTTCCATGACCATTGATTTCCCTTAATTAGATACATGCATCCTGTGTGCTGTTTCATTTCATGTCCCTATGACTTCTGGGGGTTAATGATATTTTCTCTGAGCTGGGAAAATAACTCAACCAGTAAAGTGCTTGTGAGCACCTGGGTTTGATTCTCAGACCCCACAAAAAGGAAACTCCCAGCTCTGGTGGCACTTGTAATCTCAGCACTAGAGAAAAAAAACTGGTGGATCTCATGGTCTGGTCTTGCTGACTGGCCAGCCTAGCCTGGTCTACTTGGTGAGCTTCAGACCCATGAGAGACTCGTGTCTCAAAAGATGTAGATGTTGCCTGGGAAATAATACCTAAGGTTATTACCATCTGGCTTTCACTTCACATGTGCATCTGCACACACATAAAGAGGCACACAAAGAGATTATTTAGTTTGAGACTGGGTCTCATGTAGCCTAGGCTGGCCCTGAACAAACCCACTATGTAGATGAGGCGGACCTTGAACTCTTGATCCTTCTGCCTCCACCTCTCAAGGTCTCGCTGTCCCTGGCTTATCTTACGTTTTAATTGTTATTTATGGGGTACAGTGTGATCATTTCATACATATATGTGTAATGAGCAAACTGTGGTGATTAGTGTTTCTATATCCTTAACATTTATCATTTCATGATGAATAAGAGCTCATATTAACAACTGTAAAAAATAACTCAAAGATATGCTTCTTGTTGACTTTGAATCGGAAGCCTTTGCGTATTTGAATGCATAATATAGTACTTATTTTCAAACCAGTACAACAGAAACCTCACTCAGGAGCACACAGAGAAGATACTGTGTGTCTTAGTTAGGTTTCTATTACTGTAATAAAACAACATGACTGAAAACAGTTTGAGAAAGAAAGGGTTTATTTCATATTACAGTCCATTGAGGTAAGTCAGGGTGGGAACCCTGAGGCAGGCACTGATGCATAGACCATGAAAGAACACTGCTTATTGACTTGCTCCTCCTGACCTGCTCAGTTTGCTTTCTTATATACATTCCAGGCCTATTGGCCTAAGATGACACCACCTACCTACAGGCCAGTCTGATGAGGGCGTATTTTTATTAGATACCTCTTCTCAGATGACCCTAGCTTGTGTCAAGCCAAAATATCAGCCAATACAATGGACCGTTGCCCAACTTGACACACAGGTACATAACTACTTAACTATATCCTTTCCATTTTCATTTGTCTCCAGGACTTAATATTGACACTACAATATAAAATACAACCTAAAAATTTAAAGTACGTCTTTAAAATCTTAAGTACTTTAAAAGTTTAGTTTAGTTTTGTTTTTTAATAACCAAAAATCTCTCTAAAGATATGAAATGCCTTAACTAGGCTACTGTCAAATCAAGAACAAGTCACGTATTTTTATTCAAAAAAGGAAGAACCAGAGTACAGTTACAATCAGGTGGAAGCAAAACCACCGCCCAGTTGTGTAAATCAAATCCTCAATGTCTTGCTTCTGGGACTCCCTCACAATCCTCTGGGCTCCAAAGGGCTTGGACAGCTCCTTCTCTTTGGCTCAGCCATCTGCAGCAAACATGACTTGTCTCCTAGGTTCCACTGGAAAGCTCCATTCTACTCTTGCCACTGTCCTTGGTGGTCACCCCCTAGTCTTGGCATCTCCAGTATGCAGGAGGCTCCATGAGGTTTGTCCTCATCATTGGCTTCCTGGTTTCTTCAGGGCCTCTAATCCTGCTTCATGATTTTGTGACCTTGACTTTAAGCAATTTGTTCTAGCTGATGTTCTGTATGTCTGAGTTCAGTTCTATACATTTTTGGAACGTGTTCTCTGTTCACTGTTGCTAGCAGCTAATATTAAGGAGAAAGTATACCTACATGAAGTTCATATGTGAGTTTGGTACAGTTGTTTCAAGTTGACAGTGGCTTTCTTATTTCCCACAGAAAGAGAAAAGTTGTGTATTATTCTTGAGTGGAAGTTTAGCTCAAGACCTTTCCAACTCCAGAGCAACTAGGCTGCAGTCCAGCAGCTCTGAGCCCTGTCTGCTTACCAGACTCACCTGGTGAGCTTCCAAGATGCCACGACCATTACCAAATAAATCAGACTGAAGTCAGAATATTAGTGTGAAGAGACTTTAGGTCATTCACTCGTCCTTCTCACCTAAGCACCATAGCCATAATGAGAAAGTATGCCTCTTGATTCTTACTCTGCAGTGCTTTCCATCCCCAGACCCAATAAATGAGCTAGAGATTTATTATGATCCAAGACCTTGGTATGTGTGGAACCACAGGGGAGTCTGTGTACTCTCTTTGTTGTAGAAATGTATGGGCCCAGAATCTATGTGATCCTCAGAGTCTGTACTCATGTTTTATAGCTCTGAGCCCATACCATCTGGTTGACTCTTGCTCTCCTTGTGTTTTAACCATCTGGCCATGTGCAGGTTGTTTATCTCTTTGTTACTTATTTTCTTGGTGATAAACTGAAGATGATACTTAAGTCATGGATCAAACAAGTTAATGCACGCAGAATGGTTTGATAGTGCTTATACATAGGAAATGTTCCACACATGATAGCTACTGCAATGTACAAATAAGAATGAACTCAGCTTATAACTTCTGAAACTCAGTAGTTTCTACATTTGTGGATTGCAGAAGGATGACAGTAATAAAACTGTAATTGGGTCATGTGTGTCAAATGCCATAGCATTATCTTGCTGTAGGCCCTTAGCAGAATCTATTCTCCTGCATCACAGCCGACCATCTTCCTGGGCTCATGTTGAACCTTTACAACCTAGCTCAGTTCAGTCTCTTCTGTATATTTTCCTAAATGTCTCTGGTCGCCTGAATGTATGTGAGAAAAGGTTAGTATGTTACGTCAGTTATTCTCAGGTTAATTTCCATAGCGGTTCCTATGTCTTGAGAGCCACATGCAGTCAGTAAGCAGTAATACAGATGATCTTGATCCATGGATGCATGATAAAAACATACCCATGAGGCTCAGTATACTTTGTAGATGTTGGCCACAAGCTTCTGTTTAACCTTCCCAGCAACCAACTTGAAATGTGTCGCACAATATTTGTTAAAATAGTCACTGAAACAAGGAGATAAAAAACAAGCCAATTATTCAGGACAATCACAAATGCTCATTTTGCTGAGATCATTATGCTAAAGTTTTATTATGATCAAATTAAAGAATGCCCAGTGTATTAATCAGGGTTCCCTGTTAATGGAGTTGACCTAAGGGGACATAGGTGAAGACTAGGGAGGAAAAGGTTGGAGGATATCTAATCTCCTTCATCCTTAAGATTCTTTTTAGTTCATTAAATGTCTAAAGTTAGCATAAAAATAATAGGTTTTATTATGACCCCTTCATATGTGGTTCATTGCACTTTGCTCACAATTACCCTTTCTTGATCTCTTTGTCCCCAAATAATCACCCTTCTGCTTTCGTAGATATGTGCATATGGTCTCTATGCATCTATATGTCATATATGTCTATACTCTGCGTATGAGAGAACACAACACATTTGTTTTTCTTCCCCGTTACCCTATTTTGTTCCTCTCTTCTTGTATTCTCCATACCTTCCTTCACACACACACACACACTCACACACACTCACACACACACACTCACACACACTTTTCTATTTCATATTATATGACTTTGAAAATTTAGATTCTGCATATAAAACCGTGAGCATGTATGGTACAGGTGGAGTCCAGAGGGTGTTTTTCCTCAGGGTCTATCCATCTTGTTGGGTTTTGTATTTTGTTTGTTTTGAGACAGGACCTCTCACTGGGAACTGTCTGGTCACCGATCAGGCTAGTCGGGCCAGCCAGTGAGCCCAAGGGACCTGCCTTCCTACCTCCTAAGTGAGTTTGCCTGCAGTGTGTGTGTGTGTGTGTGTGTGTGTGTGTGTGTGTGTGTGTGCGCTACACACCTGGTGCCCACAGAGGCCAGAGAAGGATCTCAGGTCCCCAGGAACTATTACAGGTGGTTGTGAGTCACCGTGTGAATAATGGGAATAGAACCCAGCAAGTGCTCTTAAACACGGAACCTTCTCCCCCCACCTCGTCCCCATTTACCTCCTGATAGGCTTGCACATTTATGTATCTTGGTCTTTGTGAGTAGAGCCACAATAAACATGGATATGCAAGTATCTCTGGTGTGTTGACTTGGATTACCTTGGATACATTCCCTGGAGATACACAGCTTATAGCTGGGTGATACGATTGTTCTAATTTTAGCTGCTAGTAGACTCTCCTCCAGGCTGATTTCCAAAGCAGCTGAACTAGTTTACATACCCCCCAGCAGTGTGTAAGAGTTTCTTCTCCTGTAACTTCTCAAGCATTTCAGTGATTAATTTTCTTAATGATAGATATTCTAACTGACGTGAGATGGAGTCTCAATATACATTTGATGTTCGTTTCTCTGATGACTAAGGATACTGAACATTTTCTCATACATTTATTTGTCCTTTGTATTCTTCTTGCATCTGTGTATATGCCCATGGATGTGGAGGCCAGAAGTTGACACTGGGTGTCTTCCTCAATCACTTCTTGAATTTAATTTTTGGGTTAGGGTATCTCGTTATACTCTGAGTTTACCAGATGATCTAAACTGCAAGCAAGCCCCAGAGATTCTTCTGTCTTTGTCTTCCCAGCACTGGGATTACAGGCACACCCCTCTATGCTGGCTCTCTTATCTAGGTTATAAAGATCCAAACTCAAGTCTTGAGCTTTGCATAAAAAGCACCTTACCCTAGAGCCGTCTACTCACCTCCTGAGTTTCCTCTTTTGAGAACAGTTCAGTTCATTTGCTCACTGATTGATTGATTGGATACTTGAATGATTTGGGGAATTTCTTTAATGTTTAAGATTTTGAGTTCTTTAACTATTCTAGATATTAATATGTTGTTGGCAGAAGTTGTCTCCTATTCCGTTGATTGCCTCTTTACTGCGTTAATTGTTCTCTGTGCTGTGCAGAAGCCTTTGAATCTTACAGATTCCTTTCTGCCAGTTCTTGCAAGTATTTCCTGAGCCATTGGAGTCCTTTTCTGAAAGCCTTTGCCTGTGCCCATGTCTTGAAATGTTTAGTTTGGGGCTTCAGTCCGTTTTTTGTACATACGTTGATCTTTTTTGTGTGTGGGGTGAGAGATGGGGACCTGATAGCATTCTCCTACTTGTGGAAACCCAGTGTCCCCAGCATTATTTGTTGACGAGGTTGTCTCTCCTCCAATATATAGTTTTGTCACCTTTATAGGAAGCCAGGTGACTGTCATGGGGTGTGTGGACTTCTGGGTTCTCTATTGGTGGGCACATCTGTTGGTCCTGTGTTGTTTAATATAACTCTTTAAGCCTTGTAATAACAGATTGTATATGCAAGATTTGGTGCTGTTATTTTCCAATCAATAAAGGCAGCTATCAAACATGCTTTCACTTCAGTTACTGAGTATGATCCTAGACCACCAAAAGAGTAAAATCGCTATTAATTTACCTGAAACATCCAGGTATTCAAGATATAGTCTAATCGGAGTGTAAACGATGTTAAGGGACTTCTCACACTATTTTAAAAATTAAATTTGCCTAAACTCTTCTAAGTGATTTTGTAGATTTCCATAATAAATGTGGTAAACATTTCTCTTATGGGATGTAAATAATCAAACTGTTACACTGTAGAGTAATATTATAAAGCACTTAGCTAATCAGATTGTGAAGTTGCTCAAAATTCCTACCATGTAATTTTTGCATAGAGAGTGGCTGCCTCATGCTGTGCAATTAACGGGTTTTATTAGCCATAAATTTGGTTGTTGCCGGCTGGCCTTATGCCCCAGTGCCTAGGGAGAATTAGATCTTGCTTTCTGACCTGATCTTATGCAGTCAAATGTCAAGAAGGTGTGAATATGTTGCAGTAGAGACAGTGGCCCAGCCTCTGAAAGCTTCCTTACGGTTTTTTTTTTTTTTGTAACTAGGAGGGCTCTGGAATTTTCCAGCTCTCTTGTAATATCTGGGTGTTCTATAAACTCATATTCCTTTCTGTTCTCAAATCAGGTTTGTAGGTAAAGCACTATGATTTGCTGATTATAAGTGGGGCTCTGAGATCATATGACTTGTGTTAAAAGTCTGGTTTTGCCATTTACTGTGTCCTTGATGAGTTTTAAATTGTCTGCATGCTTAGGTTTCTTCCCCTGTAGTGAGATACTAGAGATTAGTCCATGGTTTGTTGTGAGAAATGAAAGCTTAATCTAGTTCATAATAGGCACTCAATCAAAAAATGTTACCCTTTGATATGGGGGACTCTGAAAATTCATTTCCGTTTGAGCAAGGCAGTTCTTAATAAATATTTTTATCTTAATAAATTTTTAAATATTTTTATTCATTTAGGTTTGTGGTTTGTTTGTTTGTTTGTTTCTGAGACAGGGCCTCATGTAGTCTAGGCTGACCTTGAACTGCCTATATAGCTCAAGATTACAGATGTGCAACACCAAGCTAAAATAGACAATTTTACTAGACATTCTTTAAAGAGATTAGGACCAGAAATATACATAAAAGAGATGGAAGTAGGAGACCTGGGATCAGATTTTATTACTAATATTTATTAGGCCCCTGACAAGTAAGCTAATAAGCCCATCTAAGACCCAGTTTCCACAACATTTAAATACAATAAAGTATCTTCCTAATGAGAATATATAAATGCTTTGGAAATGTTGTATTGTATTTAGGAAAAATCTTAAATAAACATGGAAAAGCAAATATATGAAACTAAATTCAGCAACTTATGTCAGTGGAATCCACTGCTAGTAGAGATGGATTAATTGACCTGGAATTTTGGACTGACCGATGATGGATGGACCGTAGGGGAACAGGAAAGAGGCTGGAGAAGACACTGGCATTAGTCAAGCACCTGGTGTTTGCTAGAACTGGGGAGGGACTTCCTGTCCCCGTGTTGCAAGTCAGAAGAATGGGTCTCAGGGTCTTCATTTCTTCAAAGTTCTTGTGTGTTCACTTCCTGTTACAATAACAAACACCAAAGACAAACCCGCTTAAACTGGGGGAAAGGTTAGCTTGGCTCACAGTTTGAGAGGGTTCAGTCCATGACTGACTATTGCCTGGGGCACCACAGCATACTGCAGGAACGTCTAGTAGAGGATGCCCATTTCCTTTATGGTTGGGTACAAAAGCAATAAACAGGGATGAGACTGAGGGCCCATTTTCTTTCTCAGGGGCAAAACTTCTCTCTAGGCCCCACCTCTTAAAGATTTCTACATCTCCCAGCAGTACATGCTAGAGACTAAGCCTTTATTTACCACATGGAGCTTTGGGGGCATTAAAAATGCAACTCTGCCAGTCCCCAGTTAAGTGTCAGAGCCAGACTCCCAGCACAGAGGATGAGGTCCTAATACACCATGACCAGTTCATTGTGTAGTTATTGAGAACCTCCTCCATGAGAAAATTTTATTAGTTATCCATTAATTATCATTGGAAATTAACAGGCATTACAACTAAAGGAACTGGGAGATTCGTTCACCCAAGTCCTTTCCTAGGAAGAAGCAAGGCCCAAGGTTTTCTTTGGGAATGAACATTTTTTTTTTTCAATAATTTAGCATATTGTGGCCAACTCTTTGACCAAGTTAAGTAACTGATCAAAAGTCAGAGTTTTACATGTACTTTGGTCATCTAAATTTGAATGCAGGTTGTTTTAATAATTTATTTTTTCCATGTTAACCAGTGACACCCAGTTACAGGCACAATGAATGTAAATTCTTAGCTCTCGTATGGCTTGGGACATTTCTTTAGTCTTAAGCCTTCACACTGTTTGTCCCATTAAGTTCTTGCCACTCTCCTGTTCAGCCAGGTTAGTCTATCCTCAGTCTGAATTAAGCATGTACTAACATAGAAGGCCCAGGCCCATCTCCAGATAATGAGTCAGCTGCAGCACCCCACCCAAGAAAACCATTGAGCAACCAGAGATTTCCCAGAGATTTCTGCTGATGTGGCTAATGAAAGCTTCTTATGACTTCATGTCAGCTTTCCAGAAACATGAGAATGACTTGTTTAGCTTTTCCTAGCATCTTTAACTAGTTTCCTAAAGGAAAAAAAAAAAGGAGAGAGGAGTCTTTTTTATGTCAAATCTCTTTAGGAATATAGGATTCTTATTATGGAGCCTGAAACTGGTTCATTTAGCCATCCTTATTTCCCTGAATACCTAGGGAACCTCACTGGAAAGAGAATCTATAGAATTGTAGAGTTCGCTGCTTCTCAGTTTGTGAATCGGTCTCATTAAGCCCAAAGTGACTCAAAAGTGTGACCTGTGCCTGACACTCGGGTGATCAAATCCCCCTTCCTGCTTTGTTAGTCATTCTTGTAACATAGGGTTTCCAAAGTCAAGGGGCTAGATTTCTGTTTTACCATCATGTATGAATCACTTTTTACAAAGTCTTGATTTGGGGAGAAATGTTCCAGCCATGAATGCAGTCAGTCAAGCAGCATGCTTCTCGGCTGGGTCTATTCAGGCCCCTGGGAACTTGACTCTTGCAAACCTTAGAACCCAGATGAAGAACTTCACCTGCCTTGGTGGTCAGACTGCAATAGTTAGTAGGGAAGGGATTGGAAGGGAAGATCTGCCTACTCCTGGCCTGAAGAAGTAGGCAGCCTGGCCTCATAGCTCTCTACGTACTGCCATAGAAGTAACTTTAAGGTCTGTTGTTCTTTGCCTTTCCGCTTTCCTACTAAGGGCAATAGTTGTGGGTAATGTGGTCATGAAGGTGAGTGGAACTCTCTCTCCGGTGGAGGGCCCAGTGCATCGTGGTGTATACACATGCTGCTGGCTAAGTGCAGGGAGGGCAGCCTGCATGAAGAGGCCCTGCTGCAGAGAGCTGGGACTCCATCCCAGTGCATGGTAGAACAGCTGCAGCAACATGAAGAACACACGTGGCTCACCTGCAGGAGGATTTCTGGACATAGAGGCAGACTCTATAGGACAGAGGAGGAGAGTGGAAGGCTTAAAGCTGAGTAAGCATTGTATTCTTATCACTTTTTCTTAATTTTTGAAATTATAACGTAATTTCATTTCTCTTGTTTCTTTCCTCCAAATTTTCCCACATACCTCTGTCAGATCTCCTTTGGTTGTTTCCCGTGAATGGTTATTGCATGCGCATTTGTATGTATATACATATCTATTCCTAAGTAGAGCCTGTCCAGTCCATATAGTGTTATTTATATGTGTGTTTTAGGGGCTGACCATTTGGCACTGGGCAGCCTTCCCTGGGGAAGGCCATCTCTCCTGCTTCCTCAGTTGCCTGCAGTTCTTTGTGTAGGGGTGTGCTTCTTGGTCTTTCCCCACCTACTTTAGCATGTCTGTTGTCGTCCTTGTTGTCTCATGTTTAGGTTGCCATGTGGTAAGACTTGATGGGTATAGTTTCTGACATTACTAGAAGACACAATCTCACAGCAAACTCCCTGAACCTCTGGCTCATAGACTCTTTCTGCCCCCTCTCCTGCAATGTTCCCTGAGCTTTGGGTTTGGAGTGTTTTGAAGATGTATCCGTTGGGACTGCATTTTGATTGGTTGTGTTTTTCTGTAGCCATCTCTGTCCATTACAAAGTTTCCCTGGTAAGGAGTGAAGACTGCACTTACCTGTGGGCATAAGGACAAATGTTTACAGGTGGTTTTTAGGGAAGATGCTGTTTTAGCACACTGGTGTTTGAAGATCCTCCTTCCATGACCATGACATCACTAGCACTGAGTAGCTAGGTTTCCAGAAGAACCTGAAAGGTTCACTGCAAGACCCAGGCATGTTCAAAGAGTGAAAAGTGAGCAAGGACTCTCCAACAAAGGTGCTGGTTTGCTTGGGCAGTAACAGAGTTGAAGCACTGCCATTAAATCCTCTCTCTCTCTCTCTCTCTCTCTAAGAGTTTACATGAGCAGTGAGCTATATGGGAATAATTGTGTTTCAAAACCCATACTAATTCACAGTGTGCAGAATCCACCAGGGTCTTTTCTGACTTTTTTCTTGCTATCCCCTTACTGGGCTGGAGAACTAAAAATGCATTTTCTGGTTGCCAATAGTATGCTGTATACTTGAAATATTAAACCTTTTCTATATTTAACTTATGCCTCCTTACATTTTAAATTTCTTGATTAACCATAGTTTATCTCTATAAAGTAGTGAGAGTTTTAATATATGTGATTTCTATAACAATGTTCTCGTTGGTTCTGGTATCTTAACCATAGCCAGCTCCTCAGCCCCAGCTACCAGAACCACAGAATCCCAATTCAAAATAACAAAATGGTTCTTTAAACTTTCCTTTGAGAGTTCATAGTCCAGGCCACCATCCTCCACATTGTCCTTAACATGCCCATCTTTCAAGCTCCCACACAGCAGCTCACAAAGCATTGAACACTCAATAGCTCTCTTGCCCAAAGCTCCAAAGTCTCTACACACACACACACACACACACACACACACACACACACACACAACATGGTTAGGTCTGTCACAGGAATAACCTACAATGCTGGTACCAATTTACGTCCTATTTAGGGTCACTACTGCTGGAATGAAGCACTATGACCAAAGCAACTTGGGGAGGAAAGGGATTACTTGGCTTACATTTCCAGACCATAGTCCATCACTGAGAGAAGTCAGGATAGGAACTCACATAGGGCACAAACCTGCAGGCAGGAGCTGATGTAGAAACCATGGAAGAGTGCTGCTTACTGGCTTGCTCCCTTTGTTTGCTCAGCCTGCTTTCCTATAGAACCCAGGACTACCAGCCCAGGGATAGCACCACTCGCAACGGGCTGGGTCCATGCCCATCAATCACTAATTAAGAAAGTGCCCTCCAGCTGGATCTCACGGAAGCATTTCTTTGAGTTGAGGTTCCTCCCTTTCAGGTAACTGTAGCTTGTATCAAGTTGCCGTAAAACTATCCAGCACACACGATGTCCTTTTTTAGCTAGTAACATATTCACGATGGCATATTTTTAGTCTTAATAGTTAAATTTTATGAACGTAACTCTTTTTTTTTTATTTTTTGCCATGCCACTCTTGGAAAGCCTTCTGGTATTAATATATTCTCAAACTGTAACAATACATCAGGAATCTATGTTTCCATGGAAGGACAACAATAATGTATTTCTAATTACTTATTGGAAAACCACTATAAAAGGGTTGATAGAAGTAACAGAATGTAAGCAGATCTATAACATTAGGGCAGTTCTCAACCTATGGGTCATGACCTCTTTGGAGGTCACACATCAGATATTCTGCATCCCAGATATTTATATGATTCATAACAGTAGCAAAATTACAGTCATGAAGTAGCAACAAATTAATCCTATGCTTGAGAGTCTCCACAACATGAAGAACTATGTTAAGGGGCTCAGCATTAGGACGCTTGGGAACCACTTTCTTAGTACTTGAGCACCTCCAGCTTAGTTTTGACTCTCAACTGATAAAAGCCCAGCCCTTCTGCACCTCTGCCCTCAAAGGGATATTATACAGAATATATATATATATATATATATATATATATATATATATATATTTAGCTACGAGAAAAAGGGCTGTCACTGAAAATAAATATACTGTCTGCATCTTTAGCCTCCGCTGCCATCACGTGGTCTTACTGGCAGCTGTGTCTCTTGTTGCCACTGCCTTTCTAGGAAGTTTTAGACTTCGGAGCATGGCTCTGCAGGCAGTCTTGTCAACATCACTTCCTTGTTGAGTGTGTATGTGTCTTTGTAAGTGGCGGGAAGGTGTACATGGTCTACAACAGGAAGACTCCTCATAGCCGTGACTGTTTACACGTCTTGCATTTGATTTTCATACAGGCAGAAATCCTGAGCGTCCTCAGTCACAGGAACATCATCCAGTTTTATGGAGTGATTCTGGAGCCTCCTAACTATGGCATTGTCACAGGTAGGAACTCACCTCTGGGCTGTCTTCCTCCCCAGTTGCCCGGCTCCTGATTCCTTCAGATGCAAAAAATGCTTAAAAAAATGTTGTGGGTTGTGTGCTACTGTCAGGCGTCACTTGTGTTGCCATAAAGCATTAATAAAACTGATTATATCAATATAATTAAGAATGGTGTTTCCACCTCTACCCATGTTTAATTGTAGCTAATTATACCTGTGTAGATGCTGTTCAAACACACCTGCAGCTGCACTGCTAATACATAAGGTGCCGTTTAACTAAAATTTCATTTAATTAGTTGAAGTGAGAGGTGTTTTTTGTAACTCTGTGACCTTTTGTAAATTAAGATTTCTTGAGATGTTCACGTTGTAATTCTTGCAGTCCGTTCTACTCCCGCTAGAGCCCTTGATTCAGGTCTCTGACGTGAGGACCATAGTTTTCAGGTCTGGTCATCTGCACTAATAACGACCTTGGGCTAAATTTTGAGCAGGAACTTTTAGCCGACGGAAATACCCTTCTGAAAATGAAAAGGGACATGTGGGAACTTTTAGCCGATGGAAATACCCTTCTGAAAATGAAAAGGGACATGTGGGAACTTTTGCCACAAGAAACTAAAAAGACACAGGTTTTAAAACATTTCACACTTAGATTTGTATTTCCTGGTGGGGAATGTTAGGTCCACTGCCTCTCTGTAATGCTGGATTTTACAAAGAACAACTTTGGTCAGGTCCTGGCAACTCTTTGACTCCAATGAAAACCAAGTAAGAAAACCTTCAAGGATTTGCCCTCTTTTCCTGCACTATAATGGCAAGGACTTGGGTTGTCTTTAGAGAAAAACAACAAAACATTCATAATAGAAAGAACTGTGCTGGGTGCTTATAAATTTCATACATACATACATACATACATACATACATACATATATATATCCTGCAAAGTAAACAAAATAATTCTATTTTATAAGACAGAAGCTGAAACTCTAAGTTAAGTTTACCTTTGCTACAGAGTCACCCAGTGGGCAGCAGACCCAGAGTGGCTTAGACACCTCACATGGTTCTTCTCCAGGAGCTCCTCCTGCCTGCAAGCCAGGTGTTGGAAGGGTAGCTGGTTCTTCACAGGGTCTTTGTTGTCCATCCATCCTCTAGTAGTTTCATTTGCTCTGCCCTTGTGTAACATCTTTTTCTTTACGTCCTCATTAGGTGGAGGGATTTGTGTCCCCAGTCTGCAGTCTTTGGTCTGTACTGAACTGGCGCTTGGCAATGTTTATCTTGAATGTGCTCTGCTGTTATGGGTGAACCATGCCACACCTTGGCTGTCAGGTTTCTGATTCAATGTTAAGTTTTTATCTGCCTCAGTCTCCAGTCAGCTCCCTTTCCCAGGTGCACCACACTTACCTTTGACTAGTTATGTTCACCGTATAGGTCTGAATCCAGTTTTCTGACCCTTGCTTGTAGCTGACATTTGTAACAAGCATATGTTATCCCTGTCTACTAATGAGATTAGAAATAGCAGTTTCTGGTATTCCTTTGAAGTTTAATGCATGGAGAAGGGGAATTTAGCTGAACCAAATCAATGGCCTTGCCTTAGCTCTATTGAGTGATAAACACCATGACCAAAAGCAACTTGGGGAGGAATGGGTTTATTTATCTTGAAGATTAGAGTTCATCATGCAGAGAAATCAGGGCAGGAACCTGGAGGCTGGAACTGAAGCAGAGGCCATGGAAGGGTGCTGTTTGATTTGCTTCTCATTGCTTGCTCAGTTTGCTGTCTTATACGTTATGACAACCTCCCCCTGGGTGGCACCGCCCCAGCTATGGGCTGAGCCTACCCACATCAATCATTAAGAAAGTGCCATACAGACTTGCCTATATATGAGCTGACTTGGGACATTTTCTCAATTGAGAGTCCTCTTCCCAGATAGATAATTCTAGGTTATGACAAAACAAACCAACCAAACAAACACCCTAACTAGGTTACTCGAGGAGTTTTTCTAGATTCCTGAGGTGAGAATAGAAAAGAGACGTGACTCCCTTTCCAAGATTTTACTGTCAGTGTCCAGGAAAGGGTAAAGTGTGGTAAGCTAGCACAGCAGTCTGAGTCACTGCATCTGATAGAACCATCAGTCCTGGGTGGTTTGATTTTATTTGCTTGCTTATCTGGTTGGCCAGGCTTCGTTCTGTTGTCTCCCTTTTGCAGGTGTTTCTCCTTATAACCTTACCTACTCAAATTCTTTGGTTAGAGGGATCTGTTCCCTTATGTGTTTATGTCTGAAAGACAATAAGTGAGTAAATGTTAACATTAAATACTTCTTGAAAATAAGTTTCAGAATCATGACATAATAGAAAATCACATATTTCTAGTTTTCTCATTGAACCTGTGAGGTTGATTAATGAAAAGATTGATTACTGAAAAGACTACTTAGCCAAGTTTGTTGTTTGAAAGCATAGCACCTTAATCCAGTTATCTTTATGCCTGGAGATTTAGTTAGTTTCAGCTAAACATTTGTTTATTCAAGTCAGTTAAGCCAACCTTCCACGGTATTAGCATGAATTCTACTCAGTGTGTGGGTTCCTCAGTGCATGTACCAGCTATTCCTTGCTAGGGGCTAACTCATCAACTGTGTGAGCCTCACGGTGTTTCCAGATGTTGAAGACTCCGGGGGAAGAGGTTTGAATGGCTGGAGTTCGTTCAGCTTGAGATCTTTGTCCATTGAAAAGGTTGTTAGAGCAGGCAACCACTGTCGCTTGTACTTGAGAGAATGATTTATTAGAGGGATAGAGAAGACAAGTACTGCAATGCAAATTGGAAGATAGGAGATCTTGTTCCACCTCTACCAAAGCAGAGTTGGATAAATCTCTGAGATTCCCTCTGAGTCTCCATTACCTTGAATGAAGGTGAATAAAGGGATCAGAGAAGTGCTCCCTGGGAGTGTATGTGCACACTTCTGCATGTGTATTTGTGGGACATTTTCATCATAGATTTATAGGACTGCTTATGAGAAAATTATCTAAGGGCAACTGTCAATTTTTTTCCTTTAAGGAGAAAGTAACATCTCCCTGGAAATCTATAAAGCAATGGAATAACTAGAAGCTTAGATTCCAAGGTCAAAAGAAAAGACATGATAATAGTTTTGTTTTGGTCTGTGGAAACCTCTTTGTGTTTCCCTGGATCTAGAGTCACAGACAGTTGTGAGCTGTCATGTTGGTGCTGGGAATTGAACCTGGGTCCTCTGGAAGAGCAGCAAGTGCTCTTAACCACTGAGCCATCTTTCCAGCCTCCTTGGAAACACATTCTCTAACATATGTAAACCCCTGGGACAGGAAAGCAGAGTGATTAGGTACTAGCCCACGTGACACATTCATGGCAAGGCATATCAGAGGAGCATCCCATTGAAGGATGTGGTAATCCAAGAGTGATGGAAGGAAGGTTATCAGACTTGGTCCCAATGTTCCAGAGGAAACTTGATTTGGAATCCCAGAAGTATAGAGAATTGCATCTTTGGGCTCAGTGGCTGATTACACCTCTTGTTTATTATGTGTCCGTATCACCTCATCCTATTGCATCAAGACAATATACTAGTTCTGCATGGATTGTCAACAGGCCCAAGTCCCCATTCTGTTCAACCACAGAACACATTAAGTACCCAAACTCATTTCCTTTAACTTGATCCTGATTTGCTTCAATCATAGGCACATCCAACTTGCATATTCTGATGCTGGCTGGTCTTACTTATTAGCCAGTTAAAGACAAATGTCACATTTTATAACAGCTTGCAGACATTTACCCAAATGCATCTGTTCTGCTAGTTATAATCTAAACTGAGGTTCATCTTGAAGGTACTTTATTATAAAGAAATCTCATGATAATGAGATTTGTTTCAACAACAGTACACTGGGCCCTCCACAGGCAAACATTCCCCATTCATGAATTTAACCAAGGAGAGAAAGGAAGGGGGAGATGGAAAGCAGTGCAATATAACTTCTATTTGCATAGTGCCTACAGTTGTATTTACTAGTGTGTGTGCCTAGGGCTGATTCTAAGTACAGATGCTCCCCTACCTACCGTGGGCTCATGCCTCAGTAGGCCCACTTTAAATTGTCAATATCCACGACAAATGTGCAGCTAGTACTCCTAGCCCTATTAAACATCATAGCTCAGCAACACAGTCCACTGTAGAACATGAGAGGTTCCCTTTGTGACCCTCGTGACGGAATGGAGGGCATGGTTTACTGTTGCTGCTGTTCAGTATGGCAAGACAACAGAAACTGCCACATTGCATATGACCAGCAAGAAGGGACCAGAGCTCAGAGTGTATTTTCTAACAAATGTGGAAGTTTTACACCATCTGAAATTTTTAAATATTTCAATTTAAAAAAAAAAAAAACATTAGTTTACAGAACTCTGTGTGTGTGTGTGTGCGCGCGCGCGCGTGTGTGAACACTGTTATTTTATAGAAGAGACCTAAGCATCCATAGATTTAGGTGCCTGGATGGGGAACTCAGTCCCCTGAGGATTCTAAGGAATGACTGTATATATTTGCATTTTCAGAGTCTTCTATTATTACCATAAAACTCAAAAAGAAAAAAAAAAACCACACCTTACAAATCAAAGGACATATTTGTTTAATGTGTTAATGACTTTTTAAAAAAAATTAAACTGCTTTCTGTGCCAATGTCGCTCCTGTGAACATGGTGACTGTTCCTAAGGTCCGCTGGACAGTGTGTCAAGCAGGAACCCCACAGAGTGACACAGTATCAGAAGGGCAAGGGTTCTGTTTGCCCAGGAAAACTGAGTTAGGACAGGAAACAGAGTGGTTACAGAGATCACACTAAGCCTGCTTTCTGCAAAAAGGCTAAAATTACAAAGACAGCTGTGCTGAGACTAGAGCGTGTTAAGCTCAATGTAGAGCTAAGAGAAGGCTGGCTAGTGAGAAATGTGAGCATTTGAACTAGGAGTTGATAGGAAGAAAGAATGGGCCACGTGATCCAGCTATAAGCTGATTTTGTTATGAAAACAATAAAATCATGAGCTTTACTCTCGTGCACACACACACACACACACAAGAATTAAAACAAATATTTTACACTGAAGCTCAATAAACTATCTGCTAGGGAAACATTAAGTAATTGACAGGCATAGAGCTATATGGTGAGTCTTCAGTTCCCAGGGAGACACCCAAAAAGGCAGAAGAGGTCACTCCCTTGGTGGAGAAGTTAAGATACTGGCTTTTTTATCCACAGATATAAAGCTATCAACGTGAACTATAAAAGAGCTCATACCCAAACCATGGTCAGACCATTGCTAAGCCAAAGTGAAAGTTGCGGATGCAGTCAGAGGAAAATGGCTCCCGTCCATATAAGGGACAATATGATCAGTGTTGACTCTCATGCTCAATAATGGAGACCAGGTGGCAATAAAATGATATGAACCTGCGGAAAGAAAAGACTGTATCAAGCAAAGGAAGAGGTCTTTAATGGTGAAATAACTATAGAGATATTCTTAGTCAGAGAATGAGTGAACTTATAGCAGATAGAATTGCTTTATAAGAAATAACTGGGTGTAGGGAGCAGCTTAGAACATGTGGTTAGCAAAAGGGGCCTTCAGTGTGAGCCTCACTAAGAAAACAAACAACAGCTGAAAGCAGTATTAAAGAAAAGTCTTTCGTGCTGACAGAAAACATTCAGTGATAAAAATTTAAGGAAAGAGTTCATGGGTAGGAGAAATGGTAAAATGTGACATAAAGAGTCTTTAAGTATATTTTCACTTCTCTTCTATAACATGTTTAAAAACAACTTTATAGAGCAATAAATGTTTCATTGAGATCGATACAGATTTATCATATTAGAATAATAGTGTAAAAGACCAGGGAGAAATGGTCATAGTGGAGAAAAGCGTATAAAAGATTTTATAGTTCAGATTAGTAATCTGAAGTTATTGGGCTATAAAATGTGTTTTATCATTCCTTGAGTCACTACGGAAAAGTCACTCAAGAAATTAAAAGCACATAAATCAAAAGGTGGCAGGATTCTATAATCCCAGTGCACGGGAAGCTGAAACACACCACTGCTAATCTGAGACCAGCCTGAGCTGTATAGGAGACCCTATTTAAAGAAAACTCAAGAGTGCTGGAGAGAGAGAGTTCAGCAATTGAGAGCCTGGTGTGGCGATGCACGCCTTTAATCCCAGCACTCAAGAGGCTAGGCAGGCGGATCTCTGTGAATGTGAGGCCAGTCTGTGAGCTTGAGGCCAGCCACGGATACATAGCAAGAGCCTGTACAAAAAGAACATGCCTACTACTCACGCAGAGGATTTGAGCTCCCAGCACCCATGCCAGACGGCCCATAACAACCTATAACTTCAGCTCCAGGATTGTATCAAACACCTCTGGCCTCTTCACTCATACATACCCACACAAACATCCACACGCAAACACAACCTTGAAAATAAATCGCTAAAGAAATTAAGGAAGTAAAATAATATATTAGGATACAGGAAGGAAGGAACATCTGACTGAGGACAGGAGACAAAGAAAAGATGTCAGATGTCAACCCAATTGTGTCATTAGTTACATTAGATATGAGTAATCTTAATATTCCTATCAAAAGGCAGAGATTTCTCAGATAGGATGACAAAGCAGGGTTGATGTAGACACTGTCTACAATACACATATCTTAGCGTCAAAGACACAGGTCAAAAATGAGAGGAAAGAGAAGGCTATTCTGTACCAATCATACCCATTAGAAAACTGGGGTTTCTATATGAATTTCACACAATATAGACTTCATATAATACAAGAAACAAATGAGGCCATTTTATAATGATAAAGGGATCAATATACTAATATAACAATAATATAACAATTCAATACTAATTAATTTCAATATTCTTTTCAATAATTGCTAGAATGACTAAACAGAATTGGCAGAGGTATAGAGAAGTTGAAGAACATTCTCAACCGACTTACCCTAACTCGCATCTACGTAGCACACCATCCAGGAAGAGCATTCTTCAGAGTATGGTATAAGGAAGGCCATTAAATAATATTCATTTTATCAAAACTAACTGATACTATTGAATGCGTGTTCTCCAAACATGCAATATACTAGAAATGGATGACCTTCCTAAGGGACCTTCAGAAGATTGTAGTGGGTTATAAGCCTCTGCGTTAATAAGTTAGACTGTGTGTCTACAGTCAGCCGTCTCCTAAAGTGATACCGTGATCTAAACTGACTCAAGAGATGTGCTTTTGTAATGATGTTAGCACTTAGAGATGCAAGCAGGAGTATCAAGAGTTCAAGGCTAGCTTCAGCTACGTAGCAAGTTTGAGTCTAGCCTGGACTGCCTGAGGCCCCGTCTGAAATAAACAAAATAAAACAACAACAAAACTCCCTTCAAGAAAAATTTGATTGTATGTATAAGAAAAACTTAAGTTTTTAGTTTAAAATATTCCCACAGAGATAAGATGATTATTTTACCTAGTGAATTCTGCCATACACTTATAGAAGAAATAATATCAACCCTTCTTCTCCATATGCTTTCTGAAGACAGAGGGCGGAAGGCAATAAGACCAGTATCATTTCTACCCCAAAGCCACACCACGTCATGATTGGGAAACTACAGGTCAGTTTCCCTCATGCATGCAGTATAAACTCTGTAGCCATAGTAGCGTGAAGAATTCAGCCACATGTTAATAGAGTGTACTCCATGACAGGGCTGCCTAAGCAAGACCTGGACAATTCTAACAGCAGACACACAAGGGAGATGAGGGAAACCTCACTGCCTGCACCCCTGAAGAGCTTCAAGCAGGTAATGGCTGCTGAGAGAAGGAGACTTGGTCTTTCCCAGGGGTTAGCTAGTCAGAATGGCCAGCAGGCAACACTGAAGGGCTCAGCAGGTTGTATTTCTACTTACTCACTTAGATGTATATAGAACAATGGTTAGAGAAGAGGGAGCTGTGAGTTTGGGAGAAGGGTCAGACACAAGAAGGGTGGAAGGGAAGTGAGAGGAAATGCTGTCATTTTATTTTAATTAAATTAAAAAGACAATTAATAAAAGATTGTACTCCATGACCAATGGGATATTTTCCAGAAATGCAAGGTGTTGACTTAACATCTAAAATCAGTTAAGATAAGGTACAATAACAGGTAATAAAATAAGAGGCAGAAACTTGAAATATGAACATTTCAAAAGATACAGAAGAAGCCTTTGATTGTTGTCAGTAGATCCTTGGGCATGCTAGCAGTTCCTTGTCTCTGAGCTATATCCTCATCCCTAGAGAAAGCGCTTGAAAGACTGTGACAACCACTAATAACGATAAATCTCTGCAGACTAGAAGTAGAAAGGAATTTTCTCAATAAATAGCATCTACAAAAATCTGTAGCTACCATCATACTTAATGATTGAAAAACTGTTTTCCTAAGCCTGGGGACAAGATGAGTTCTGTGCCTACTATATTTATTCAGCATAATACAAAGGCTCCTGACCTTCTACTCAGGCAAGAGAAAGAGATAAGAAGCATCAAATTGGAAAAAAAAAAAAAAAAAAAAAAGAATAAACCTGCTTTAGTCACTGTTCTGTTACTGTGAAGAGACACCATGACCAAGGTGGCTCTTATGTAATCCTAACATCTTTTCTCAAGCTCGTCAACGTGTTTTCTCAATGACAATGTAGAGTCTAGTTTCTGAAGCACAACTAATTGTGCACTCATTCCTTTTAAAACAGAATATGCTTCCCTGGGATCCCTGTATGATTACATTAACAGCAACAGGAGTGAAGAGATGGACATGGAACACATCATGACCTGGGCCACAGACGTAGCCAAAGGTAACGCTGCTTGCTGTGCACGCTAAGAGGTGGGCAGTGCTGCTGTGCACCCAGAGGTGGGCAGTGTCTTCCCACCCTGACCTTGAATACTCTGTCAGAAGTTTTCTATTCTGTGTCTACATTCTTTTTTGCAGATCAAATTTAGTATATAAAAAAATTCAACTCACTGTACAGATAATATTTTAGGTTATTGTCTTTCCATTACTAAATTCCCTTTGTCTTTCTGTTTTCTTCACCACCACCCCCAACCCCCAAATCAAGTCTAACAAAGTCAGTAAGTTTCAGGGCAGAGATTTTTGCTGTTTTGTGATGCTGTAATTAACAAACTCACTTGTCATATTAAATAGAGAGCTTGTGGTTCCATTGTCCTGAAAGTCTCCCAGTAGGTCTAAAATGTGACTCATGGTAGGGTTGGACCTATCTGTTTTGAATGCATAATAATGTTCTCAAATAGTAACCACAGGCCTGCATGCAAAGTAGCTCAGACTTTATTTTATATGTAATGGAACCTGGGTATCTTCCTTTAAACTTAAATATTCTAAGTATATAAAATCCCAAGCCAGCTTCCTGATTCTTCATCCTCCCCAGAAATTCCTGCATAGATTAATGCTTCTTGAAGCAAATTCAAATTCTATTCATTTTTCTCCTCTTTTGCTCTTTCCTACCTGGGCAGTTTGAAATTTCTGTCAGAACTGTTTGAGATGCCTTTCTCTAAGAACTGGTGGTTGTCACAGTTATATTCTGGGCTCCTCTGGGCAGAGGTGGTTGGACTTTACCTGGGTAGTTAGTACCCAGGTAACTGCCCAGCATCCGAACACTCTGTTCTTACAAAAGTCCCTTACAAAGCAAATAGATACCGTTCAATAAGGGAAGCAGCTTATATTTTGCTTTCACTGCAAAGGTAAAAGTTAGCCAGCACCCACCGAATTCCTCGACTTGGAAAAGGAAAAGAAAGCAAATTAAGTTTTAAACCAATGCTGCCAGTCGCTACCTGTGAGGTGTCTGGGTACTTAATTCTTGAGCTGTGACGATGAACTTAGCTATGAATTCGTTCATCAGACATCATAAACTTGTCTTAATATCCCATGTTCTTGAGATGCTTTCATGTAATATCATTGTCATGTCTCTGCATGACCATAGGACACACAGAGCATCTGTGAGTGCCCATAGGACACCCAGAGCTCCTGTGAGTAGGCAAAGTGATGTGCTGATATTGGCAGTTGCCTGCGGCATTGTAGAAACACACCTACACAGATGGAAACACACAGTCCTTACAGCACTTTTCTGACGTATGTTTTGGGTGCTCAGCTAATTACACTTCTGTTATTACTTGATGGTACTTAGGATGGGTAGACAGCAAACAAATCAAGTGACAGCTTCCAGCTGTGCTCTCTTTACCTTAGTGTCCCTGATCTAGCTGCAGCACCCACTCTGTCGTCTGTCACATGGTCCTATCTGAGAGCCAAACCTCTTGGCTCCAGAATAGGACTGTCACTCTCTCAAGAGAGCTGCCTCTCTGCTTTAGAAGAACAGGGAAGAGAAGGGACAGAATTAAGTAGCAAAATGGAAGCAGAGGTGGTGGAGAAGGAAGATTGGAAAGACAAAAGTCCGAGAGCTAATAATAAGATCCCTCTTGCCTGATTAGAGAACTAATTCTCTAAGACAAATTCTCGTGTGTTTGGCCTCAGAAAATGGGCCCTTTTGTTCGTAATCAAAAATGATATGTAATATGTGGGAATTATCTCAGATGGTCTGCAAAAGAAAAAAGGAATCAAGACTTTAAGACTCTCTGACTTCAACCCTCTCCCCTACAGTGAAGTGTAAACTTTAAATAGGAAAACTTGACTCTGTTGATTCTCTTTCAAATTCAGCCTGCGCACCTTTTGGTTTGACTGTGAATTGAAGCCACTGAAGCAATAGTATGTTGAGACATTAGAGAATGAATAATTCATTCTGAGATTTGACTCATGCATTTGGAAATAGGTATTGCTCAACGTCTTTGCTGTTGAGAGATGCCCTCAAAGCTGCAAGGATCCTCTTCCTTATGAGGAGTGGAGTGGGTGGGCAAGAACTTCTGCAATTACATACAGCAGACAAGTAGAGCAGGCTAGCTTGAATCCAGCCTCAGTCCAAAGCTCTCCAAAACCTCCACCATGGCACTGCTCAGATCTTAACTCACAAACAGTTGAACCAGGAGAGAGCATTTTTCAACCTTTTTCAGTGGTTTGAAATAAAAGCAAAGCAGATAACTCAATAAGCACAAATTGAATGGAATTTTATGGTGACAACACATAGATGGGCACCGGGTTTTCAAAGCTGGGTGTCATACATTGTGCACCAAGAGTTTATGGGACTTTTTCTTCTGGTAATCTGACACGGAGTCGAGAAATGCCCGTATTTTTAGGGTTTTATCGTCAAATCTTCCCGTTTGAAATCTTTGTCAGCAAGTATAAAAACCATCTATTCTTGCTTCTAGTCATAGTCAAATAGACCATACCTGAAACTTATCTGGAAATCTGAGTTTAAAGCAAGGAAGACATAACTATAAAATTCAGTCCTGTAGACTCCCAAGTATCACTAAGTAGCAGCCATTGAGCTTTACAGCTTGAATATGTAGCACTTGCTGTTAAATGAGGCCTTTTACCGAGTGACATCACTTAAGATCATCTAAGTTACTAACATGTCCTTTAACTTGACTCTCTTCAGTGATATCATCATGTAACAAGAATTAAGCCTTTTTGTTATTTCCTTTGTTCTTTTGATTCCTCGATATATAAAGGAAGAATCACTATTAATAAATTCTCCGTAATAAAATTGCAATGTTCTGTGTCCTTAAAAAGAAACCAGGTATACTTCTTACGTTACTTTGGCAGGCACCTCATTGAAAGCAGTGGGGATCCTGTTGGATTTGGTGAGGAAGGACTGTTTCTTCCACTGTTTGAGAAGGAGGACATGAGAGCTGAGAGGAAGTCCTATGTAGAAATGTGTTTCCCTACATTCTGTCCTTGCCCGGAACAGCAAAGACCGAACACTTTTAAGGAGTAACCATGAAATATGTCTTAAAGTATAATTTCTCATTCAAACTGATAAAATTATTTACATCTGGTGCGCCCAGTAGCACCTCAATTCATATTATATGTTTATCAGAGTGAATTTGGCATTAAATGTTTTGTAAGCATTGCACATCTACTAGAGGATCGCAATGCCTTTGCTCCTCAGGGGGCCAGCTGCACACCACAGTTTTGTCCCCATTCCCAGGCCCTACAGAAAAGTGATGGTGCTGCAGCTCAGTGGCTACAGATATCCAAGTGAGCACCGTGGAGCCTAAGCCTGGGCGGGCAGCACATGCACTTGGGAGTGGATGCCCAGGGATCATTATGGTCATTCTGCTGTGCTCTTTGCACAAGTTTGAGAAAACGGTGTCCTTATTAGGTACTGTGAGAAGTGAGGTCTCCCACAGAAAAGTCCTGGATCAGCAGAGCTAAAGAGATTGTTACTAATGTAGACATACATGCTTTTTCTTTTATCAAGCGTGGAACAGCAGAACATACAGCTTTATTTTCTGCTATGGATTTCTTTGCACAATTGTAAGTGGTCATACTGGTGCAGTACCACAAACCACTAACCCTGTTTCCCTCCTTACGAAAGGGATGCATTACTTACACATGGAGGCTCCAGTCAAGGTGATCCACAGAGACCTCAAGTCAAGAAACGGTGAGTCAGCACACCTCTTAGTCTCTGTTTTACCATCGTCTGCCTGTGCTTGCAAATAAACTCAGCACAGTGCTTTCCACTATTTTTGTAACTCATTGTTTGGTTCACATACTACCATGAAAACCTTTTTGCTGTCTACAAATATCAAAATCTGTATGTTATTTGAGGAAGCTGCGTCGTTTTCTGCTGTGTGAATCAAACACAGGACGGAGACAACTGGATTGGTTAAAATTTTTTTCTAAAATAAGGAATGTTTAGCTCAATGCCTTCTGGCCAAGTCTCTCAACGCATCTCTAATTATTTCCTTGGAGCTCTTTTCTAAAATTGGCATCGTCAGGTCAAAGTGTGTGGTCATATATTTTTAAGTCTCCTATTTTTAGATGCTGCCTTTTGCCAGCAATTTTGAATTTTATTTCTGAATTACATGGTATACGTCTTTTGGTCACTCACAAGTAGTGCCCAAAGACAACCAGCCTGCCTGAGAGTTCAGAACATAAAGGCATTCAGGTTTGCTTTTCTTTCTCTTTTATACTTTCTATACTTTATGAGCCTATACTTATCGTCTGGAAAATGAGTGTTTTAAAATAGCATGCAGGGTTCTACACTACCTTCTTCCATTACGTCACAGCAGAGTTGTCAGAAAGGCGGTAGGACTAGTTAGCTTTAGTAGAGCTAGCTAAGTAAACACCAGAGTTTCCCACTCGAGGGGGGAAGCAGCCTTTGCTATCAGTTATTTCTACACTTTCAGCGGTTCTCAGCAGGGAGAAGGAAAGCGGTTATTTTTAGAACTCTTAAGTCCACAGCAGCTAAAACTTGAATTTACCAACAGTGTGATCCTTAAAATGAATGGTGATGGCAGGTGGGCAGGAGGAGCCTGGGCAGGCCCCAGCTGCTCTGCTCACACCCAGGACCTCCAGGCCTGGGTCTGACCAGTGGAGAACAGGAAGGACAGGAAGTTGTAGGCAGTTGCTACCCCGAGAATCCAGCCTGGCCTCTCCTTAACCCGGTCAACTGGCTCGGCTGACCGTCCCACCCTCTCTTACTCTTTTTTGGCTCTTCTGCGACAGACACTTCCGGGAGCTACAAACTTGTGATAAAGAGTAGCTTAACAGGAAGTCACTAGAAGATAATCTCTTCTCGGGTGTGAAGTGACAGACTTGTGTGACTACAATTTCAGTTCGTTCTATTAGTTTCAATATAAACAAGTTATCTGATGTTTTAAAACTCATGTAGTATGCATGAAAGCTATATATAACAATGGAGAATTCTTCATTTTTAAAAAATTACAAATTATGTAGTCAAAAGGAAAGAGTATACATCAATATCAAAAGAATACCAGCTTAACCTTGGCAATTTGTTTTTACCTGGAGATGGAGTAAGACTTTGTCTTCTGTAATATTTTTGGAAACTTTAGTTCTGGGCTGGCAAGATGGATTAGTGGGTAAAAGTACTTGCCCCCAAGCCTGACAACTTGGGTTTGATCCCTGAAACCACATGACAGAAGGAGAGAATCAACTACCCCAAGTTGTTCTCTGACCTTCCTGTGTATACCGTGGCCTGTATGCACCGACACATGTACACACACAGAAAATGCATAAATAAATGTAATAAAAATAAACCCGTATTATTAGTGTGTGTGTGTGTGTGTGTGTGCATGCGTGTGCATACGTGTGCTATGATATGCCCTTGAAAGTCAGAGAACAACACTGTGGAGTTGGTTGTCTCTTTCCACCCTTATATGGGTCTCTGGATTCATCTCAGGACACCAGGCTCTTGTGACAAATGCTTCAATACCCACTGAAACATCTTGCCACCCGCTGTATTAAGTTTTTTATTGTTATTTTTTTAAATGAGCACTTGCTAATATTATGTCATAAAAAAGGAGCAGGAAGATATTCTAAGAACTGAATACAGCAGTAATATTTATTTGCGTTTTTATTTGCAAAAGTTATTTAGCTCATTTCTTGCCATTCCACATTTACTTTGAGACTATTTTTATATATATTAGATCACACAGGATATTTTCTCCAGTTACCAAATTCACTAGTAACATCTGCTGTACTGATGATCTACCATGCTCAAGGCACTGAGTGGCTTGCTAATAAACAAATCCTGGAAACCCTCTCAGGGCTTCTGACCTTGGCCTTCCCTCTGACCTTCCCACTCCTGTAAAAGGATACTTCCATCGCAGTACCCCTAAGCTGACGGCAGTGTTGAAACTGTTTATTAGACATACTTGCACAGATATTTTACATGAGCTTGAATGTCTTCTGTCCAACCTGATCTTTTCATCTCTTCCCTCCTGCCTTAAAAAGCCATTTTACCTTTCCTTACTTGGTGAGTGCAGTGCCTGCCAGCTACTTAGGCCAGAGGTTACGGGATTTCATCTCTGAGCCCCCCCTCCATCCACTGTTACTCCTCAAGCCCCCTGATCCAGGCCTAAATATTTCTCCGTTCTGCCCACTAGTCTCCCACTCTTTCTCACAGTCTGAGTACTGACAGCTGCGGTCTCTCCCAGACCCCAGCCACTCGCATGAACAGCCCACTCCTTGCCTTTTGTTCTGTGCTGTGATGCAGGCCATCAGCCCCCTGAAGTCTCCCTCCTGTCATTCTTCCATATCACATTCTTTGTGGCCTTTCATTTCCCACAAGACCACATCTTGGATTGGCTTCTGTCTTCCAGAATGGCTGCGCCTTTACGCCTGCACCTGAATGGGTGAAACTGCTCGCCCTCCCAGGCACCCCTCTTCCTGTCATCAGGTCTTAGTATGAGCATCCATTCCTGCCAGAAACCTCATCCAACCTCCCCGGGCTTAGATGTTCCTCTTGGTTGATTCTTTATTAACTCTCTTTCTCTCGTCATACAATTTACCCCCACTTCATTGTGGATGTTTAATGGTCTGTCTGACGGACTGCAGACTTCATGAGAGGAGAGGAGAGGCAGCAATGACCTTTGACCCTAGTAGGTGCTCAACAACACTGTTGTCAAGCACATGGATGGGAGTGAGTGAGTGTTGTTTTCACCTTTCCAAAAATTAATCTTCAACTGAGAAGAACACACACACACACACACACACACACACACAGAGAGAGAGAGAGAGAGAGAGAGAGAGAGAGAGACAGACAGGCAGACAGAGACACAGACAGGGACACAGAGACTGCATTTTATATCATAACACATAAAATGAAGATATTTAGTGAGCTGGAGAGTTCCTTCCTGTAAGGCAGATAACATTTTTTAGAAACTTAATTCCACAAGGTGCTGTTCAAAATACCTGCTTTATACAAATGTGAATAATTGGAACAGGGTGTTCTTATGTATCCCGACAGGTGTAGTTCCTGCTGTATAGCCCAGGCTTGCCTCAAACTCACGGTAGTCCTCCTGCCTCAGCCTGGGCTATGAGTACACACCACCACGCCCAGCTTATATTGTGAAGTTAGAAATGTAACTGTTTCAAAGTTAGAAACATGAAGCTGTGCTTTTCTTCGGTGCTAAGGCAATTCAAACAGAAATGATTTTCATAATTTCTCTCCATTTTCTTCCAGTCGTGATCGCTGCTGACGGAGTGCTGAAGGTAAAACTGTCTCTCTTCATTTGAAGAGAGTTGTCCGTTTCTGATGATGACTTTGTGACTAACAGTCTCCCATCAGCACTGCGTAGAAAGTTGACATTGGTTCCTGTGTCCTCAGATTTGTGACTTCGGCGCCTCAAGGTTCCATAACCACACAACACACATGTCCTTGGTTGGAACTTTCCCGTGGATGGCCCCAGAAGTTATCCAGAGTCTCCCTGTGTCTGAAACCTGTGACACGTATTCCTATGGTGTGGTGAGTATGTTTCTCATTTCTTGTTTACCAAAGGGCATGGGAAGGGTCCACAGCTTAGGGAAGAGAGTGGCCACAGTTGAGCCTGCTTGTGCCTGAGACAGGAGGGTCATCCACAGTGGAGGCATTAGGGGGAGGCTTTCCAGCTGTTACACTGTGTGCTTTCATCATTATGACTCCGAGCTAATCTGTCCTGCAACACGAGGAACCATCACTACTTCCTGATCAGCTCGAGGCCTGTCGGGAGTGCTGTTGTGCTGGGTGGAAGCATGACTGTAGAGCACTGATATTTCAAACCTCTTGGAATGTGCTTGAGTGTAACAGATGCCCATGTGTCTCATGACGGACAGGAGCTGCCAAGCGAGCTAAACTTGTACATTTCCAAAATACAAAAGAACATGTAGTTAGACCAGATAACCTTGCCCATGACTGCTGCAAATGTTATCAAAACAAATGGTGATGTTAAGGGATTAGAGCAGACGGGATGACAGCAGACAGGAGCAAGAGTAGAATTGAGGGCGGAGCCAGCTAAGGAAGGATCTTGTAGGAGGAAGAAGCCTCTCATAGGGCATTTCCTGCTGCGGGAAGGAATCCTTTGTGGCTCCCTGTTTGAAGATTATTTTTCCCCTAAAGTGTTGAATATCCTTTTAAAGACCCAGAGCATCATGGGAAATTCTGAGACTCTGGGTCTCATGACCCTCTGTGCCATGTACGCCACCTCCGCTTTACACATTACCTCACAAAAAGGACACTATCGCTGTAAGAAACAGCTCACACCCCTTCGCATTCCCTTTTTCCTGAGGCAGGTGGCTGGAAAGGACCACACGTCAGGCACACCCCTTTCCCTCTTCAGTCCACACATGAGCTGACTTCCTTATGTGTGAGGCTTTTCCAGTGGGCCAGTGCTTCCTAAATCATGACACCTCTTATAGACAGGTGAATTCTGATGGCTATTGAAAACAAGTTCAAGAATGGATTGTATATTTTTGACTAAAGTCTAGAGTTTTAAAGGAGTTGCATGGTAACAGTATCAGCTTTAAAGATCTAATTCCCCTTAATTCTGAATGTTTCTAAGAATGAAAATCGCATTACTACTGAGAGCAAGGAAACATTTCTCACTGATAGACCGGAGGCAAACAAACCGATAGCCCCAGAGGAGACTGGCTTCCCAGGCTGTGTTCTATGTCATTACAGTGTAGCCATCACACACTCATCTGAAAACAGGGGGTTTGTTACAATTTAAGGCTTTTTGTGCTTAGGCTTAGCTGCACGGTCGACCACCTGCCTGGCATGTACAAGGCCCTGGGTTCAACCCCCAGCGTTACAGAAGGAAAACATTAAGCTTCTGTGGAATTGTCTTCTCTTGCCAATGTATGGTACTTGAGGGAAAATGTTTACCTATTGAGTTAGTTTCAGGGCTGGACACAAACGTGGGCTGATTTAAATTTTACGTAGCATGTTTGATGGTATCAGAACCTCATTTCATTTTGTTGAACAGAAGCCAATGTACTGTACTCTGCCGACTCCTATGGATCAGGGGGTTTGGGAAGGCAGCAACATGGCTAAACACGTGGGTCTTTTGGCCGGCTCTCCCTGCGTGTACAGGTGTATATAAGCATAGAGATGCACACCAATACACCCATGTTCTCACTTAGCTTGACAGCTCCCCGGCTTGTTTCCTCCTCCATCAGCCCATGTATAATTTGAACTTTGACATTTCTTCCCAAGTCTTGGAATCTCCCTATTAGAGACTTTTTGACCTAAAGTCACAGCTATAAATTGTGTATAGAATGAACTTTTAGTTTCAATATTATTGGATTTATGAAAATAAACCCCTTACCACTTTCTTTCAAAAGCTTCCAGATGCCTGGGACTTTGTGTGAAATGCACCAGTCTGCCTTCCCTTGGTTTCCTCTTGGTACCTGTAACCAAGAATTAATGCCTTTTCCCCTGGAAACCGTAGCTGATGACCATGACTCCTAATACTGAGCTAAGGATCGCTCCTGTGTCTTTAAATCTGCCTAGCAGTTCTAGAGAGCACTTCCTTAAATGCTGCCTGGTTTTGTTTGTTTGTTTGTTTTTTGTTGTTTTGTTTTTGTTTTTGTTTTGTTTTTTTCTGGAGCTGTAGGTTTTCCATTTGTTTATAAAAGCCTTTCACTCCAGGGACTGTGTGCTGCTTTTGAGAGAGGAATCTCTATTCATGTGCACACGAGGACTTCAGTCACATGTGTACCACCCCCACCTTTGTTCACCCTTGTGTGGCTTTCTTGGAGGGAGGATGGTTTGGTTTGGTTTTGTTGAAGCCCTGGATGACCTGGAATTTTCTATGTAGGTCAGGCCTCCTGGAACTCACACAGAGATCTGCCTCTCACCTAGCCTCTGGTATTAAAGACATGGGCCATCCTGCTGCCTGGGAAAGGGGTGTAACAGACACAGAACAAGCCATTTCCTAAAATAAATCCACACTGCCAGGACTACCCTACACCACACACCAGGTGTGGCTCAGACCCCAACTGTCCAGTCCCCTGACTCTATCAGTCTCAATTCAGAATTCATGCAAGAACCTTCCTGCCCTTGAGTGGCAGAAATAGAAATGTTTCACTGGCTCCTTAAAATGAGTTTAGGGGGCTGGAGAGATGGCTGCTCCTCCAGAGGACCTCAGTTCGGTTCTTAGCACCCACACAGGGGCTCATAACTGTAACTCCAGTCCCGGGGATCTGACGCCCTCTTCTGGCCTCTGTATACACTACACTCATGTCAGACACAGACATACATTCAAGCAAACTTAACAGAAAATAGCCGTGGCACACGCCTTTAATCCCAGCATTTGGGAGGCAGAGGCAGGCGGATTTCTGAGTTCGAGGCCAGCCTGATCTACGGAGTGAGTTCCAGGACAGCCAGGGCTACACAGAGAAACCCTGTCTCAAAAAACCTAAATAAATAAAAATAAATAAATAAAAATCTCAAAACAACAAAGCCAGCGCCTGGGCCTGACAAATGGCTTGGTGTGGGTAAAAGTGTTTGCTGGCCAGCCCAACGAGCTGAGTTTAATACCTAGGAGGGTCCACATGGTCTGAGAGAACAGATTCTCTGAAGTTGTTGTCTGACCACACAGGCATGTGGCATATAAAATAAATAAATGTAAAATCATCTGCCGTTATTAGTTTCTCTTTGTATGAAGCTTGAGTACGCTGGCTTGCCTCACACAGAGAACTCTCTCAGCAGAACTCCAAAGAAGTGTGTTCATGCTGATTTCACAGTAAGAATTCAGAATGACATTTAACACTGTCCCTTCTAAATAAGCATCATCAGTGAAAGGGAGAATACAGGCCTTGCTTTCTGGAATCTTTTGTTTGAAACAACCATTTATGCAAACAAAAACCTAAAAGCGGTTATGAGTCCCCAGTAGGTTGAGCATCAGAGAAAGAGTGCATAGTTGTTCCGGTTGAGGCCACGTTAGGCGTGGACGTTTGGGATCCTCAAACTTCAAAAGTGGCACCTACCTAAGCAAACAATACAGTTATGCAGAATCGTGGCGTCCCTTCCAAAGGAAGAGCCGCTCTAACCTAAGACATGCAGTAGTTCATAGCTGAGAGAACATGGCCATCAAAAAGTTGATTTTTGAAACTCATCCAAAAAAAACGAGGCACAGTTTTGTTTTTAGTCTTTCTCCGCTTGAAAACTTGAGTTTTATCTGAACACATGGCAAAACTAACTAGCTTCATGCGGCTTCAGAGACACTTGTTGCTACTCAGAGCAACGGTGCTAGGCAGGCAGGAGAACTTTTACAAGAAAGATGCTTGTACACCCTTAGTACATGATCTGCTAAGAAGAAAGGCACAGATCACTGAACAGACAGCCTTGTGAGAGCGCAGGGCTTGTCACCCTCCACAAAGCTTTCCCAGTGGCAGTACGGAAGGGTTACCATCCTAGAAGCTTCTAGCCAAAGCCAGCTTCAACTGAGGGAGCTTAAGAGGCAGCCTCTGCAACCTGTCTAGAGTGCTGTTCCAGAACCAGCCTGGCTCAGGTAATGGCTTCCTATTGTTTGTGAGAGAAAAGGCAGTGATACACAGCCGCGTCCAAGTTTCTGTTCTGTAAACTGAAAATAGAAATTTTCCTTGTGAGTGCAGTAAGTGGGAGGACGTCTCGATATACAATGAGTTGGAAAATATTTTTAAGGTGAAAGATCACAGCAGGGTTTGGGCTGCATCCTCGGAACTGGGATTTTAAGGCATCAGCTTAATGTATTTTTAGACCTCCAAGTGACTTCCTCAACAGACTCACTTCTTGTGCCAAATGTCATTTTTATTGAATGTATATAAAAAGAAAAGCCACCCCAACCTGTTCTTCTTTCGTTTCGGTACATTCCCAAGTCTGGGGACTTAAAGGGAAGTTATGGGAGGTGCAGATAGTGGAACCACATAGAAGACCTTGTTTGGGTTCCATAACCTGAGGCTCCTGGCAGTGTGCAGCTCTGTCCCCACAGTTTTGAATCCCTCCAGTACCTCCACTGGTACCTTAGCTGTTCAGAGACACAGATGGAGTGACACAGTCCAGTTGTTCCAGGGTCACACCTCTTCATTGATTAGACTTTTGATATTTTCCAGACAAACATTTTGGTCTAAAAAAGTGAAGAATAAATACCTTTCTGTTGCTATTGCCTCAGATTCTCGGGGACAGCATTTCACTCTGTGGAATCCAGGCAGTTTTACATATGGGCACACACTTGTGTGCCTGTTGTACTTGCCCCCAAACTTAGAGAAGGGGACACGAACTGTTCCCCTGATGTCTGAGAGGCCAAAGCTTTGACTTTTTTTTGAAGCTGCCTTCTTATTTCCGTTTCTCCACTCTTCATCCTCGGTCCCCTTTTCTCCCCAGCCCTAACAGAGAGTGATGATCACAGGAAATTGAAGGACCTCACTTCCTGCTCAGCCTAGTGCTGCCTCTCTCCTGCACAGGCAGGGTGGCTGGGAGCCTGCCTTCCTGTGCTGACACTTCCCTAGCTTACAGCCAGCACTAGCATCATCCCCTTCGGGGGTGCCCCTTACCTTTCCTAATCACTTGTGTGACTCAAATAGAATTATTCAGTAGCTCTTCTGAAGAAGTACCTTACACACTTGATTAAAAGCCCAAAGAGGCTTCAGGGATTTTTTTTTTCCCCTCTTCTGCTTGAGGAGCATCTGCCAATTTCCCTGATTTTCTTGCTAATTATCTTTGTATTTGCCAGCATTCATTTAACATGCTATGGCTTGAACAAGACAGCAGACTGGCTGAGGATATAATGACTATACAGTTTAAGGCTTGCGGGACTTCTCTGTATAAAGCCATGCCTTCCATCTAGACTTGTATTTAGAAATAGGCTTTTGAGTTTGCAGCAAGGGAGAGCAAAACCTACCTTGCAGAGTTGTCACCCTGAGTCTGCCTCAGCTCCGCACCTACAGCAGAGCCTGTTGTGTTCTCTCCAGCAATGGAGTTTCCCTATCCCTAGAATTACATGGGATGAGAGCACAGCCTCCCAGTAAGAAAAGTTTGTATTCCTGCTGACCTACTTGGTAGCTGGATGTATGTAGGCAAGTTCATGTGACCTTGCCTAAACACCATTATCCTCACCTATAAATTGAGGGTGATATCAGAGGACTTGATAATGATCAAGGCAGCACATGTAATGGATTTGGAGCACATTAGGCCCTCAATAAATTATAGTGCTTGTCAAATTACGATTATTAACAAAATTGAAATTGCTTTTGTGCTTTGCAAAGTACTGGTAGACTACACCTTGTAATATCAAGCTGGCATGGTGACACATGCCTATAATTCTAGCACTTGGGAGGCTGAGGCAAGAGTATCATCAGTTCAAGGCTAGCCTGAGCTACATAGCCAGTCTTTTGTCTTGAAACCAATTTTTTGGATGCCTATTTGAATAAAAAGAGAATGCAACTGGGTGTTCAAATCTCCGTTACTCAGTGTTTAAAGAGAATACAAACCCACCACCCTAGAATGAGTTTCCGTTCCATGGCATTTTGGTTGATGTTCATCGCCACTTTGACTTTTACACAAAGTTGGATGCATAGATTCACTCATGCACACTGTCAGCTCATGTGTTTATTAAATATGCACTATACTTCAGAATGTGCTATAATATATGTATGTAGGAATGGATCCCTTAGAATGACTCATTCTGAAATTTGTCCAGATCACAATATCTAAACGTTATAATTTCACGGATATCTATCAGTATGGGGCAGATGAGTTTGCTATTGATTTGAACTGGGGAGTTTTTGTTTTTTTTTAATGTGGCCATTATTGAACCTTTAAAAACTGTTGAATTCCTGGTTACTATCTAATAAAAAATGTATCTGGGATTCAAGGCAGAAAGATTGTTCTCTAACAAAATACAAAACCTAGTTTATAGGAATTTGTAAAAATACTGGGGAGTTGTAAGATCAAGTTAAATCGCTAATATAAAAATTTAAGTGTAGACACTCCAATTTCTAAAACAAGCTTTTTTTCTTTATATACAAAGAATATAAAAGTATATAATATATGGTAGAAGTCTTATGTATGAATATATACATATATTGTGGAACTTTCTACAGATGGTTGGCTACATCTAGTAATTGGATACAATTAAGTGCTAGCTACATTTTCAGTAATATACCGATATAAAGTACCAGAATAAAAATTCCATTTTCTTTTTGTTATAGGTTCTCTGGGAGATGCTAACAAGGGAGGTCCCCTTTAAAGGTTTGGAAGGATTACAAGTAGCTTGGCTTGTAGTGGAAAAAAACGAGGTAAGACTCCGTTTCTCCATTCAGGTGCATAGATCAGAAAACAGTATTGGGGTTTTGCAAAAGACTTTTTCATCTTCTTCAAATTGAAAGTAAGTTCACGCTTATGGAAAGATTAGCAGTAGGAGCTAACACAAAGGGTCAAAGTGATGTTATTCCTCATGAATGGACCCTTTACATCTAATTGTTGCAGCTTCACGTCGTGATGCTGTAGATCAAAAATTGTACAAGTACTGTACTAGTTTCTCAGTCTCAATTGTAAAACCTGGGGGTTTGTTCTTAGTGATGAAAGAAGCCATTGCGTCCAAGGTAGGGGGACAGTTTAACTGCATCTCCTGCGTCTAGGACATCTTTTTTACTGGCCGGGAGTTGATATATCTGTAAGAGACCTTCAGCTACTTCAACTTACCTCTCCCAGCAGGAGTCACTATAGTACAAGAAACTGTCGCTTAGATGAGAATTTCAAAAATAAAAGAAGAAAAAATAGTTTCAAAAAGGGGAAAAATTACAGTTTTGCCACCTACGTTGAGCACTACATTGAAGATGAGCTTCTCACTGGAATCGGCGAGGCGGTGGCGAGAGCGCTGGCTTCTTCATGCAGAGTCGTTCCATTTCAAAGGAACTTCAGTGGCGTAAACACCGTGTGTGCTGTGTCCCCGGCCTCGCTTTTCTTCTTCCCACAAATTGAGGCTTTCAGCTAGTTGGACCTATGAGCCTACATCAGAGAACATGGCACATCCATATCAAAGAGAGCAACTACATTTTGAAAGGTTTCAAATTGTCACTGAAACGCACAGCCATGGAAATCTCCCAGCATAAGGATGAAGCCTCCGATATCGCAGCATTAGGAGAAGTGAGATGGCGTGGTGGCCGTGCACACTCGCCTTTGCGAGGCAAAACCACTTATTTCCAGAACTTCCTCATTTTCATGTCCGTGTACAAAGGCCGAGTGTAACCTTAAAGTAAGATAACCACCACACGGAGACTATATAAAGATAGTCCCTTTTAGCGCTGTAACAGAACTGGATTGACTTGCCCTACCCCCATGTGAGTATAGAGCAAGCCAGGTTAATCAGAAAGCTGCTGTTGACCAGAAGAAACCAAGATTCTGTCTCCTGGATCCCATTAACCCAGAACTACCGGACTAATTTGTCCTCTCGACTCATTGAGGATGGGAGGCATGTAGTAGTGGCTGAGTTTGCTGGGAGAGGGCTGCCCAGTGTAAGAGATGAAAAGGACTTCCGTGCAAGACCAGGCCTTACTCATTGCTCCATGAGAGCTGATAGGTTTTAATTAGACAATAGTAATTTTTCATGCACTGTTCAGTAAGACCTCACACGGTATAACTGAGCATTTTGAACATGAAGACCCACTTGTTTCTGTTCTATATCTTTTGCCAGTGAGGTGGTTGGATGTTTAGTTCAGGTTTTACAAGTCTAAGTGAAGACAGCACTGACTTTCAGCTGACCCAGAAGCAGGATACACTGTGCATGCGATCTCTACACCACACGGGATGGACCAGGAAAGGGCTTTAGAGAGCCACCCAGATCCTCTGGAGTTGATAAAATAATTTGTATTTTGCAATAATATTTTATTTGGAGAAAGCCAGAGTAGATTGCAATCCAACACATTTTAAAAGCATTGAGTATTTAAAGCTGAAGAGAATGAGAGGCTTCCATCCTGCCTGAGGGCTGGGAAGCTGCCACCAACACCCCTCAGAACTTAACATCACACATAGCAAGCCATCTCCTGGCCCTAGAGCCAATGGGACATATTGTGGCAATGAGCTGTTTCTTAAGAAGCAGGAAGTTGAAAGAACCCATACGGTGACATGAGTTCAGCTCACCCGTGAATCAGAGTACAACTGCTTGATTTAAGGATAATTATCTACTCTTCCTGTTCTGCACAGTACTTACTTGAGGGGGGGGGGGATGTTGAAATTAAGCCTCAGTGGGATTTTCAGTGTTACGTTGAAGAAGGTGTCTTCGTTTTGCCATGTTAGAGGCACTGGTTCCCAAATAAGTCCTGCTCATATAGTGCCAAGGCAATTCCCAGAGACTGAGTTCACTTCAAGAAGCCTAACTCATAAAACCTCCTCAACTTCCAATATTTCATTTGTCTTTACTGTTGAATACCTTCAGTTATTGGGTTGGAGAAAGGTTTCCATATTTCCGGCAGTCTTCGTTTAACTAAGAATGACGTGTTTAAACTGCCAAGGAGAGATTAATAATGTGACCTATCTAGTCATTCTGTAACATCTATATCCAATTAGTAGGGTAAATTAAACAAACAAACAAAAAACAGATTTTTATTTTGTAATAATTACGTACTCTTAAGAGTATGTAAAAGTATTTACCCAGCTTCCCACTGCTCATGCCTTATATAGCTGCAGTGGCATCCGAGCCGGTCAGTTAGGACTGGGACCACACCCTTAAACTAGGTGGGAGTCCTTCTATATATAATCTAGCTCCACACAGAGCATCGAATCTGAACCTACAGAGAGGTCATGTGCTCTAACATACCTAAGGACCCTTGCTTCTCAACTCTTATGGAGTAAGGCTTTTGACTAATCATTTCTGACATTAGCTTCTATTAAAAATAAATTCATAAACCCTGTTACACCTTCCGGAGGGAGCGGTGAACCTGCACAGAAGGCAGTAACTTAGGAGGGCGTTACTAAGAACTTTTTAAATACAAGAGATACATGTATTTGCCCCCCCCCTTTTTTTTTATTTCCATGAAAAAATCAGAATGTTCTAGAGTATACTTGCTCCTTTTATAAACACGTAGATTCTAATATAAATGTATTTCATTATAAATAGCAAATTAATTAATATAAAACATCTTCATCAAGCTTCAATTTTTATTGGGACCAGTGAGATGGCTCAGCAGCTAAAGGCACTTGCCACCAAGCCTGACAACCTGAGTTTAATTCCCAGGACCCACTGGGAGAAGGGAACCAACTCTGTTAAAGTGTCTTCTCCTTTCCACATGCACACCAAGGCACAGGTGCGCACTTACACACACACACACACACACACTAAAATGCAGCACAAAAGTTTTAAATTTAATCTACTACTCTTTAACTTTAGAAAGATAAAACCAACAATTTTTACATCTTAAATATAAAATGGTGCAAAATTATTTAAAAAACCAACAAACAAACAAAAAAAAAAAACAAAACCAAAAACCCTACCTAGTTTAGTTATTGAGAAGCACTCTACCTTTAAATGTGAAATTGTTCTTCTGAACTATTTAAGCTATAAATAGTGTTTCCACATAGATGTGGCCATCTCAGTGGCTGGATGCATTGGGAACGTATTATTGTTCTATAATAGGGATATAAATACTTCAGGTCCTATTTTGAAGTACTTTTTAATGCAGTAAAGAAATCCCTTATGTAAAAGTAAAAGTATCTGAGTCTGTGATTAACTATCCTTGACAACATTAGGCACTTAAGATTACTTTTCTCTTTGTGTAATGTTTGACATATTGTATCTGAAAGGTCTCCCAGTGAGAAAAGAGGATGACAGGGCATTCAGCTGTTGACATCGCTTCCTTGGTAAACACAGAGACAAGGCTGTGCTACAGTGCATCCCTCTGAAACCTTCTGCCCGTTTGTGTGGAGGACACACGGAGCTGCATGTGCAGTGTACAGTACACTAAGATAACAGTTGAAAACACCGTTCTGCTCTGAGATGTCAAAAGACTAGGAGTTTCCAAGGCTTGGCATAACCTTAATTTGGAGAGCTTGCTTATTTATTAACTTTATTATAATATCAAGATTATCTGTAATTCTAATGTATTGTATAGACTATCAGTTCTCTTGCCCAGACACCTATTTTTTTAGGTCTCTGCAAAGCTTCACCTAAATCCAGCCAAACTCAGTTTTAAATTTTCTACTTGTAAAATTTCCTTGGCAGACAGTTCTAGGGACTTACACCTTAGTGCTTAGCTTCACAGTTCTTCACGACACCTATCCACCACCCATGCACCCCTCAGCACCAGGGATGCAGCCCAGTGCTTTGTGAGAGCCTGTTGCTCTGCCACAGATGTGTCTCCAACCCCAGTGCTCTCTGTAATAACTGCTTTGACAGCCCTGGCTCTGCTGAAGAGAAAACCAGAAAACCTCAACTCACCCACATGCAACGTGCTTCAAGTCAGTGTAGCCATGTAATATGAAGAATAAATGAAAATGCTACAGAAAACATAGGCTAAGCATAACCTTACTAGACAAGGTGATGTGGCCATTTAAGGTGCTTAGCCTTGTGCGTAAGCTGTGCTAATGACTTGGTTCCAAGACCAGCCCTGTTGCTTGTGACGGTACTTAAAAATCTTAGTTAGCTTGTGAATAGTGTAAAAACCAGTCTCCTTTGATTTCTTGTGTGCGGGTATTGTGCTCTTGAGAAGTCTGGTGTATCTGGAAACTGTTAAAAAAAATTTTCTGTTTATTTGTAATTTAGTTAGATGCTAAGTCCAGAAAATTACAAACCTCATTTTGTTTACTTGTACAAATAAACAGGGAACATTTGAGATTTGGTGGCTTGCAAGAGAGTTCTTGATTATATGATGCTTTGCAGTATATTGAAGGATGGCGTTTATCTTTACAGTGTTGAGGATCAAAACTCAGTGGCTCATACATGCCAGGCCATTCTGTTGTTGATAAGTTATTGGCCAGACCGTTAAGCCTTTTAAAACAAAAATTCCTCCCTGAGATAGGGGCATGTCATGTTCTCTGAGAGCCAGAACTGTAAGGTGTGTGAATAGGATTGATCCTCACCAGCCAATATGTTTTATATCAAGTCTGGTTCAGTAGACAGGTGTGACCAGAGGTAAAGCCAAATGAATAGTGCACTCTGAATGGCACATTCAGAATTACCAGTGAGAAAATGAAGAGTGAGTTTCTGTGCCAAAGATGGTTTCAGAGCCTCACACCTATTGCCAAAACTCAATTTGTTTCCTAGTTACCTGGCTGGTGTGCACAAATCTTAAGTTGCTATAAAAACTTAGTAATAAATTTGTGATTATAAACACAGTGTTAGGCCCCAGCTTGCCCCTCTCCCGCCGTAGCTGTGATTGTTCCGCTGCATTTGTCATGATGAACCTGACTTTTCCATCTACCAGGATTTCCACTTGGGAAAGCTGGAGCCTTGGGAGATCAGCAGAGCAGATCGGAACATGAATTCTCCTTCACATATTAGTATTAATCTGTGGAAGCTTTAGATTCTGTGTTTTGTTTAAGCTTCTGAATTAACTCTTTGACGATCTGTAAAAAGTCATTTTCTTGTCTTGAGGAGTAAACCGGTGTTTTTTTCTTATGTTTCCCTTCTTTGCAGAGATTAACCATTCCAAGCAGTTGCCCCAGAAGCTTTGCTGAACTGCTACATCAGTGTTGGGAAGCTGATGCCAAGGTATGTCCATTATAGTTCACATTTCTGAAACCTCACCTGTCCATTTTTGAGGTTTTAAAACTTGGGGTAGCAACTGAATTGCCAAGCCTGTGAGCCCCAGGATGATGGCTAAGGCCCTAGGTTGATACCTCCATATCTTGATCAAGTGACTTATATTGACTTTTTTTTTTTTCTACAGCATTTGTCAGCATTCTGGTCTCAAAAACAATTTTGTTCTTTTGCTTTCAATCATGACCATGTGCCTTGCTAAAAAATAAAAAAACAAAAACAAAACTCAAGAAACAGCTAACACAGTACACCCTATATGTGATGCTGTGTTTCAAGCTAGCTTGCTTGCTTGCTTGCTTTCTTTCTTTCTTTCTTTTTTTTTTGAGACAGGGTTTCTCTGTATAGCCCAGGCTATCCTGGAACTCACTCTTTAGACCAGGCTGTACTTTTTTTTTTTTTTAATGATTTATTTATTTTATGTATGTGAGTCCACTGTCACTCTCTTCAGACACACCAGAAGAGGGCACTGGATCCCATTACAGATGATTGTGAGCCACCCTGTGGTTGCTGGGAACTGAAAACTCAGGACCTCTGGAAGAGCAGCTGGTGCTCTTATCCGCTGAGCCATCTCTCCAGCCCCTCAAGCACTTTCTATTAACTCTTGGATATAGATGCTGGTTGATCTCAACCTTGGTTCACAGATGGACCTGAGGAGACACAGGTTAAATGATGGGTCAAGGCCACACGGCCAGTCCTAGTGGGGCTGGATGTGAACCTAGAGAGTCTGCCATGACTCCCTGCCTTAGCCTCTTTTCCATTACCTTTCTCTCTAATGGGTAGAGTCACAGTGTGTCCTCCCTGGACAATTCCAGGGATGTTTTTGAGCTGTCACAATAAAAGTGAAGAAATTCCCATCCTAGGCTTAATGCATTTATTACATGTAAGCATGGACAACCCATCTCCTTTCCCCACAAAGTTCAGCTTTAAGAAAATATTCTTGGGTGAGCAGTGGTGGTGCACGCCTTTGATCCTGTCACTCAGGAGACAAAGGCAGGTGGATCTCTGTGAGTTCGAGGCCAGCCTGGTCTACAGAGAGGTTTCCAGGGCAGCCAGGGCTGTTACACAGAGAAACCATGTCTCAGAGAAAAAAAAAAGTCTTAGATACATATGGAAATATTTATGGGTAAAATGATAGATGGTCTTGGATTTGCTTCAGAGTAAAATAAAGACAACAGAGAGCTATACAAATTAAACAAAACCGGCGGTGGTAAGTTTGAAGCTCAGTCATAGAATATAGAAGCACATTATATTGTTTTGTGCATGCTTAGATTTTTATGATAAAGGTCATAATTTTAAAATGAGTCTTGTAAATTAAACATGAAAACAATTGAGCAATCAAAACTCAAGAAACAAAATTCATAAAATTCATCAAATTCATCAAATTCGTAAAATTTTTTCATGGAAAGTGAGGTCTTACTACTGATTCAAAAATAGAGGCCTTGAAAAATAACAAAGAAACGTAATAATAGGGAATTCTCCCGTAACTTAATCCCATTTCCAGTGAGAGCCCCAGGGATGAACGTGGGCCCCAGGAATGTCTGTCCTTGGGCAAAGTGCTTCTTTAGTGGACGTGGCTTAGAGACAGCGTGAGCATGTGGATAGAATTCATGTTGATTCATACACAATACTTCCAGCATATTGACTTACACTGAGGGCAAATACAGTGACACAGCAGCAAGAGCCCATCTTGAGAAGCCTCCCAGCCATGTGCCTTGCTTCCGTGGCTCCCTGGCCATGTGCTTCCTGCCTTGGCCCTGGCATCCAACAGACTTTGTCAGGTAGAGCTCCATGTAACTTAGTGTTATTTTTCTTAAAGCACGTGACACTGCGATTGTTACTATTTTCATTAGTACCCTGCAGCATCCCAAGAGGCTGAGCGCTCCAACCCACCCTTCTGCTTTCGGGCCTCTTACTTGCAGTGTGTGATTTTTTTTTTTTTTTCTTTTCAGAATGAGGCGCTTTAATAATTAAGCATTAAAAGAAATGTACACTTTACCACTGATTAAGTTAAGTTATAAGCAGATGTCTATATGTTTCTTTTCGAACATGGACTGTTTCAGTGTTATCACAGTCCCTCTACTTTTGTGTCTGTTATAACATACAATGATTTTTAGCAGTGTCTTCTCTTTCCTGCTTAGAGATTTCACTTGCAATTATCTGCATTGAACTAGAATAGTGCACCCAGATCTCTAGAATTGTAATTATATTTCAGTGTGATTTATTTCCTTGGTTGACAACTTGGTGCTACATTAGTTAACACCCTAAGAATGTGCACTTAAATGATAATATAACCACATCGAACAGTGAGGAACTTAAGCCCAGAGCAACAGCTAGGAAACTGGCACTCCCTTAACATGTAGGAAGTTGAGCCCTCTTTAGGACATCTTGTGTTCCAGCCAGATGAAGTCTAAATTAAGTTTGAAACAGATTTTTGTTTTCTACCTTCATGACATTTTATTCTGATAAAAGTACTCCAGGCCTCTGTGCTTGATTTGATCAGAGAGTGGCTGTAGCTCACCTCTTGGTCCTTATGGCTAATCTGCCGGCACAGGCTTCCTTCCCTGAGCATACTCTTTCTCCAACAATATCCCCTAAGCCTACCTTCCTAGACACCCCGTGAACCCTTGACCAGACCACAGTCAGTCTGGGTTATTATCCTAGCTTGTAGAGTGATGGATTTTCTTGCTAAATGGATTACAGGTTCTGTGTAGGGATATAAATATATTCACACACACACACTTAAACATCAATTCTTTTATTTCATAGAATATAATACCAATTCTTACCTAATTCTCAGCAATAGAAAGTAGTAGATACAGAAACCAGACCCCAGTAAATTTTCTGACATTTTCATCCCATGGCTTAGAGTTGGGACCAGTCCTGCTATATGGAGAGCAGCAGTCGGTTAGAGTATTTTATTTCCTTTTTTACACACACACACACACACACACACACACACACACACACACACACACACGGGTATACATACACCCATATATGCACATGAATGAAAATAAGAAAAGAAAGGTGAGTATTGGTTTGTCTTAAAATGGCCTCCCTAAAGCTGAGAATTACATAGGAATGGGTATCATTCCCTGTGTGACCAGCTTTCTGTGTAAGGCTGGATAACTTACGCCTTTCTAAGCTAGTGGTCCTGTGTATAAAATGGAAATAGCACATAGAAACATGAGATACAAAGATGCTTAATCAGAGTTCCTGGCTATGACTTCTCTTCAAGATGCGTAATCTGTTCGTGACACTCGAGGCACCTAAGCCCTTCAGAGGGGCATCCCCAGACCCCCAGTTCTGCAAACAGCACACCTGAGACCATTACTATACAATTCTACGTTGTTGGGGGCAGGGTGTCTATTTTGCCTAGGCTGGTCTTGAACTACTATGCTCCAGTAATCCTCCTGGCTCAGCCCCCCAAACAGCTAGGACTACTGCAGTGTACCGCTGCAGCCGGCTATGCCTGTGTTTTAAATACCCATTCTGATAATGTATGAGAGTAGGGTTTAACTGTGATGGTAAGATGTTTTTTAAAGGATGCTTGTCACCTGAATACAAAGGAGCTTAATTTTATTTCAAGAACAATTAAACATAGGAGAAAATAAGTCTTTAATAGTTCATTGGGTGGGCTGGGAATGTAGCTCAGCTGGTAGAATGCTTGGCTAGTATGTACAAGCTCCTGGGTTCATGTTCCTACACTGCATAAACTAGGTGCTACAGCCCAGCGCTTGGGAGATAGAAGGAAGATCAGGAGTTCAGGGTCATCCTCAGCTACACAGAGTTGAAGAGCTAGCCTGGAGTCCATGAGCCAGGTCTTCAAAAAAACAAAAAAAAACCCAAACAAACAAAAAAAAAACCTGTATTAGCCCTGTTGCTGCTTTTCCTTGAAAAATGAAGATCCTACATTTCCTGTATTTATTTTATAGTCATTTCTTGTGCAAAGTTACACTTTTTTTCCATTTAAAACCTGACACATGGTGGAAGACATGAAGATCGGAACAAAGTTTAAATAAAAAAATAGATTTGTTTACATGTACCCTGTTTAAAGCATTTTTCTTTGTTCATCATATTTAACTGTGCTTTCCTACACACACACACACACACACACACACACCATCTGTGTATGCACACATGTGTGTGTGCCCTTGAAATAAACGAAGACAGAAGAAGTCAATAAATATCCTACTTTTATATTTCTGAAATTCAGGGAGAGCGCTTTCCTTAATAATGGCAGAAGCACCAGGTCCCGAGAGCAAGCCACCTCAACATTTTTCCTTCCTGTTTTTTGTGCTCCTAAATTAAAATGCGTGTTTTAATTGCTGTAGCTGTAATTTGTTCTGAAATGGTGTAATTATGAGGACCGAGGAGGAGAGAACGAACGTGCATCACCCTTTTGTTATCGTTTTTCCATTTTTGTTTTAACCTTTTGTCTGAGCCTTGGCTGGAGTGGAAGGAGGTGAGCGCAGATGGGGCCTGAGAGAGACAGACCGGGTGAGCGTTCTCAGGTGCTGCCTTCCGGGCCATGGGATAAACCTTGAGAACAATGACGTCATTCTGGCTTTAAATGTTTTTTTTTTTCCAGACCATCTGATTTGGGACATTTTATTAGTTCCAATGGGCTAGTAAGCAGATATTGCCTGCGCACACACATTTTGTAAAACCAAGACACAAAGGATACATTGTGTGATGGAAAGCAGAAGAGTGTAGAACGTAGTTAAGCTCTGACCTGGTGTACCACACAGGGGCATCTTTTAACGACGAAGCTCTTGGTCACTCGTCAGAGTAAGACTTAGTACCTCTCTTCGTACATACAAATGGTACTTGTTGTCCCAACCTGGTGCTGCATGATTAAAAAAAAAAAAAAAAATCAACATATGCGTCTATCCTTGTGGATAATTAATTGTGGGTAAAGACTATGGCTCCCGGCACCTGGTGGTCTGCTGATTTTCCATACGAAGTCAGAATCCTGCTGTTTTTGTCCGTTGTGGCTGCAGTTTCTCCTGTTGTCTCATTCCTCTAGTCTCATGGTGGTTCCTTCTTCTCTTCTTCAGAAACGGCCATCGTTCAAGCAAATCATTTCAATCCTGGAGTCTATGTCAAATGACACGAACCTTCCTGACCAGTGTAACTCATTTTTACACAACAAGGCAGAATGGAGGTGGGTAACTCCAGCGTGAGTCCCAGCCCAAGGCTGAGGAGAAACAGACACTGGATGGACAGTCCTGATGTCCAGGCATAGCTTGAGGGCATGGGGGACAGGGCGGCAAGCCCAAGAGTTATAACCCTGCATTCATATGTGAGAGTTTTTCTATGCTTGTTGTCTTAGCATGCATCCAACTGTCTGAGATGAGCACTAAAGTCTTCTAAAACAAAGGCCACTTCCAGACCCTTCTCTGTACACATTCTGTGTTAAGAAGCTTTGGCCTCTTTCCAGAAAAAAAAAAAAAAAAAAAGAACAAAAATGTCTTTTTAAAAACTATATAAGCATAGTGTTAGCCTTGCCATTTGTAGAGCACTGTATCTGCTAGCGCAGGGAGTGGGGAACCTATATAAACCCTAGCAAAACGAATGAGTGAGGAGAGAATCGGATTGGGTGGGTGGAAAAAACAAGCCCAAGATGAAACAGTTGGACCAGGTCAAATGACGCAGGGAATATAAATAGCATGTTTGGGAGCTGGACACGGTTCCTCCCCTGACTCAGCGGAGATTTGAAGTAACTTCATCCCTGCTCCCGATATCCATGGCAGTAACGTGATGCCCTACGCCATCTGCTGGTGTTATGTCAGTACTGCATGCACTGGCTCTTGCTGCCTGTCAGTACACATGACTGGGGGCCGGCTATTTGATTGCTATTTTACAGTGGTCTTATTTATTTCTTTTTATGCCTTTGAAACAACTATCTAGGGACATTGACTTTCATGGATTTTTCTCTTAGCAATATAAAATTAATGCAATGAGCTCTCATCTAGATATAAGGGCTTCCCCCTCCCCCCTTCCCCCCCACTCCATCTAAAATAACTTAACAAAACCTTGGTGTGACTTGTTTCCTACAGTAACATGTAATCAGACCACTTCCCCTCAAATTCCATATGTATGTTTCATTGCTCTTCAGACAAAGACAGAAATACTTATGATTCAGAAGACACACCATCCAGCCTCGTCTTGAGCACGCCCTGAGCTATCAGTCCCTCCACAGAGGCCCAGGTCTCCCTCACCAGAGCCTCTCAGTGCAGTCTCCTTTAAATAGACACCCTGTTTCTGTTTCACATTCCTCCTGCCCCACCTCCCCCAGCTCCCATTAGCCATCCAGGCAGCTGGTGACCTTGTATTTCTGCAAGGGAGCAACCCCTACTCCCTGGCCAGGTCAGTTCCACAGAGCTCTGGGATCACTGCATAGATGTGTCTCACAGCTGGAGTGTTGGAAAATCGAACAACTGTTTTGTGTATCTCTGTCTCCATCTTGTCCAATAGCAACTGCTCGGTAAACATATGAAGAAGAAAGGAAGGAGAGAGGGAGAAAGGGAGGGAGAGGAGGAAGGAGGGCGGCCAGCAGGCAATTAGAACGCATGACTGTAGTGATGTAAACACTGCCCCTACCTTGGAAGATAAATATGTACCCAGTGCATTTGGCATCGTGCTTCTAGTCAGATTTCCTTAAACCTCTCCTGGCCAATGCTCCTGTAGGTGTGGGGCTACAGTGATTAGTACAGTGTCCCCAGACATACGACACTGTCAGCAGCAGCCTCAAAAACACCTGTGTCAAAAAGCTAAATATGAGAACACAACCATCCACATTCCGCCCTGACAAGCCACGTGACAGAGAAGGAATGGCTAACAGAGTGTTAATAATGAAATCTTATCCGACCTGAATGTATAATACAGGGTTTCCCTAAGGAAATGCTGTTTGATCTGTTATCCAAAGGATTAGAGGGATTTTAAAACTGTATCGGTGTGTTTGAGATAGGGTTCTCTAAGTGTGCCGACATCGAAAACAAAGCAAAGTTACTAAATGTTCTGCAAAAAATTTAAATCTCCCGTAGCCAAAACCAATACCCATCCTAAGAAGTTTACAAGAGAAACATCATTCAGTTATAACTTTCTTCCCAAGAGTGGTAGACTGGAGCTTCTCAGTTATTTTGTGTTTAGGACTCCAGTTCACTTTTTGTCTCTTTATGTGCATGGTGGGTTTATATTCATGTGTGTGTGCATGGGTGTATTATATGCACACGCATATTCAGGTGCACACGTGTGTGCAGAAACAGAGGGAGAACCTGGGTTAATATTCATGTGTGTGTGCATGGGGGTGTTGTATGCACATGTGTATTCAGGTGCACACATATGTACAGAAACAGAGGGAGGACCTGGGTTTATATTCATGTGTATGTGCATGGGGGTGTTATATGCACACTCGTATTCAGGTGCACAAATGTGCAGAAACAGAGGGAGGACCTGGGTTTATATTCATGTGTGTGTGCATGGGGGTGTTATATGCACATGTGTATTCAGGTGCACACGTGTGTATGCAGAAACAGAGGGAGGACCTGCTCTATCACACTCTTTCCTTGTTCCTTGAACCAGGAGACAGGCTATGGCAGGCAAGTCCCAGTGACCCTCCTGTCTCTGCCTGGCAAAGACAGTGCTGTGACTACACACAAGCACTGCCACGCCCACCTGTGTGTGTGAGCCAGGACTCACGCTTGTATAGCTCACACCCCCACCCAGACAATCAGCTCTCCAATATCTCTATTTCACTCTTAAAAATTATTGAGGGACCCCCAAGAAATTATTATTTAAATGAGTCATATCTCATAATATTTATTACATTAAAAATAGAACTGAGAAAAAGTTAAAATGTATTTATTAATTCAGGTAAAAAGAAATTGTGAATGCACACTGCTGAAAAGATGGCTCAGCGGCTAAGAACACTTGCTTCTCCTTCAGATGTCTGCAATCAGTTCCCAGCACCCACATCAGGAGTCTCAGAGCACACTGGAGCTCCAGTTCCAGGCTGTCCATTGCTCTCTTTTGGTCTCTGAGATCCCACCCACATGCATACATGAGCAAATAGACACACACATAGATATACATAAAAACAAATCTTTTAAAAATAATGATAAATCCTGCCTCTGCCTTCATCCCACAGCCCATATGCCATAAAATGTGAGGAAAACTGCATGTTCTTCTGAGTGAATGAGGGTAGAAAAGCCAGCTCTGTCATTCTGCCATCTGTAACTGTGCCACCAGGCATGGTGCGATCTTGAAAAACAGTTAGGTCTCAAGAATTCTCTGAGCAGCTCTCCTGGGTCCCCAACCATGCCACCTGCCTTCCAAGAAGCAGCTTAGTTAAAACAGCATTCTAATGACAGCACATTTCATAAACAAGAAATTGACTAGTACTATCATCAAGTAAAATGGTGATGTTGGTGAGGAAGTGGGGAAAGAGAGATCCTTCACTGCTGATAGATAGTAAACTTGTGTTACCACTGTGAAATCAGGGTAGAGATTCCTCAAAGAGACAAAATTTGAGCTCCCATACGACTCAGCCACACTCCTCAGTGTTCTGTTGCTTCGAAGAGACATAGTGACCACAGCAACTCTTATAAAAGAAAGCATTTAACTGGGGCTGGCTTGCAGTTTGAAGTTTAGTCCATTCTCATCATGGCCAGGAGCAAGGCAGCACACAGGCACACACGATGGTAGAGAGAAAGCTGAGAGCCCTACATTCTGATCCCCAAGCAGCAGGAAGATAGAGCTACTCTACCTGCCTTGAGCTTTTGAAGCCTCAAACCCCACTCCCGGTGACGGTGACGCACTTCCTCCAGTGAGGCCACACCTCTTAATCCTTTTCAAATTGTTCCATTCCCTGATGACTAAGCATTCAAATATCTGAGCCTAAGGGGGCCATTCTTATTCAAACCACCAAAGGACACAGTTAACATATCACTAAGCCACATGCACATCCCTGTCTATCACTGCACTATACACAATAGCCAGGAAATGGAACCCACCTAGGTGACCATCAGGATAAAGAAAATGTGGCACAAGGGAATGTCATGCAGAAACGAAATTGTGGTGTTTTCAGGAAAATTAGTAGAACTGGAAATCATTATGTTAAGTGAAATATGACTGACAGACACCACATGTTTTCTGTTATATGCAGAACCTGTGTGTGTGTGTGTGTGTGCGTGTGTGTGTGTGTGTGTGTGTGTGTGTGTGAAGCTGGTTCAGTAGGATGTATATGTAATCCCCTTGCTGGGGAGGCGGAGGCAGGCAGATTCCTGGTGCTCACTGGCCGGCCAGCCCAGTCAAATCTGTGAGTTTCAAGTTCAATAAAGTGGAGAGGAATTGAGGGAAATGCCTGACATCAACCTCTGTTTATATGCACACACACACCTGCATACACACACCAACCAGTGCATACCCACAGAAAGAGATGGCAAACCACAGTGCCACACATACACATACACAAAATAAAACTACATGTGTTTTTTTGTTTGTTTGTTTGTTTTTTTATGTACCTATGTGTGGGTTGCAGAACTGAAAAGAGATTCATGGCAAGGAGGAAGAACTTTGAGTGAGGTGGGAAATAGAGAAAGCAACAGAATGTGTGGGAGGAGGAGCACAGGCGAGGCCTGGCAGGAGGTTTAGTGTGGAGGAGGGAGGGCCAAGGGAGCGAAGAACAAGTAAGCACACAGTACAGTGACTCATGAAAATACCAAGTCGGAACACATTCTTAGGCATGCTAACCTGACAAATTAATTTAAATTAAACAAATAAAAAAATTAAAGGAGGTCAAATGGCTAATAAGCACATGGAAAATCTTCATCTTCACTTAGCAAACAAGCAAAAGGAAGAAGAACTCATGAGATCATTCAAAATTTCATGCTATAAAGCTAAGTCGTACTAACAGGCTTCCTCATATATTCTTTATTATTGTTGTTATTGTTGTCGTTGTTGTTGTTGTTGTTGTTGTTGTTATTTGGTTGGACGATTAGATGCCCTAAAAATGTACAAATGCTTTGCCTCAGAAGTCCTACCACTAGTAGTGTATGGCTTTATTACAGGGCAAGCCAATGGGAAGGTCTAACAGAATGTGTGGGGACTTGTTCAGACAACCCTCTGTAGATGTCAAAGCTGGAGATAGAAGTTTGTGTAATAAAAGAACTGCTTTCAAAACAGGTGTCTCCACACCTAGAAGGGTGCATCCCCACCCACGAGTTCTGATCAGTGGATCTGGGAAATGAGCTTAAAATGGAGGCGACAGATTCCTTTATTCAAAATGGTGGAATTAAAAAAAAAAAAGGCACAGTACTGTGTATGCCCATGCGCACTGGAGAATGGAGCGGAGAGCCAGCAGACATGCGCACTAGAGAATGCCGCAGAGAGCCTGCGGGTCGCAGAGGGAGGGCGTTTTCCTATTTGCCATTTTTTAAAACTTCTACATTACGTCTGGATTAACTGAATGATAAATGTAATGTTTAAAATACTTCAGGGTGAAAGCTGGGGAGAGTAGTGCGTGCCTGTAGACCCACCTACTCAAGAGGCTGAGGTCTAAGGACCACAAGTTCAAGCCCAGCCTGGTCAACAAGCAGAACTCCATCTCAACAGCATAGACAAACAACCCCACATCTTGAAGATGGGAAATGACGAGAATGGGGGGTACTAAAGAATGAGGTGTGTACCCTGATCTGCAAGGGTGCACCATTTCTCAGGGCCATTCTCAAGGCCTCTCGGGAGCTGTTAGCTCTGCTATAGCATGTATGTCTCACCTGACTCTCACCTCAAACCAGTTTGAGGCAGCAGAGCTATGGTAACTGAACTTGACAACTGGTTAAAGCCACAAGGGATGATGCTTAAAATACTGGTAATTGGTTATTGTTCATAAATTTCCTCCAGTCACCCATGCTTCCCTTGGGTTATCTTTCCTAATCCCCATAGAAGCCCAGTCATGTCCCAGGAGCTAACCTGAGGCCTTAGCAGCTTGGGTAACTTACCTGTGCTCACACTGTACTGCAGTGGAGCTGGAATGAGGCCCATGAGGCTATGGTCATCGGTTATCCGTCATACCAGCTGCCCACTAACATGCAGCATCCTTTCTACCAGATTTCTGTTTTGCTCAGAAGTAAATTGCAGGGTATGACCACTTTAGGTTATCAATCAAGTGAAAACCTGCCATTCAGAATGCCACATGGCAGAGAGAAAGTCATGGGTTTTCAGATCACCTCATACTTCAAAGGACAGGACATTCTGCTGTTACTTCCTTTCCCCCACCATTTATCAGGGCTCAAAGATGTTCAGCAAATGGGAGTCACCGTGAAGTGTGAGTCCAGGCATGCTAGGATACTTGCAAATGAAGGCCCCTGCCCGTGCTTTCTCTCCACATGGGCAGAGGAACCATCTAATTTAGAAAATTAAATCCCGAAAATCCTCTGTAAAACTAGCTTACTGAAGGCCACTTAAACCGTCTGAGGAAAGAGCTAGCCTTGGAGTCTGTTCATCTAGCCTTGGGCTGCCCCTCCCCTGATGTCTGAACTGTTGGCACAGAACCTGGGTCCCAATACTTCTGCTTTCTGTTGTTATCACGTGAGACCGCACAAACCTGCATCAACGTGAATGAGCCAAGGGGCTGAGATGGAGCAGTCAGGTTTTGCCTATTAGCAAAACACTTTTGTTGGTTGTTTTTCCACAGCAGCCAAAGTAGGGTGACTATGACATGCCTTTTGAGAACAAAAAGCAGAGGTCAAAAATGGATTCTTTGCAATTTGGATATGAGGACCCACCACGTGTTCGTACCAGAACTTTAATACATTCCTACTTACTGTGTAATAGAGAAGCCATGTGGCTGCTTCTTCAGTTTGACCTGTGAGTTCACACTGAATCTGTCCAATGAAAGAATATTTAACAGTTCATTGCCTGAAAACTGATATTAGTTGAAACCAACCCTGACTGGGTTTGGTTCGAGAGAACCAGTTTTCAACAGCTGGAGTTTTAGAATGGGAAGGTTTTCTAAATGCATCAACAGATGCACAAAGCAAAAGCAGCAGCAAGGGGGGATGTCTTTTCATGCCCTCGGGTTTGGGTCACTCTCTCGCGCTGTTCAAGAGGGACTCTGGGCCTGCCGGACAGATTAAGGAAACTCATCTTCCCTGTTGGTCTGTGTTGCTATCACAGCCTTCAGCTTACTTAACTGTTGATCTGTTTTCCACGAGGGCTCAAAATCACAGTGGGCTCCCTGAGCCAGAATTTGAGATGAGATCTTGGATTTAATTACAAGCAAAACAGACTGTGCTGGTCATTCATCCTGACCAAAAGGAGCAAGGTCCAGTGGGATCAGTCTCATTGGCAGGAGAGTTAGGACAAGCTTATCAAGTGTCACACAGACAAGTGGCCCAGGCCATCCCACCACCAAGTATGCCCAACTCTGTGACCTGCTTGCCACCCAGTAACCCTCTCGATGGCTCAAAGTGGCTCATTCTTTTTTGTCATGGAAACTCACTCTAAGGAGTTCCACACTGAATGTTTCTCTTCAATCCTCTGATTGAAAAGTTAAAACAAACTTGTTCATGAATTGGCATAATATTTTTGTCAGAAATATTAAGGATTAAACTTAGATTTTATGATAAAGTCATAATTCTAAAAGATTTCTACTTTTGTGACTTTTCTTGGGACTGTACTGTGACTTATTGTCTCTTCATGTCTTTTTCACATGGCCCGAGTAAAATGGACTGGGGTTCACAGAAGCTGCACTAAAACCTTCCCATGCTGAGGCCTCTTCATACACGCAGGGAAGAGAACTTTGGGGTTCAAATGCAGACCCACCTCCAAGCTGCCCCTCGAGTTACACAACTCAGCTTTCATCCATAGGAGTAGACTGAGATGGCCATGTATTCTGTCCTTCCCTGGAAACACAAGGACAGAAGGACAGGGTATCTCCAGCAGCTGAGCTCTGGGGCGCATGCCTTCCCTCCACATCAAGGTCTCACCTTGAAGATGTAGTGTGTAGTACAGGCTTGTCTCAGCAGCTAACGAGAAAGTCCTTGAAGCACAGCAGAGATGTTGCCCTTTAGCCTTCCTGTCTTCCTTCCTGCGTGCCTCTCTGCATGTCACACACACACACACACACACACACACACACATGCACACACCCCAAGCCCTTTCATCTCTCATTACATGGCTCATGTGCAAACTATTCAGAAACTCAAGGCAGAGAACTTCCAATTCTCGGAGCATAAATTTAGACATAAACACTGTGACAACCCTGAAGGGGGAAAAGTTTGTGCCCAGACATCTTGCCAGTTTCAGTTTCTGTAAGGAACAGTTTTGGTTACTGGGCAGAGTGTCCTGAGTGGTCTGGACAGGAGGGAAAGAACTTCTCTTAAAAGTTTAGAATCTAAAAGAGACTCAGAATTTCTCTGGACAAGTATTCCATGCTTGCTAGATTATAAAAATTATTTGTATGGGATTCCTCTGTGTGTGTGTGTATATGCGCGTGCACACCTTTATGTGTTTCTTGTACTTTTTCTTTGGCTTTGTTTTCCTTCTGTTTGTTTTATCACATTCCAGTTTGCTTGTTTTTGTTTTATCATATTTTATTTTACAGTTATTCTTTAGATGCCTGTTTATTTTCTGAGAAGACATAGAAAGGATGTGAACTTGGGTAAGGTGGGGAAATCTCAGAGGAGTTAGGAAGAGGAGAAACCACAATCAGAATATATTATATGAAAAATGTCCATTTTTAATAAAAGAAAAATGGAGAAAAAAGTTGCCCGTGTTTGTTAAATAGTGGAAACAGCCAGGCCTTGCCCAGCCAGCCAGTCTTGTGCTTTCTCTATGGTCATCTTGGACGCCTGTGTTTTATTGTTTCTGCAAGGAGGCCCAGGAATGCTCAGGATGAAGTACATTGTAGAGTCATGGTATCTTAAACTGACATCTCTTCAGCCAAAGAAATCCCAGGTCACCCAGCCTCCCTGAGCCACTCTATGGGCAAGAGTGTCAGCCTGGTAGCTCACTCTGCATATTATACAGCCTGGTGTCATTTTCCTATCCACAGTACAGATCCGCACCCGTTTCTTGGGGGCTGTTTTGGGAGTAAGATGAGAGACCATGTGACCATGCTTTGTGAGCTGTAAAACTTCTTAAACTATAAGCAGAACTAAATGGCTAACCGCTCCCCACTAGTGCTACCTGGGTCGCTCGCTTTTTAATGCTTTGTTAAAGTGTTTTTCCCAACTAGAAACTACCTGTTGATTTTGAAGAATAAGAGTCCTGCTACTCTGGCTGGTTCCTGGCCAAATTCAAAGGCCACACCCTAGCTCTTTGGCTGGTTAGCACTTCCATGGACCCACTGAGTGTCCAGCAGCCTGCCAGGCAGTAGTGGAGACTCACTGAGTTCTCTCTCTCTGCAGGTGTGAAATTGAAGCAACCCTTGAGCGGCTGAAGAAACTAGAGCGCGATCTCAGCTTTAAAGAGCAGGAGCTCAAAGAACGGGAGAGACGCTTGAAGATGTGGGAGCAGAAGCTGACTGAGCAGTCCAACACCCCGGTGAGTACCCCACCTAGCGGCTTCTGGCAGCACTCCTCAGCCTTTGGGATGCTTCAGCATGCACGCTGAGCAGCAGCATGGCCAGTCTCCTCCCACCCCCAACCCTTCCCTGCCCTGCTGCTGAGAACTAAAGGCCTTCACTGGTAGTAAGAAGTATGAAACACCAAAATGCCAGAGATTTAAAAGAAAAAAAAAACTATTTAGAAGAAAATTCCCTTCTGGATCTTTCCTTAAGAATTGCATTTGTATGTTAAAATTACAAGAGTAAGATCTAATGTATTGTAGACCACCTGTTAGGCCCTCAGAGCACCGAGGGAATGCTGTGGTTCATTGCACTTAGAGGGCATCAGTAAGAAATAACTAACTGCAAGGCCGCCAGGAATGCCTTGGGTGTGTCCGAGCTTAAACACATTTTCTTCTAAGGTTGAGCTGGCCTGCTGACACAGAGATGACAAGCATTAATACTCCTTATTGGTTTAGTGCCACAAGTATGAGCAGCATCAAATGGGGAGAAGCCTTCTCCCAGGATAGGCAGACTGTTCGCTCTACCTCTGGGAAGACTTTTGTTCTTTCCCACGACTGGAGGAGGACTGACCACTCATCTCTAACCTTGAGCTTAAGCTGTGTGTTAAATTGTGCATCACGTTCCATCATTTTAAATAAGAGTTACTTTTAGGAATCAAGTAAAAGCGTAGGATTGGTTTTTCTAGGATTTTTTTCCAGTGGACGATATTTGTCCACTTAAAATCACAAGGAATGAGAGGTTCAAAATAACATTATTGGCAAATATACCAAGAAAAAAAAGTTAAATTCCCTTCATTGTGTGTTCCTCAAAGACCTATCTAGACAAGTCTTAACCTCCACTGAGCAGCCAGTGGCAGGTTCAAAATGTCTTCCGATATCTAAAGAACAAGAGAGTCCATCTCCATTTCCAATTCCTATGGAGACGCAATCTGGCACCCCCTCACCCCAAAAAAGGAGAATGCGTTTAGATGTTACACATTTACCCTTTTCAAAAATGACTTTGGTAATCCCGGGAATGCTGAGGTAATCGCTCTACAGAAGTCTGGCCTGAGATATTAAAAGGGTACCTCAATTTGTTAGCAAGTCCTGTGAATTGAACCAGACTCTCAAAGAAGGGGTAAAGGGGGGAGTTTCTGTTTAGGCTGAGTTGGTGCCAGTAGGATGTACCACTCAGAACTCTATGAAAGAGCCCTGCTTGTTGCAGACAGGTGGGAGCAAGAAAGCACTGCTTTGTCCCTGCAGCCTATCTGCTGAAGGCCAGGAAGCTGTTCTGTTTCGCTTTTTAAATGCATTGAAACCTTAACTGTAAAGCACTGCACGGCTCGACTCTTTCTAAATGTCTTATTGTCAAGAAAACTTTCAACCACTTATTAGAGTATGCCTCAGAACCTCGCCTTGGTTTACTGGCATCAGTCTTGCTAAGAAATTATGGGCTGCCTTGCACATATTATTGCTGCTGGCAACACAGTTGTGTGATAAAGAATAATACGCTACAGGTGCTTAGTAGGTTGTGCGCTTGTGTTTTAACCCCAGAAAACTTGGTTTAAAGAAAGTGCTTTGCAGGTCACCGGCTAACAATGGACAGCATGATGCAGTCCCTTCGAGGTCTGCTCCCTTTTTACTTATGTGGCCCAAGGTTTTTTGTTTATAACACTTGCTTTCGATGTCTCCTCTGCCTAGAGCTGGTGTTTCTAAGGGAAATGAGTTTGTGCTCCGTATTTTATAAGTAGCCACTGTCTTTCATCCTTGTTCAATCTCTAGTTGGTTTTTAACTAGACTGCTGAGAGAAAGAGAAATCTTTTGAAAGGGGCAAAATGAGGCTTTTTTTTTTTTTTGGTAGCTTCATCTTAAATAGAACCGTCTAACACTTACACAACTGCATAGAAACACTATCAAATTGATTTCAGGGCTACTATTTTCCTAAAACCGAAACATTAAAGATGCTTGGGAAGATGAGTTCTCTGTGCATAAATAGGGATAAAGCTTATTTGTAATTATTGTTGTGGCTTGCTGTAAAAAAAAAAAAAATAGAGATAAACTCTTATTTAAGAGATATTTCTGGAGCTCTTTAGACTCTAGCATAACGTGAGAAGAGACCTCAGCAGTAATAAAATAAATAAGCAACGAAGAGTTTCTGTCAATTGAAAAACCAATTTGAGAAGGGAGTGAGGCCCTGCTCCGCCAGTGAGGATCTGAGGCTTGCTGGCTGGACCACAGGACCGGAGTGACAAAATTCTCTTCTAATAAAATAAGCTGGCTTTTGAAAACTTATCTCCAGCAGTAACTTAAATCAGAAAATTGGGCCATCGAGATGGCTCTGTCACTAAGAGCCCCTGCCAACCAAGCCTGATAACCCTAGCCATGTCCTGAGAACCTACAGGGGTAGGAGAAAACTGATTCCCAAAAGTTGTCCTCTGACCGCTACACCTGTGGCATGCGTGTGCCTGCCACAACCATAGATATGGGTTTTGTTTGGTTTGGTTTTGTTTTTAATCTTAAAATTAAAAAGATAGTAAATATTCTGTACCTTCATGCCCAGAATGTAAGCTCATCCAACAGTTCCAGTATTTGTGCATTATTTGTGAAAATCATGAACTTTTATTTGCTTTGTCCTTGGACGATATAAAACCATTGTTTTTACACCCTGGCAGTTTTAATATGAAAGAAATAGGAGCAAACACTGTGGATTGGTAAGCTGTTGAAAGTAACGCATAAGGAAGAAAGTAATTTATCACATTGTGACAATATGAGAAAGACCTCATAGACAAGTCCCACTGAAAGGATACTTGGGTATTGGTGGCTGCAGCAGGGAGACAGGCTAAGAGAATCCTGAGCAGTCCTCCCAAGTTTCCATAGGTTCACCATAACTGACTTAAAGACAGGATTTCCAATTTACTTCCTAGGGAATTATATAGTAACATGAATAAATTAAACAGTGCTGGATCTGGCCCGAGTCAGTAATAGATGAAAGTAAAGTCATCTTCAGAGTGTGCTCAAAACACTGTCCCAGGGAAAGAGGTAGACTCAGCCACATTCCCTAGCTGCATGCACGCACGCACGCACGCACACATGCACACATGCACGCAGACTGCAGCCAGACTACTTTTATTCTTCCTCTGCACTCTTCCTTGGAACAGGGTTTCTGAATATTTTTTTACTTGAGATTTAATCTCTGCTTCATTTCTTCCTTTTTTAAATTAATATAATGGTTAATCAAATGTTTCTGTATGGAAATGAAATTGGGAAAATTAAGAGACATCCTAGAAACTATTTTATTTCAAGCCAAGCAAGGACTCAACACTGGTACCTTCCTGTCCATTTGTAATCCAGCTCAGTATGGTTCTTTGTAAGCTCTCCGTTATGATTTACCCTGTCACTTATAAATTACGGCCAATACACTGGTACCAGGTCCGCCATTAAAAAGTCCTTATTCACCTGCTGCGTAGGACCAACTAATTTTGTGGTATCTGTCCCCTGACTTAAATTGGTACTAATTTCTCTTTTCACTTCTGTCCTTTCTTCCCCTTTGATAGCTTCTCTTGCCTCTCTCTGCAAGAATGTCTGAGGAGTCTTACTTTGAATCTAAAACAGAGGAGTCAAACAGTGCAGAGATGTCATGCCAGATCACTGCAGCAAGTAACGGGGAGGGCCATGGCATGAACCCAAGTCTGCAGGCCATGATGCTCATGGGCTTTGGGGATGTCTTCTCAATGAACAAAGCAGGAGCTGTGCTGCATTCTGGGATGCAGATAAACATGCAAGCCAAGCAGAATTCATCCAAAACCACATGTAAGAGGAGAGGGAAGAAAGTCAACATGGCCTTGGGGTTCAGTGACTTTGACTTGTCAGAAGGTGACGGTGATGACGATGCTGGTGAGGAGGAGAATGACGTGGATAATAGCGAATGACAGCAGAAAGGAATAAGATTGAAAACGTTTTATTTTGTTTTGTTTTGTTTTTAGAAAAACAGAAGAAATGTGTTATCTCTGTGCAAAAAAAGCAGCATAGGGAGGCCGAGTCCCCAGCACTGAGCCTTAGGCCGAGCTTGTTTAGGGTTTCATCAGTATGACTTCGCTTTTGAGTTCAGAAAAGGGCGGGGAATTAAGCTAAAGGCATATTTATCAGCGAGTGTGGTGCCTGGTTATAGAAATACGTGATTACACACATATCATGTCCTCGAGCTAATGACATGTGGGCTTTTTCTTTTTAAAGCACATGCTTTGTAGTTTGTATTTAATCCGTTCACTCAGTTGGTTAAGAAAATGTCCATTTTGAGCAAGCACCCTGCTCCCGACTACAATCTGACACTTGATTCTTCCCCAGCACACCAAGGTTTCTTCTTGTACAGCACATTCTAATGGCAGAGGTGATTGGCAACTATAAAATCCAGGAAGGGGAAAAAAAAAACCAAAAACACCTGAGATGAGATGAAAGAAGATTATACCAAAATGCCTCTTCAGAAATACCTAAATGCCAAGAATTTCTCAATGCCAAATAGCACACGGCTCCTCAAAGTAAAACCCAAGTTGTGTTCTCAGTAGTAACATTTGAAGGAGAAATACTCTGGTTTGAAGTAAGCAGCAGATGACACTACAAGCTTGCATCCCCGTGCTGGCTGGAAGCATCCTAACAAGAGCACACTGTCACCCTAGGCTTAGCTTGTCCTTTACACAGAAGCACATGGTCCCAAAGGGATGTGTCTCGTCATGAACAGGATGAGCATGAACCTGCTCTTTACATGTGATAAAGGCACTCTGATTCTTTGTTTTCCAGGGGTGAATAATTATACTATTAGATTTTAATCTATATGTAGGAAAAAACCACTCTAAATAGGAAAGATAAATTATCCTTCTCAGACACAAGTGCTTTCTGAAGGGGTCTTTCTTTACGTGTGGCCTCCCCAACCCGCCCAGTTTCTTTTCTTTTTACTCCTCTCTGTTATGCTGGTTAGAGAAATAGATTCAGGTACCACTTACTATGATGGTCATGCCACCCAGAGACACTTGAAGAAGATTAGCACAGCAGTCAAAACTTATTTAAACTATAAACTTGTATAAAAAAATTACAACTAGATATGGTTAAAAGAAAAGTTTTTATCAGTCTAACTCAGAAACTGGTGTCATTCATTTGAGAGTGAAAGTTAAATACTTTCGGTGGGCCTTTTTTTTATATAGAGATGCTATAAGATCAGCTCATGTCCAAAATCCTGGCCCTCAGAGGCTGAGGCAGGCCAAGAGTGGATTTATTATTAGCTATGTTACAATACGATGTATGAGCAATGTTGCAAGACTCTGTCCCAAGAAAGGACTAGATACCATCTACTATTGTTTCTAAGAATGTTTGGTCATGACGTCTTTTGGAATCTGAGATTCGACAGACCTCTGATCCTTGGTGAGGACTGAAAAGTAGCATCGAAAATGGAAAGCGTGCACTACAGATTTATCTGGGAAGAAATAGCTAGTGGAATGTTCTGGGTATCTGCTTGCTGTGCAGTCACAGGTAGACTATGTAATCTCTGAGCCTGTTTACCCTTTGTTACCATGACAGGAATGCTAACACACTTCAAAGAAAAAGGTTCAGAAGAAAATATGTAACCATGTAGCACAGCACCAGGCCGTGGCCGGGGCCAGGTAACACCAGCTACAGTTAATTGCCAAGTAAAGGAGACACTGAGAAATATGTGGGTTCCATAACCACGAGGACCACTAAACTATCCATTGCGCGTGACCCTTGCTCAGGAGTATGAAGAGAGCAATTCTTAGAATGTAAAACGCACAAACACTTTAATTCAGTTGCTCTTGGAACCTGTGTGCCATGCCAGATCCACATGCGCTGGGTGTTTACAGACAGGTAAAGGCTGCCTAAGAAGACAGGTCTTCCCTCTCCCCCATCCTGCTGGAATCCTCTGCACATGTGTACTCTAGACATGTAGCCAGACTGCTCAAACAGAAAGTCTTGGAGGGAACAGAAGGGATGCCTAGCGAGTCCTGCTTTCCCAGCATGCCATGAGCAGCTGAAGGGGACAGTGGGAGGTGCAGGAGTCTCTTGCACACTTGCCCAGGCAAAAATAAAGCCTCCTGTTCAACAAGCCTTCACTGGGACCCACTGTCTACCAAGTTCTAGAGAATAGCTAGGTGACAGCCTCTGTACTCATGGAGCAGTCAGCAAGACATGCATTACAGAATGGGAGGATTTCGCTAAGTGTGTGCTGGAAATTGAAGCAAGGAAGGAAGGTGAGGCTAGAGGGAGAAGTCTTCAAAGCGTGCTCAGGAAAGGCCCGCTGTAACATGATGATGTGACGCTTGCACAGAGCCCAGGAAGGTGAAGGGCTGCCCTCTATGTAATAACATAAACCTCACCACCCACTAATCAAGAGTTGGTTTAGAACATATATATGGCATGGGAATAATGTATTTCCTAAATTAATACCTAATTCATATTCTGTATAAAAATTTTAGTGCATTAAAAATCAGCCAAATTGTGCCAGTAAGGGAAAGTTACTAGGTTTCTATACCCAGACTAGGTTGACCCCCACCCCAGGCACATAGCTCCCATCTCCTAACTGCTGCCTTTTTCTCTACCAGCATTGCAGCCACGTTCAGTACTCAGTACTCAGTCATGAAGAAACCACAGGACTTAGGATAGAGCAGAAAGAGCCTCAGGGAAAAGCTTCCAACCGTTCTATCTAGAACCACAAAATATGCTATTGGCCATTTACCACAAAAGATACCATTGGCCATTTACCACAGAATATGCCATTGGGCATTTTACTTCTGCTCAAATTAGTGTTCATCTAGTGGCATTAAACGTGCAAACATACCTGAAACCTGACTCATATGAACAGAACCTTGTAGAGTTCTAGCACTTTCTGTAAAAATTACCACAAAGCTTTAGATTCAGTTAATTTTATAAGAAATGTCTATTAGCTACATGAAGAATTTCTAATGATGCTAATGTAGAAGGTCTAACTCAGTCCTTAGATCAGTTTTTGAAATGGCCAATTATCAGTGTTAGATTTTGTTCCAGTGGCCTGACTTACAAAAGAACACAATTCAAAAGTTAAAGAAATCCTGAAGCATGCAAAGGTTCAGAATGAGAATTAGAACTATAGATTGTGGAAATAAGTGTCAGTCAGTCACCTGAAAATATTTCTTTACTCATAAAACTAACATGTAGAATTTGAGGCCATCTACAGTGGTTCTCATCTGAGAGGTAATACGCCCTTGGCCAGCCAGCATTTACTGTAGGCTGGTGGCCTCCTGCTTGCCAGGGACAGCCCCACCCTGCAACGGTTTCCATCCACAATCTCCATAGCATTGTCCTGTCTCCACTGTGAAGCCCGTTAACCCTGACACATCTGCTATTCCCTCTCTAGTTTTTTCCCCAAACTCACCATGCCTTTTCAGAGCAATAAGGACACCTTCTGCATGTTAGGGAGCTGTAGCTTTTTTTCTCAAATCACTGACTGTGGAAATGATTTCTTCCCCCTCCCCCTTAAGGTTGCTAGTAGGATCACTATGAAATTATTGCATCTATGGGGGAGGGGTGCCGCCCCATTATGGTAACTCTGCAGCCCTGGCTGTAGAGCCCTGGCTGACTTGCTGTCATGCTGCAGTCATTTAAGGGGAATTTTTCCTAACTTTTTTTTTTTTTTTTTTAAGCAAAATCACATTTTAATGTTTCACAAATAGCCAATGGGATGGGATCAAAGACACCTGGCACATTGCTTTAGATGCTCTGAAAATACTGAAGGCTGTTTGTGGTTTTTTAACCAGTGACTTTTTTTTAACATGCAGAGAGTTTGTTAGACTTTGAACACCAGCTGAGGTATTCACACTTGTTCCCCATTGAAATCAAAGGCGCTAGGGGAAGAGGTAGCACCTAGGAGAGACTCAGACCCATTTCCCTACCAGCGTGTGTGTATATAACTTTAGTTTTCATTAGCGTGCCAAGAACTTTAGGAAAGATGGTCTTAAACCCTAGTCCAAGTTAAATAGCGATACTTTAAAAATGGTTTTTTGTCACAATAGACTTGGGCAGGCCTGTGAAACTAGTTGAGCCTCACTGGACCACAGCACACAGCAAGGTGTAATTCTTTCTATAATCAGGCACCTTCTGCTGCTTTCAAGTAAGACCATTTTTCTGGGTAGACTGTAACTGTGCAGCAGAAGCTCCACCCTGCTGGACGGAGCACATCCCGACAGCTGTCGCCAGCATTCTGTGGTTGAAAATGAATGTCTATCAGGAAATCCGGGACAGGCCGTGTTTTCTCAGGCCCCAACTTTGTGGGCACTCAGTTGCTTGTGTGAGAAACTTTCTGGCATGCGGATAATTATTTCAAACGAGAGTTCAGGCACCATTGCAACTGTTTTATAGCGTGTGCAGAACACTCTTAGTTCCGACATGACACATTGCTCCTGCACTCTGAAAACATTTCTATCCTTGGAGTGTGAGCTTTCAGAAGGAGGCTTCATCACTGTGTTTGCATAACAATCTTCTCCCCTTCACTCTGTTGCCATGTTATTCTGAGCAAGTCTTATGCCAAATGCCATGAACAATGTCTATATGGAAGATTAAACTGCACGTCTGTGTGGCGAGGCCATTTAGTTGCCGACTTCGTAGTTGGAATCTGATATTCCGCACCGAGTCCATGATGTATTCGGAAACCCAAGTCGGCGTCGTACATTTCATTCTGATGTGAACTTTTCTCTGCTTTCCTTTGTTCTAAGACTCCATTTTGCAATAAACGTTTTGACAGTAAATCCCTTTGTTACGTGTCGCTGTGTACATAAGATCTTTGTTAGACTGGATTCCCAACATCCTTTAAAGAAATCAGTGTCACATGCGTGCACACGAGTGCTTTTCTCTCAAGTCTGGTGGAGTATAAATAACGAATTACTAAAGTGAAGGGGCAGTCATAAGGGATTGTTTTGTTTTGTTTTGTTTTATCCCCAAAGAAAACAGAAAGGCTTAGAGCTCATCTGCAGCAGATGCACTGATATGTTAACAAGGTACCAGAAAACATGAAGGAGATAGGGAGCCTCTGTGTGGCTGCAGATCATTAACTCTTATCCCCTGTCTGGCCAAATTCAAACCGTCTTGCTGCAGCGCCTGGTTCCAGCCCCCCTCTCACTGATCTTTGCGAGCATCTGCAGACTCCTGCTGGAGGGAGCATGAGGCAGAGTTCAGGCTCTTCCCTGTGGCCTAATATTGATGAGCCAGCCCTGGCAGCAAGAACTCTGTTCTCCTTTGCACATGAAAGCTGAAGATGTTGGTTATTTCATTTGCAGTCTTTATTTGAGAAATACTTATTCCTCAATTTTGTATAGCACAACATTTGGAAATTATATAGAAGTCAAACCACGTACACACACACGTACACACACACGCACACACACACTTATTTGGAAATTATATAGAAGTCAAAATGACATACTCGCAGGCATGCATGCACACACATGTGCACTCACACACACACACACCACATTCACACATACACTGACATCCTGTAAAGACCAACTATAATAGTATCTTGCTGTCTCTTACTCCACATTTGTGTCCACAATGGGCAGAGGGGATGGCATGTTTCTGTCACTGTGTCCAGCTGCCCTTTTCAGAGCTTGTCACATATTTTCTTTGATGGAGATCAACTTTAGATGCTCTCCCTTCAGCCACTCATTCACATTAGTAAAGCAGGTGAGTGTGCTCAGTGACTCCTTCGCAGCTAGTGTGTTTCAGAGAAAGGAAGCACATGAGCAGCAGAGCATGGGGAGAATATTATTGCTCAAATATCTGCTTTATGTTCTTGTAGTCTAGATGTAGTACAAGGTCTGCACATCCATGTAGGTTTTTTAACAAGAGCGTCTACAATAATAAAATGTGCTCACCACACCCGGAATTGGCTTCTTTCTCTTGTTCCTCTAACACAAGCTCACTTCATCTCCTCTCTAAGTGAACGTGCCACACCCACCCCATCCCCCATAGCCAGTGTCTCACCCACCCCCTCTTCCTTGCCTTCTCTTCCACCACAACCCCACCCCACTCCACCCCCGGGACTGCAATCCCCAGCTCAACCCACTTGCCTTCCATTCCCCTGCATTATGCTATGGAACATGGGTTTTTATGTGCCTGTCAACAGTGAGAAGTTGACCAAATAATTTGGGAGCTGCATACATGCATCCTACAATTGTATTCATTTTGTAAGATGGTATGATGAACGTTAAGCAGACGGGGTGAGATAGAGAACGTGGTTGGCAAAATACTCACTTTGCATGTAAGAGGACCTGAGTCCAACGCCAGAATGTTCATAAAAAGTCCACTGTTGTAGCATGAACCTATATCTCTGTGCTGGGGGAAGACAGGCACATAGATCTCTGAAGCTCAGAGCTAGCCCAGCCTAATCGGTGAGTTCCAGCCCAGTGAGTAGTACCTGAGGAATGACACCCAAGGTTGTCCTTTGGCCTTCATGTGCACACATGAACACATACACACATATATATACATATATACACACATACACATATATACACACATATATATACATATATACACACACATATATATATATATACATAGATACACATATACATATATACATGCATATGCAATGTATTATGAATTAGGAACTTAAAGGAAAAAACCATGATAAAAGTCGCCTCTCCCAAATATAATCCACTCATATTTCACTCAGTTCTAGTAAAATTCCTTAAAGGGACTCTGCCTTTCCTAGCAGTTTGAACATGTGGGTATACAGTAAGCACTTCTAAGTTAGAAAGATTAACTTAGCCACCCTCAGATTGCCACACTAACAGTAAAAGCAACGAAAAGCAACTTTTTTCTTTTCTTTATTGTTCTTGGAGAAGTTCACACATGTATACATGTGTTTAGCCCACCCCCTCACAATCTTTTTCCCAGTTTGCCCACTCTCTATATACTGTCTGTCACAGAGGTCGGGGGATACTTTTGCATGTCCTTTCGTGAGTCATTTAAACACTTTGACAACTCAAGCTAATTGAAACTAATGGCTTTATCACATACTAGGCCATAGGACGCTGGCCTTTTCAAGTTATGGGAGCATTTGCTATTTAGCCCATAACCGTGGGATGTACTGATGTGAAACTTTCTCTAGCACAGGCTAAAGTGCTCTGCAAGTCCCTGTCCCACATGTATCCCTGACAGGGAGCTGTTTTAGTCTGTGTTAAAGTAACCAGATGCCTCAGGACAGTTCCAACTTCACCCATCCTGCTTCCTCCATGCAAGTCAGATGTTGAAGCCCTGGAAGCCCCTGTGAGAACAGGAAAAATCAGTCACCTGGCTACTTATGGTTGCTTGGAATTTCCAATGGTAAATTAGCCTATTATCCCACTGCTGGCTGAGAACCCTAAGGCCACTCTGAGAGCTGGTGATGTTGTGGGCTGCAAAGCCATTCCTGCCAAAGAAGACTACACCAACTTGTACCAAGTCCCCGAAAACAGCTCATAAGGTAGAATGGGTTGGTGCTGCTGGGCTCAGCATCTGTGGACCCCCTCTGAGGGGTGAGGAAACTGTTTTTCTCTCAGCCTAACCTGCAAACCGAAGCAGGAAGCAGGCCAGAGCAGCAGGGGAGCCGAGAAGACAAACCAAATGCAAGGATAATCTTGCTTCCCTTTTTTCATTTCCTTCATGTCTCCCACGCAGCTGCTGCCGTCCTTTGAGATTGGTGCTTGGACTGAAGACGATGTGGTAAGCTGCTTCTGTTAATGCCTCTTTAGATCTGGGCAGGAAGCCGACAGGTTTGCCCACAAGTTTAGAAATGCAGTTAGAGAGATCTTGCAGAAATCAACAAATTCCTCTTTTTGCACAAATAAATAATCTAATAGAGATTGAAAAAAAAGGACTCCATGGTAAAAGTGACTAGCTCTTCAAACCTTATGAGCTGCCCATCATCCTCACTGGCTGTGAAAATACTCCAGAATGCAGAATACCAAGAGCAAGATAAAAGCCATGATCCTCAGTGTCAAATACACACATTTGAATAGCTACTTAAACTTCCCTACAATGCCAGCTGAAGACGTGGGTATGAAGGAGAGAGACAATGACAGCCTGGAGTTTTCTGCAACAGAGTCCCTTTCCCACCTCAGGCCAGCTCATTAAAAGACAAAATGCTTAACTGCCTTCCTTGCTCAGGCCTTCCCCAAGAGGAATGGACAGAGTGTTCCCCATAATCTTAGCATTGCAGGAGGCAGGATACCTAAGTCCACAGGAAGGGCTATATGCAGCTCTGGGTAGACTCCCTGGAGAATAATCCCATGTAGCCAATTCTGTCTCCAGATCTGCTTCCTTAATGGGAAATGATTTTTGAGAACTGGAGAGAGAGAGAGAGAGAGAGAGAGAGAGAGAGAGAGAGAGAGAGAGACCCACCTCAGGGTCTTTGCCTGTCCAGGCTCATTTTATAAGCTCAAGGGCATCATTAAATGAAGAAGATAAAGATGGAGTGCTAAGTAGCCCTGGCAAGAATGGGCTCCACCCTAGGGAGACAGCCACCCCAAGGCATCTCAAGAAAAAGACTCATGACTAAGAATTCCAGGAGAGCTGTTCTCCAGCTCAGCCTGGTGTGGGGCTGGGGAATGCCCCTCTACTCTTTGTATCTTTATGAAGTTAGCTTCCTTTAGCGGTTGGCAGCAGCATAGGCTCCACAAAGTGAAAAGGCTGGGTGCTAGCTTCCTGTTTCTCCTCAATCCCAGATCCCTAGAAGCCAAGCCTCTCGCCAGCCCCGCATATAATTGCTTCCTCCCCAACTTCAAGGATGGTCCATCTCCTTTGAAAAGAGGTGGATTTGAAAGATCTGAGTTCTAGGAGCTAGTCTCATTTTTTACTGCCAGGTTGAGTGGTTCCCATGCCATTTAGCTAAAAGTCCATTGTCAAGGGACCCAGGGAATCAGAATGACTGAGTCTGGCCTCTCCTCTGTGTATCTTCACCAAGGTAATGTTAGGCCACCAGTAAACAGGGGTTGAGTGATAGTCAAGGACAAGGAACCCCTGGGTGTAACCACTTCAGTGGACACAGAAACTACCATATTTTTCCCCCCCCCCCCCCCAATGTGGCTACTGTGACCTGACAGGCTTAGCAGGCATCCTCATTTGGCCCATCTCTCTGGCCACTGCTGTATGGTCCACTGCTCATACAGTTCCTGAAAAAATAAAAAATATCATAGCAATCACTATCTGCACGAGTGAGTGGAAAAGTCCTACAGTAGCACCTCTAGGAGAGACGTAAACTCTCCCTCAGAAGTGTCTCAACTGCCCCCCCCCCGTGGGAGGAATTTCTCCAGTTGGAAAGCTTGAGGTTTTAAAACTACCAAGAGAATTCTTCTACCTTTTCTCTGTGGCTCAGTTAGAGACATCGGAATCTATGGGAGACTTAAATCATTAAGAATGACTACTGCCTGTATGTGAACCCCCCAAACCATGTGTATCCTCTCTTTGCAGTATTTTTGGGTTCAGCAGCTCGTCAGAAAAGGCAAGTAGAATGAGTCACCCTTGTATCTGTGGAGCTAACTTTGTCATTGCTGTGCTTGAACCTCATTCCCTGCCTTCTGCCCTTCTCCCCCAGGTGAGTCTTCAGTAGAGATGAGTGGATACGCAAGCTTGTTTAAGGAGAACAACATCACAGGCAAGCGGTTGCTGCTTCTGGAAGAGGAAGATCTGAAAGACATGGGCATTGTCTCCAAGGGACACATCATTCATTTTAAGGTACGTCCTAAGAGAACATCAGTAAATCAATTGAGCGTGTGATGGGTGGTAGGCCACGTGTTAGCAAGTAGAGAGGAAAGAATCATACTGTAGGATGTTAGGTGCTGAGATGCCTCCAGGCTTGTCCCTAACTAGCTGCCACACCTGGGCTGCCCCTGTTCCCACCTCAAAAGCCCACAACAAACAGGCTAGCCTGGCACAGCAGCCGTTACCTGGGTTAAATGGTGTAACACTGCTATAATGTCAGGAAGCCTCTAGTCTAGGGGGAAAGTAGAGTACATTATTCTGTGCAATGACACCTGTTAGAGATTTCACAAAGGAGAGGTACCCAGGATGTGGGAAGACTTCTGGAAAGAAGTCACAAAGGAGCTGAATGCTCGGGACAAGTAACGTTAGTCAGGCGAAGGATTCCCACTGGAGGTGTGTAGGGAAGAAGTCTGCCAGGGAGAAAGACCAAGGCAAGGAGGGAGCTTAGTGGGCCAGTGGAACTAAGGTAGGGTGAGACCTAGAGCAACCTCCATACCCAGGACTAACAGGAGGCCACTTAGCCCACTTAGAGCTGGAGAGACCAGACATTCATGAGGAATCCATAAAGAGCCTGGAACTTGTGTACAGCCCAAATGAACTCAAATCCACTGCCAGCACCCAGGACACAGGAGTATATGTCACATGTGTAATCTCTGACAGACAAGAGACACTATGCATACTTCTGAAGCCTAAAGACACTCCAGAAAATCCTAACAGCCCTCCAAACATTAGTCTGGAAAGTTTTCAGACTAACCCTGTTTTCACTCCTGTTGCTTTCTTTCTACAATTTAGCCCAGAACAGGGCTGGGGCTGGAGCTCAGTGCAACAGCACTGAGGTAGTGTACACAAGTGCTGTACCAGCACTTAATACATTTAATCAATTGATTAATTGAACAGCTACCTAGGAACCAGAGCCCTTTGTTTGGCTTTCTAGACAGCTACTCAAATGTAGCTACAAGTGTGAACATCTATGGGATAATGTTATTAGAGATATATCTCAAAAGAGACTTTATAGAACATAAGATTGACTTTATGCCTACAGTCCTGGCAGGAGAATTACAAGTTCAAGGCCAGCCGGAGCTATATAGTAGGCTGTTCCCTGTCTCTCCTGTAAAATCAAATTGCTCCCTAAATCCCAATCCTATGATGGATGGAGAGATGGATAGGTAGATGGATGGATGGATGAATAGGTAGATGGAGGAATGTATATAAATTAAATAGGACAAAGGGTAAAAAGAACATAGCTCTTCCAAATCCATACCTCCCCAAAGCTATGTCAACAAATTCCCCTTTACTCAGAGCACTTCACTCTATGGCTACCCCATTAAAGTCCATGGAGAACCATTCATTCATGTTGTTCCAGAGCCCAGACCCATGTAAGAACATGTCTATAGTCTCTTGGCAGCCTTGGGACAATGGCTGGACACTAACCCACCATCTGCAAGACAAAGCATGACTGTGAAGTCTTCCCCTACAAGGGAGACAAGACATGTGTACGAACATCTATTGGGGGAAAAAAAACCAAAGCAAAATAAAAACTTCTCTCAGTATAGAGATGTCTGAGCTCCAAAAGAGAAATTTTGTGAATCTTGTCCTGTGTAGCAGATGCTAAGCAAGATACTCCCACCTGCCCTTGCCCTCTTCCGCCTTTACCAACTTTCTTCAAGAATTGCCCAGAGGGAAAAGGAGTTGCAAGCTGTGATACTTTACCAAACCGGAAGTGATTTAAATATTCCTCGCACAGCCAGGACAACAGAAGTGCCCCATCTATGCTGGTTGGTGTGACTGGACAAGAAATATCCCAGCTTACTGTGTATGACTCATCAAATTCAGTACATGTCTGCTTGCAAGACTGGGCCTGTGGAAGTTCAAAGAATCACCCTGCCCTTAAGAAATTTACCTCCCAGAGAAGAGATAAAACACATGCGTACAACTTCTTACAGGCAGTTGGACGAAAGGGGACAGTCTGTTACCTTGACCAGTGAAAAGGATGGAGAGGCGAGGCCCCATGATAGGGGATGATGGGTACTTGGAGCTGGAGCTGGGAACAAGGACACATCAGAAGGGGAGTGGTGGGACACAGAGAGTTACAGATGTGGGCCGCCTGAATTCAGAGGAGCCGTGGGTGGCTTGCTGGTCTGGTGGAAGTGTTAGCTGAAGTGGAGTGAGGTGCCCCAGCTCCTGAACCCCTTCCAGCTTCAGACTGAATGTCTGGGATGTGACCAGAGCTGGAGAGCATGAGGACTGATGTGTTTAAACTTGGTTTCTGGGATCGTTACAGTGGGATAGGGATGAGAGGCTAACTCCAGGCAGGCGGTTAAAACAGGCAAGAAATAAGACCTGCCCGGCTCCTTAGTAGGAATGGGAATGGGGAAAAAAGGAGGTTGGCGAAGCTGTCAGTGAAGGAGAGCACAGTAAGATGAGAGCATGCCCTGTTGCATGGATGAGCCTGGCAGTGCTGCTCACTGGAAAAGACAGCCACAGAGGGCCATGCTGGTATTCTATGTATATGTGTATCCAGAATAGCATATCTTACAGGTGGTGGTCCCCAGTGCGTGGCACAAGGAGGGAAGGGATAGTGGTTGTTAATGGGTGTCACAGTCAGTCCCTGGGGGTGATGTTTGTAACACACTGGAGAAGAAAGGCTGCATAACCCTGTGGAGGCAGTAGGAAGATGCAGCTGGAAGAAACACTTGGAAATGGCTACTTTTGTGGTTTGTGAATTTCATCCCCATTAAAAAAATAATACAGGCCAGAAGAAACAGCTCAGAAGGTCATGTGTTTGCCATACAAGCATAAGGACCTGGGTTCAAGTCCCAGAACCTGAGGAAAAATCTGCAAAAATCCAGGCATGGTGCTAGGCGTGTGTAATCCTAGTGCTAAAGAGGCAGAGATTGGCAGGTGCCTGAGGCTCCAGAGCCAACCAGCCTAACCTACTGGGTGAACACCAGCCAGGGAGAGACTCTGACCCAAGAAAACAATGTCCCTGCAAGGAAGAAGCGAAGGGTGTTCTAACCGGTTCTGTGTGTGAATGGTTCTGGTGTGAACGGGCTTTGGAATGAAAGCCCCATGGGCATTGCAGACCAGAGGTGCTCCTCCTGGTCACTGCAAGGTGTGTCTGCTGCACGCATGCACACGCTACCCGTGAGAAGCTGTCACCCCCTGTTCCATCACCGAACGGTATAGTCATTATGTGACTGAGTCTCTCAACCTAAGAGGAGGCGATAAAACTGCAGGCTGGGGCAGGATACCCACCATCCCTTTGCCCAGGGTCCCTCCCTCTGAACCTGTCAGCTCCCTTCTCCCCTGAGCTTCTTGTGAAGGAGCAGAGTACCTCCACAAAAGCTAAGCATCCTGTAAGTGTTCATTACAGTGTTGGAAGTTTTGTTTTGCTTTAGAAAAAAAAAAAGACACATCTACTTTTCCTGGGTTAGCACTCTTTTCTACATGATCAGTTCATTGAGAGGCTGAGTAAAAGCTGATGAAGACTCCCAGCCTTGTCATCGAAAGCAGTGGCTCTCAACCTTCCTAACACTGTGACCCTTTAATACAGCTCCTCATGTTGTGGTGACCCCAACCATGAAATTATTCCATTGCTACTTCATAACTGTAATTTTGCTACAGTTATGGATAGTAATGTAATTATATCTGAAATGCAGGGTATCTGATATGCCTTCCTTCTGAAAGAGTTGTTTGACACACCCCACCCCCTCCACCAAGGGGTCATGACCCATGGGTTGAGAACTGCTGATCTAAACTGTCCTCTCTATGATTCTTGGTGCCCCCTAGCGGTAAACTGGTGCATGCTGAAGCTACAGCCTTGCTGATGGCTTTGCTGGCCCCCACTCCTATGTTCCCCGGACCAGGACAGCCATAAGCTAAACACTGGATCGTTAACTTCTCTATCTAGCTCAGGTTTGAAGGACAGCTTTATTTGTTGCATACCCTGAGGTTAACATCCCTGTCTGGCTTAGTGGGTGTTTCATTTCCGGCATCATTTCAGTTTGGCCTTTTCTCATTCATTTTTTTAATTGAATTCTATTTTCATATCTTACATTGACTTTGTTAATTCGTTCACCTCTTGCCTTTTAGCTTGAGTTGTCTGAACATAGTTTTAATCATATTCTTGAATTCTTTGGGAGTGCTTTGGGGTCATTTCCCCTTGAGTCTCTTATTATGGGATAAGTAATTTGGAGAGGAGACATGCTGTTCTGAATTTTCACTTTGTTTCTCTTTTGCACAGATTTGTACATTCGGAATTAGTTGCTTAAGTAGACGTATAGACTCAGGTCTGATGGTCAGGAGACTGCTTACCTGCTAGCACCTAGAGTCAGGGCAACGGGAGAAGTGTGGGCAGGGACTTCAGGGCCAAGGATCCCTTAATGGTTGGAATCAGGAGCTAGGTTGACTAGGAAGTGTAGCCCAAGCAGTAGAGGCCTGGTGGGCCTTACCTGTGGGGGAGCTGGATGGGCTGTGGTTTAATATCTCTAAAGTAATCATGCCTATTCCTTTAAGTGATGACAAACTGCTATCCTGACTTTGACAATCAACAATATGCTCAACCAAATCATCAATGTTAACAATCCCAAGAGAGTCTATAAACTGCATAAAGAATCCTTTTTCGTATGTGCAATAACTTTAATCCTCTTTGCTATCATCAAAGCATTAATAAAGTCACGTGATTTTTCTCCTTCCAGTCAGCTATTGAGAAGCTAACACATGATTACCTGAACCTGTTTCACTTCCCACCACTAATTAAGGTAAGAGAGGTTTCCTCACTGAAGGCTCTCCGTCAGCCGCTTTTATTGCCATAGACACCTGCCATTGTCCGCACCCAAATTTGCTAATGTCTGGAACTGTTGTTTGAAGTGAAATTTAATGACATCTGTCTAACAAAAGCCCCTTGAAGACTGCGCTGTGTATAAATGACACACATTTGCTCCCCACACTTTGAAATATTAACAACATATTCCAGATAAGAACAGCACTCCTCACTAACACGGTAGGTGAAGGCCTCTGGCCTCATGCCTGCTTCTGGAGGCCCTTTAAGTTACTAAAGGAAGTCACACAGCAGAGCTCTGGGGTTGCCACTTGCCCTGGAGGTGGAGATGTGGAGGGTAAAACCTTAAACAGCAGCCCCCCTCTTCTTCTTAGGAATCCATCCCAGCACCCCTGCAGATGCCTGCAGCGGAGATTAGCACCCAGCCCCATATACATTGCTTGTTCCTGTGCAAACATGCCCATGATAGAGTTTAATATATGAACTGGGCTCAGTGAGAGATGAACAATAACAAGTAATAAAATAACAGTTTACTTATTAAAAGTTATTTTAAAACTTGTGAATTGTTTCTATCTACAACTTTTATATCATGTTTTTGGACCGAGTTGACAGCAGTTCACTGAAACTGTGGGAAACACAACAGTGAGCAAGGAGAGAGCGCTGTGCTTACTGTGTGTTGTGAGTGGAGCCTCGGGATACATGGCACTTCATTACAAAGTTAACAACTACTTCTAGTCAGTACCCAGAGCTGTGCTAATTCACCCACAGTCTCACAGGCTCGGCTTCCCGTCTCTCAGCCCTTGTGTCTCTCAGTCCACATATAGTGGAGAAGCTGCAGAGTTTCTGTCTGGAAAGAGTATACAAAGACCTTGAGTATTTTGAAGATCTCAGCCTGAAATCTCACTACACATCTAGTGCAAAATTCACTCCAGAATGAAGCGCACAATGCCAGATGCATCCAGAAATCCGCTTCAGTGATACTGCTCGGAAGAACCTAAGATAGACCATTCAGCAAAGTTCTCAAAGCTCTGTCTTTTCTCTTTCTGTCTTTTGTCTTTTCAGCTTTGAGTTACAACCTGTATCTTAATCTAATAGAAGCTCAATAATAGATTAGATTGGAAAAACCCTATTAGCACCAAGAGCGAGGGCAGCTGCAGAAATGTGGGCAGGGGTTTCAAGACCAGGGACCCATGAACAGTCAGAACCTGGAGCTGAACTAACCAGGAAGTGTAGGTTGAGCAGAAGGGGCCTGGTGGGCCCTTTCCTGTGCTAGGAGAAAATTTAAAAAACGAAACAAAATTGCTTTACATGAAAGGTCAGAGTGAAAATACCATCTCTAGGGCTGGAGAGATGGCTCAGCAGTTAAGAGCACCAACTGCTCTTCCGAAGGTCGTGAGTTCAAATCCCAGCAACCACATGATGGCTCACAACCATCCGTAATGAGATCTGATGCCCTCTTCTGGGGCAGCTACACCAAGCAAGGCCAGATCGAGAAGAAAAGGTGTCTGAAGACAGCTACAATGTACTTACATATAATAAATAAATAAATCTTGAAAAAAAAAAATACCGTCTCTAATGATATCTGCTTTTCTGTTTCAGGATTCAGGAGGGGAACCTGAAGAAAATGAGGAAAAAATAGTGAACCTTGAACTTGTTTTTGGTTTTCACTTGAAGCCAGGAACTGGCCCACAGGTAACACTTGCAACTCCTTCGGGTATTTTCAGTCTGTAACTCTGTGGTTTTATACACGATCCCCAGCCACCTGGATCCCCAGCCACCTGGATCCCCAGCCACCTGGTAACATGATTACAAATAGAAGTGTAGACTCATAAAACTCAACTGGGTTGACAGGCTGCCACCTGCCTCCGGAATCCAACCTAAGAAATGTATCATCTCCGTCAGAAAAAGAATACGGGGAGGGGGGGAGGGGGGGTGAGTGAGGCAAACCCTCAGGGTTGCACAGAGCCAAACATGGGCAGTATGAGTTTTGGGCAATGCTTACTCTGCTTTCTGGCTCCTGGCTCTTGAGGAACATTATAAATAAAGTCACATTGAGGATGGAAGCAGAGATCTGGATTATCAGCGCCAAATAGGACAGCAGGGCATTGGACCTGCACTTGTTCAATGAGGCCTACACTTTGCGCCATTTTCAACCTGGAGGGGTGGGGGCGGGGAGCTGCCTAGGTAGCATGTGAGCTGAACTCTTGATGGGCTTGTGTTACTTCGGATCCCTGTAAATCGCTAATAGCTTCTTATGTGTCTATGCTCTACTATGTGTCCCGCAAAGAGTATTTGTATGAATTACCTTTTCTCGTTGCTACAAGGGAATCCTGACAGAGGCAATTTAAGGAAGAAGGATTATCTAGGCTCATGGTTTAGTAAGGGACACAGTCCATCATGGTGGGAAGAAGTGGTGGCGTGACACGGTGAGCTAGCTGCACTGCAGCCACACTCAAAAGCAGAGAGACAACGTACTCACACTGGGACTTTTTAATTCAGTCTGGGAGCCCTGCCCTTGACAGTGCAACCTACATCAGGGTGGGTCTTCCCTCCTGGGTTAAATCTCTCTGGAAATGCCTTCATAGATGTACCGAGAGACTCAGACCGATGTCTCTTAAGGGGATTCCAAATCTAGTCAAATTGACAAGATGAGTCATGGTGGTGTTGGCATCTGAATGTGGCACTTCCCCAGTTTGCAAATGTGGACACTGAGCCTGTGAAGGGATAAATCCCTTGCCTTCCATAGCCAGAAAGTGACTGAATTAAGAATTTTGGGGGGGTTTGTTTTGTTTTTAGTGTGTATGTGTATTTGTGTGTGTGTCTGTGACTGTGTGTGTATGTGTGTTTATCTGTCTGTCTACATGTGAATGCAGGTGCTCTTAGAGTCTACAAGAGAGTATTAGAACCCTGCAGCTAAAGTTACAGAAGGTTGTGAACCACCTGATGTGGACACTGGGAATTGAATTCAGGTCCTCTGGAAAAACAGCAAAAGCTGATAACCTCTGGACCATTTCTCTAGCCCTAGCCCCAGCTTTTAACTAGCACATAACTTGTCCTTGTGCTTTGATAAAGGACTTATATTTTAACTTCTTAAACCTGTAGCTTGTGGCTGGGGAAGAGTTGGACAGGCCTGGCTGGTCTCCAGGCCATTGCTTAAGAAAACCCGACTTTTCTCAAGCCAGTTCCGGGTTCTAGTGCTTGGGAACTTTAAGTCGTGAGGGGTGGATTTCACCTGGGCCCGAGGGAGATATACTGCCTACAGCACTGCAGGTGTATTGGTGCAGTGATGCCTGGGGGAGGGGACCCTTTTTATCCTCTGTTTTGGCCATAACATGTCACTAAAGGACAGTGTCTCTGCTGCACATTGGTCACTATCCACTCATTCTTGTTAGAAACAGGAAGAATAAGGACAGAAGATGAAATTCCTCTCTCACTAGCAACAGTGAAGGACCTTCTAATGCTGCCACACACTCAAGTCTGCCCAATAGCAAACAAGGTGTATGTTACAGTCTGCCTTCTTTAATATCCTCAATTCTGTGACAATTTATAAACTTTCTTTACAGTAACTTTTTATGATTTGTATGTAGGGAGAGAGAGAGAATTTCCTTCAGAGAGACTTGTCAAGAGAGATTTCAAATAAGAAAGTATTTTCAATTTCTATTATTCAATTATTATTTAAATTGCTAACAAGTAAAAATATGTACTTGTTAATGTGGAAATCTGAAAAACATTTTTTAGTAAAAGTTAGAAGCTATGAAGATATTTGAGAATAAATACAGTGACCTATATTTTACCATAATAATATGGGTCTCTTAAGTTCTGGGTTACTCCTAAGTTCCCAAAACTTTTGATAGTCTGCTGTCCCTGGGTCACCTACCCAGAATTCTCTCACCCACTCTCTGTATGCCTGCTGTATGCCTGGATTTATGCTAGATGCTCAGAATACAAAGTCAGAAAGTACAATCGTGGCTTACAAGGGACCTATAGCATCTTAGGAGAAATACAATCAGTGAGTGGCTGTGGTTCAGAATGGCGAAACTTTCCGATGTCACAAACATCAGTCCACGCACACACACTGAACAGATGTCTACTTGTTGATGAGAAAGAAGTAGGGGATGATCCTAAGTCTCCATGGTGGGATGATGGTAAAATTCACATTTTAGGACCATTCAATTTGTTCAGTAGGAAGAGAGCATGGGAGGCAGAGGGACCAGTGTATCTGAAACCAGGCAAACTTGCAGGAAGCTCCTCTCAGGCTCATTTCCATGGACCTGACTCAAGCATTTCCCCTCTGGAAAGACTGAACAAAGAGCAGGGAAGTGTAGTGATGAGAGCTGAGGTCAGAGGTGGGGCTGGTGAACACAAAAAGAACCACCTGCGGTGCCAAGCTAAGGATCTGGAGGGTTTCCGCACAGAGCCTGTAAGATCTGGTTTATGTGTTTAAAACATTGCTCAGAAGCAGAGGAGGGTGACTTGGGAAGGGCCAGGCCAGTGTGGGAAGAAGTGTGAGTCAAGTAGAGAAGCAAGTTACCAGTGATGAGGACAGGCCAGGGCAGTACTGTGGGACCCAGGACACACAGAGATAGAACTGGTGTGACTTAGCACTCCCTGGAGATGGGCTGGGAGAGAGGGGAGCTAGGAATGGGACAAAGGTTCCTAACTGAGCAGTTGTTGTAAAGCAACAACGGATCAAAAGGAACCCTTAGTGGGTGGGTGCAGTGCCAAAGTGCCAAGTATAAGGAAGTAACTCGTATGGGGTTAATCAGGAAATGGTTTTTGGGAGGGATAGGTTTTGAAATGGTTGATGGGCCACTGCAAAATAATTACCTGAACAGAATGAATAAAAACCATCTTTTTGACTTTCTGAAAATCTTAGGCATTTTGTGAATGCCATCTTACCAGAAGTCCCTGGAATTATGTCAGATGCATGAGACATGATGTTGTCATCATTGATTAAGAAACAGATTACACGACAAAGTGTGTGACTAGTCTTAGTTGAGGTGACAACAGCTAGGACCAAAAATTATGGCTTGTTTTTTGTTTGTTTGTTTTGTTTTTGTTTGTTTTGATTTTTGTTTATTTGTTTTTGTTGAATATGTGCTAACACATTTAAGCTGTACCTGAATTCAAACAAAACAGTCACAGAATGGATTACCGTCCAGTTCTAAAATGTTCCCTATGTCACCCTACACCCTAAGTAACAAAATACTTCTTCATAAGTATGCTTTGAATGCAAATTACAGTTCATATGAGTCTCCCTACCTTGACCCTTAAAGATAGAGCCTATGTTTTAAAAATAAAATCGAAATCCTCAAAATCCCAATTAACTGAATTTTCATAAACCTCTCTTTGCAACCCCCTCTATGACTAGAAAAAACTCACAAGAAACATTGATGTTTTGAAATCCCCCCCCCCCTTAACCCTTTGCTTGATATAAGGTTTTCTTTCACAAATAAAATGAGAAGGATGTTCCAACAGGAGCCAATGGGAATAATCTATGCCAGGGACTCCTTTCTCAAAAATAGTAGCAACTTTTTCTCTTTGCCTTTGAGGACTATTGGGCAAGTGTAGCCTAAAAGTGGTATTGGTCACCTTCGTTGCTGTAACAAATGCCTGACAGAGATGGCACAAGGGAAGAGAGGAGTATTCTGAACTGTGGTTTGGGGGATTTTAGTCCATGATGAAGGACTTGTGCAGCAGTTCCATTCCTAACAGGGAGCTTGTGGTAGAGGCTACTCAGGTCATGGTAGACCAGGAAGCAAGGAGCATGATGGGAACAAGAGGCCAAATAGAACCTTCAAAGGCCGACCTCTGGTGACCTCCTTCCACCAGTTAGAATCCACATTCTAAATAATCCACAGCCTTCAAAATAAAAAACACCACCAGCTAAGGATAAAGTGTTCAAAACATGAGTCTGTGGAGGTCATTCCAGATGCTCTGCCATCTCCATAACTTGAAACCTACCAAGAACAGAGATGAAAATGTGATCAACACACAAACAGCTGCAGAGGAAAGACCCTCTCACTGTGAGAGTCAACCTGCATCCTAAGAATTCAGATTAAATTACTTCTCTTCACTCTGTTTTCCAACCAAATGGTTTATGCCGTGAAGCTGCTTCATGAACCTTCAAGAACCTTCAGCAGCCATCCATGTCTGCATGCGTGTCTCTTCTGCAGGAGCCAAAATGGCTGCATGACACCTAGTCCAGGACCTTTGCCTTTACTGCTGCACCCTTCTGGACACCCAGGATGCATCAGGCGCCAGCACTATGCACACCCCAGGCCTTCTCCCACAAGCAGAATGTCCAGGACCTTTGCCTTTACTGCTGCACCCTTCTGGACACCCAGGATGCATCAGGCGCCAGCACTATGCACACCCCAGGCCTTCTCCCACAAGCAGAATGTCCATTTTCCTTTCCTATCCTGAGACAACCTAGCAGGAAGGGGGAAAAGTATGTTTGTGCCAATAAAGATACTGGCAATTTCATAAATGAGAATGGGACTTGCTCTATTTGTCCATTTTTAAAGAGCAAAGTTAATCTTTTATTTAAATAACACACACACACATATATACTAATATACACACATATATGAATATACATATGTATGTGTATATATAGACATATATAATTATATATACATGTATATATGTGTGTGTGTGTGTGTTATAACAATCAATTGGAAGACAGTGGGTCTTCCTAAGTTTGATTGTCTCCCATGTGAGAGGCAGGAGATGTCGCCAATGCCTCTGGTAAACATTACGTCATCATCAGACACTTTGCAAACATTTCAATGCCATCTTTTCAACTCAGCATGGTAGGGAACAGCAGCCCTGAATTAGCCTCCCCAGGAGGAAATCAAGGAGAGAGATGAAGTGTCTTGTCCAGAACCCCCACTTGGTAAGGGGCAGCTCCAGTCATTGCCCCCTTCTGGAAAGTACCATCACCCCCTCCGAGTGCTTGCATTGGTGATCAGTTGGGTTTTGATCAGTTAATGCTATACTCCGGCAATTCTTGTTTTGTGTGAAAACTGCTTTGTGTTCTTTGCTGTGAAGCCTTTGGCTTGCTATAAAGGAAAGCAGCTTCATGAAGCTCAGGCAGCTCATGTGCTCCCCAGGGCAGCAACCATGCTTTTTATTGAAATATTCGGCTGCATAGAGTTTATGATTATTTCTCTTATCAGCTCACCAGTCAGGAATATTGATGCTCAATTTGCCAACGGATAAACTATCAAATCACCCAGTACTTTTCTCACCAAGCTCTTCTGAGACTCTGTGTCATAAAAATTCAAAAGCAGAGTAAAGCAGGGACTAGTAGGACGCCATCCATTGCTCGGTGCCAAACCGTCAGATCTCATCCTAGAGACCTTATCTGTCGCTTTCCCCAGTAAGACAGAAGAAATGTGACAGAGGCTGTGCTCCTACAGGCCTGAACTTGTCACCTGCTGTGGCAGCAACAGCCCCTCCCTCTCCCAGCAGTGCCCAACAGGGACCTGGGTCCACATCTAGGAACCCTTTCCAAGTGGCCATCCTTCGGATCTCCTTTTGAGGGGTTCTTCACAGGAGGCAGGAGAAAGTGAAGAGGACTTTAGAGAAGGTTGGCAATGTCCCTCAGGAGGCTGGTTGTCTCAGGAGGATTCTCCCTGGATACTTTATTCCTCTTCCTGCCTACACCTTGTCCTGTGAGCACCTAGCTGCTTCCTTGCTGCCCAGAGGCGGATCAATCTCCTCTTGCTCTGGCTGTTAGCAATTGGCCAAAACCACCTTTATCTCTGCCTCTTACTTGTGTTGTCCTGAGGCCTTTATTAAATTAAAACATTGCATTTAATAAACAGAATTGAGTCACCAGGCTCTTCCTCAGAGGACTATAAATAGAAACTATCAAATAGAGATTTTTTTTAAAACTATTGTATAATTTTTGTAAATGGATAAACAAAATGGCTAAAATAACAGGGCCTCAAGACAAGGATTCTGTGTGCACACATACAGCCAATGCCAATTTCAGAACAGCTGAGAGCAGAGCTTTGCTCCACTCTGATGGATATTGGATTTATTATAAATTCAGTATAGGGACGTTCGTGCCCCATGATCAGCAATGGGGGAGGGGCTATGCACACCCACGCACGCATCTTTGTACTTGTAGCTAAGCCCTGAAGCTTGCTGTGGTAGAGGTCTAGAAAGCATACAGATTTTAGGGAGGAAGAAACAGAAAGATTAGCCGAACCCTACAAGGCTTGATTTGCGAAGGGAGTAAATGCTAGAAAGCCACAGCATAGCACAGTGTCTGTAGCTAACACTACTGGATTGAGGGCTTAAAATTTCACAAGCAAAGAAAATCTAAGTTAAATGTTAGCATCACAAAATTAACAAGAAGAAAGCAGGAAGGGACTTGGGAGGTGATGGCTAGGTAGCCACAGACTGTGGTGACAGCTTTCAGTTTGATCCAACCATTCACTTTAAGTATGTCCAGCTTTTACTTGTCAATCATGCATCCATAAAGCAGTCTTTTAAACAGAGAAAGAAATGTGAGTTTTAATCAACGGGACAGAAGCAAATGCAGTTTCCAGTTGTATATAACTCACTGCTGACTTCTAATTACAGAGTGGGGCAGTGCCTGTTCCGAGGGTTGGGTAGCCGCCTATAGCGCCAGAGCTGAGCTGGGCGCAGTGCTCAGCATGTGCCCACTGATAGATTGACAGCCACTTGTGCATGCCCAAGTACCAGGGACTATCTAACAACCAGAGGAAACAGCCACACCATGTAGCATTTCCAGATTTTGGTGGTGTAAATATTTCTGCCATGACTGATTTCAAGTTGTCAGTCTGATGTCACTGAACTTTGTTGGGAAAAGATTTATCTGGGGGGTATGTGTGTTCATGGAGAGATGGCTCAGAGGTTAAGAGCACTTGCTGCTCTTCCAGAGGACGGGGGTTCAATTCCCCAGTGTAACTCAAGTTCCAGGGGATCTGACACCCACACAAAGACACATTCAGGCAAAACACCAATGCACATAAAATAAAAATAAATAAATTATCTTAAAAACAACAACAAAAATTAATAAAGAAAAAGAATCAGCTTAGGAGAGCTGCCTCTAGCATACGATTGGCTCGTTCTTTTTTTTGTTTTGTTTTGTTTGTTTGTTTGTTTGTTTTTTCTGAGACAGGGTTTCTCTGTGTAGCCCTGGCTGTCCTGGAACTCACTCTGTAGACCAGGCTGGCCTCGAACTCAGAAATCCGCCTGTCTCTGCCTCCCAAGTGCTGGGATTAAAGGTGTGCACCACCACTGCCCTGTGATTGGCTCGTTCTTAATCTTCATTGGGATTACGAATCCCTTTAAAAATAGCAAACATCGATGGAGCACATGTGAGCAAACACAGGCTTAAATAAATTGCAGACATGTTAGTGCTGGCTTTCAGGATACTAGAGCTCAACAACAGCTCTAGCCTTTTAATGAAGCCCCGGTCGCCTGACTTCTGAATCAACACTGCCTTATATTGTCTCACACTGACATGTTGTATGAATCAAAAGGCAGAATTTAGATTTGTGAAAAGTGAAAATAGACTCTTGGAGACAGGGAAACAAAAGACTAAATTTGTGCCTGTCTGTTGACACCCTCTGTGGTCACTATAGTTGACAATTCCTAGACGGCAGGGGCAGTTTTGGAGATGGACAGAGGTCTTCGCTTTTAGAAGCTTCTGGGCACCATTGTAAGTTTTGTACTGAGAAGGCCACTGACAGGTCCTGAGAATAACGAACTCTAAGACACATAAGTTACATTAAAATTAAAGGCACTGGAATGCAAGGACCCAAGACAGCTCTCCCAGTCCTGCATGTTAAAATTTGGATTGAAAATGGCTCAAATGGTGAACAGTGCATAACCCCACCCACCCACACCCACCCTGAGTCAGGGCTTTTTCGTAAATCTACTGCTTGTCCCTACCCCAAGAGTCATGTGATAGGAGAACAACTTTACAAGTAGCTGCTTTTATATTCTGAGAGTTCTGAGTAAAAGTTTAAAGGCAGCACCTGTGGCAGTATTGAAAGGATCAGATGAGTGTTTAGGTAAGCCAGGCCACCGGCCATATTCACTTAGGAACCTGGTCCAACACAGAATATTCTTAATTAATGGTAAATCGATAGCAAAACTAATTATTCTTTTTTGTTTTTTGTTTTTTTACAAGATAACTATCTTCCAATTCCAAATGCAAAATTTTTAAAGCCCTTTCGAAGCTGTTAATTAACATCCAAACCACCTTAGCTACTCGAGCCTGGTGTGTCCTGTGAAAGTGTGTCTCGCTCCATGTAGTGTTTCACTTCCTGTCATCCCTAAGGCCCCTTTTCATACGTAACTCCAATAACAACCCCCCAAAAGGCGATATAACAACCTTATCTCCACTGGTGTCTACTTGGCACCAGTCTGCCCTGACCTTAGACACAAGCCATTGTTAAGGGTATAACACATTTACATATTTTGCAATAAAACATCAGTTATTTGCATTACTGTGTCAAGTTTTATTTGATTCTTTCACCTAAAAATGACTCATTTTCCTTTCTTGTATTTTAAAAACCAACTACTCTAAGCTTGTTTGAGAATAATCAAAAATTGCCCATTTAGCTAGAAGTCATTTTCTTTTCAAAAGGCAAATGTTATTTAATCTTTCAGCTGCTCATTGTACCATCATAAATACTTTCTTTTCAGCACAGTTGTGGAGACTGAAATGAGCCCACTAATTGCCTCCCATTTCGACTGACATGTGGTGGTTTAGTGGAAAGAGAACACAGCAGGGAGAAGGAAATAGGAGGCTGAGAAAATGAGAGCTAATTATTTTCACTGCCTCATGTCAGGCTCTGTGTCAGCCTTGTTTTTACAAACTGGAAGGTTTAGCACCAAATAAAACAAACTGGCGTCATGTTTTTATATACTGGCAGTGTCATGGAAGCAGCTGCACATCTCAAAGACAATATAATGCCTGCGTTCGCATGGACACCATCTGACAGACACTGTGAGCCACGGCTAATGAGGATATCACAGTGGTGCCAAAGTGAGAGGTGCTGAATTATGTATGATTCTTCATCAGTGCGGCAATAGTCCTGTACATCATTATGAGACATTGTTTTGCTGAAGAGATTAAAACATTCTTAGTTCCAGACCCTGCAACCTATACGCGCTGAAAGGGGTTATTAATGGAATTTTTAGGGAGACTTTCTTGTGGATTTCTTTTGGGTTGAAAAACCAATTTCATGGGACAAAGCCGTGATGGGTCATGACACTGTACAGATAAAGAAGAGAAGCAAATTAACCACACTTGTATTGTCTTCCTTCTAGAGACGGCATAATAAAATATAGTGTGGTGAGGTTTACCTAATGGTAAATAACCCAGGTGCTATCGCAGGACATGCCACGTTCCTGCCTTTAACACAGCAGGTTCCAGCAGCTGAGCAGAATAATGGAAACACATGTAAAGGAACCTTCAGAGGCCTCCAGCAGCAGCAGCTCCCTATTCCTTATACAGCTGTGACCAATATTATTTTTGTGGGTTTTGTTTTTAATCCGGGATTGCTTCGCAAAAGCCAGTCAGCTGCTAGGGCTGCATCTTTCTCTCCCGGCTCTGCTTTTTCAGAAAGTTTATTCTGACCGCTCTAGTTTATATTTGAAAGTACTTCCACAGTTGGTGGTTTTTATATTTCTCCATTTATGGGAAGAGAGGAGCAGGTGGGGGGTTTGAGAAGCTAGTGCCTCTTAAGATTAAACTGGATGTGTCTAGGGCATGGATTCCAGTTCCATGAGGCTGGCTGTATGTCTCCAGTATCTACGCCTCAGTTTCTTTATCCATAAAATGGGAACCGTGTTCTCTAGGACAGAGTAAAACTAAGGGTTAGATAACATAAATAGATCTCAAAACCCTGAGGCTGGACGTCTACGCATGGCATCATGAAGTTTAGTCTGTGTGACAGACGCGAAAGAGAACAGGGGCAGCCTCTGATTGTTGTGAAGAGGGATTGCCTGGGAAAGGGGCTTCTGGAGGACTGCAGATGTCTTGCCTGCTTGGTTGGCTAGACAGGTATAGATGCCAGTCAAACTCAGTGACCTGTGCAGTTAAAAGATCTGAGCTTCTATTACACGCAGATCGTTCCTCAGTGAGAAAGCACATTGTTTTTAAATTTCCATATTCTTCAGGAAAGCTAATCTAGAAAAGCTCATTTGAGGGTCATTTTCCTTCTGAAAGATCCTAATGGATCCTGAACTTAGATTTTCATTTTGAAGATTAATCTGCAGTGTTGATGGTTCCAGTTAATTTGGTAGGGAAAAACTGTAAATAGAAAAAGAGGAGGAGGAGGAGGAGGAGGAGGTAGAGGAGGAAGAAGAATGTCTCTGAATTCCCACTTTACAATTTTAATATTTGGGCTTTTTTCCTCCTGTTTGATAAGTCTACCACTATCTCAACTATTTTCTTAATTCTCTTCTCTTCCGTTTCTTCTTCCCTCCCTCTTTTTATGTAGAGAGAAGGGATGTCTATGTTTGCTGTCATTTCAGCTAGTTTGGAACTCCAAGGAATTGTAAGCAGCTCACAAAGCATGTAATAGTGAGCTCTCACAAAGAGATACTTAATTTAGCATTAACTGAGTGCTGTTTAGGATTTTACCTCCACAGGGCAAGGATTCCTATTTGACTTGACCCATAATCTTAACCCATAAAATACTTCCACATAATTGGTAATCCCGGAGCAGTTCGTTGAGATGCTCTCTCTTCCTCTGCCCTTGCTCCTAGAATTGTCCAGGTCATCCCAGCGGCTGATCAGTCAGTAGAATTCTTCTATTTTCCAAATTCCAAATGCAAAACTTGTCCTCCCCCCCCCCCCAGAAAAATGTCATGTGTCTCCTGCAGACTTCGGTGCATCTGCTAGTTAACGGACAGTTTCAAGCACTGTGTTTGCTGCCCCCAAGTCCCAGCAGAGACAGTTCCTGTGCTCAGCCCTTCTATTAGCTCATCCTTTTTCCTGTGGTTTAGCAGGTGTAGGTGATGCTCTCTGCAGGAATACATCAGGATAATTCTTCCAGCCATGTGCACGTCACCCTGGGTCGGAACAAAGCTTTGAAATTAAAATCCAGGGTAATCGGGACCTGCCTTGACTTTGTATCTGCAACAAGACTGTTGTTTCTGGTTTGGGTGGTACAATGCCAGCTGGACTGGAGCTAGTGATCCCAGTGGTACTGTATGTTCCTCCAACAATGACCTGTTGCAGTAATGGAAGAAAAAAATGGCTATGTTGAACCTCACAGAGATGGGATTTTATTCTCTACCTTGGATCCTTACATATGGATTCAATGGGAGAATCTGGACTATTTGCAAGTTTTGCCTCCGTTACTCTTTGTAAAAGGGGACTTCCTAATACTGTTTGTCCTTCGTTAACCTGTAACAAAGAAAAGTTCAAGACTCAGATGAAATGCTACAGCTTAAATCTGGAACGAACCCATGCTGTGTCTTAAGGGATCGATCCTCATCTTAGACCTATTGGGAGGAGTTGGAACCTTTTAGAGTTGGCGTAGTGTGAGAATTTCAAGTCATCAGAGGCATACCCGCAAAGAGGACCCTTGCATCCCAATGTCACTTGTACTTCTTGGCCATGACATAAGAGGTTCCACTATGCCATAGCTCCCAACATGATATACCATGCTATTACTGGCCCCAAGGTAATGGCTAAATGATCACTAATGTGAAACTCCGATTCTGTGGGCCAAAATAAACCTTTTCTCTTTATGGGTTGATTATACTGGATATTTATTATGCTGATGGAAAACAAACACAGGAAACCTGCTTTTCACAGTATCATAAGAAGCTGCCCTGATTCAAATCTAAACTCAACTCACCACTTGCTACCTGTGTGATCTCCGCCAAATTGCCTCATCTGTCTGTGCATCAATTACCTTGACCAAAATAAGGCTCTGTGGCTGTCAATCACATTTAATAGCCACCGTACTTCCAGGCATCTGGCTCTTATTAGCAAGGCAGCATTGAGACATGTTGAAGCAGAGGAGAACCAAATTATACATTCCATTTGTGAAAGAAGATAAAAATGTATACGTTCCGTTTAATAAAACCAGTGGTCGTGATGCCTGCCAGCACTAGGTTTGAGGCCAACCTGGCATATGTGAATCCTTTCCTTGAAAAAAAAAAAATGTTTCTTGGGCTAAACACAGTGGCATACACCTATAAGGCCAGCACTCTGGACACTGGGGCAAGAATTGCCACAAGTTCAAGGCCAGCCTGTTCTACATAGTGTGTTACCAACCAGGACTATATAGTGAGACCTTTCTAAAAGCAGAACCAAATAAAAAGAGCAGTAAGATTCAGAAAGATTACATCAGTTGGCTTTGATTAGGTGGGAAAAATAAATAAAAATTAGAAGTCGGTCCTCGACCTCTCCCCTTCATTTCTCCATAGCAACGACTTAATTTATAGCTTTCCTCCATATGTCCCCACAGTAGTCACCAACGGATATAGTTCATATAACCACGCTGAGGTGGGTTTGGAAAAGGAGTCTTGCCACAGGACTGACTCCATAGCTGTCAGCGGTTGATTGATTTAGGCCTGTCAAGATGGAGGGTTGTTCAGAGTGACCATAGTCACTCTTGCCAGCTCAGGGTCCGTACTCAGGTTTGTATTAACTTGAGGTTGTATTATCTCAAGCCAGTCAATCTCCCTGACGAACTGAATGGTTTTTAAATCAGAACCTGGTCCCTATGAGGACCAAGATATAAATAGCTAGCAGTGATATATAAGACGCTGCAGTAGGCTTGGGACTATGTGAGACCTTGGTTTCGTTTCTTTAGTATTGGGTCTCAGGTAGCTTGGGCTGGTCTCAAGCTCCTGATCTTCCAGCTTCTCCCTCCTGAGTGTGAGGATCACGGCTGTGCACCATCACACTAGCCTATACAGCTTAACGGTTAGCTAATAAGTATTGCCACCTAAGCAATACTTATTCATAATATATTTCAAAGTAACTTATAGACACCAGAATCCTTCTTCCTAAGCATGCCAATACTCTAGGATCCAATAAGAAATGTATAGATTTTGTGTATACAGTCACTGGTTTTGACAAGTGTATACATGCCTTTATATTTACCCTAAATTCTGTCAATAGAGCCCTACCACTTCAGGAAAGTTCTCTCATACTCTTTCCATCTGAAGAGCCAATCAATCTTCTAAATTTTTTCCAGAAGAGTGTTGTTGAGTGTCAGAAAAATGGACTCATTAATGCATTCTTTCTTTGGCATGATACTTCTTTCTCGCTGACTTTCAGATGCACACATGTTGCTGAATGTATCAGTAATTTTTGGATTGTCCATTCTATGAACATTCAAAAATTCTATTCCCTTTTTATTAATATTAATCACTTTATTAGCTATTAAGATAAGCTTCTAAGAACATACCTAGACAAATCTTTTTTTCCCATTTCTTCTATATAAATGCCTATACAAGTAGAATTGCTTAGTCATGGGCATATGTTTAGTTCTGTAAGAAGTTGATAAAGGTTTTCTGAAGTAATTATACCATTTGTATTTCTGCAACAGAGCATGGGAGTTCCAGTAGCTTCAAATTCTAACCAACATTTGATGGTATCAGCCTCAGGCACTCTGCTGGTGTATAATAACTCCCTGTGGTTTGAATTAGCATTCCCTCGGTGATCAATGATATGCAGAACTATATAGTAGTATTGCTGTAAATTTAATATACCATTATTAAAAATTAAGTAGTTTTACTTAAGAATCAAATTTCTAGCTTTCATGAAACATTGAAGGCCCTAGCAAAACTGGACTCATATTCATACATGGGAACAATCAATAGAAGCTGGGCAGTGACAATGCTTTTAGGGCAGCTGCCCAACTCTCCAGGATGCCCATGCCTCCGATAACTGCCCGGCTCCGCAGGATGCCAATGCTTCTCATAACTACTCAGCTATCAGTTATTATATGTCATCACATCTGCAGTGATGGTCACCTTAAGAAGACAGCGGGCTGCGTCTTTAACCCAGGACACTACCAATTCTGGGGAAATGACGGTAGATAGACCAAGAAGACTAATTGGTAAAAGGAAAGAAAAGGAAGAAATATGACCCTTTTTGTACCAATGATAAAATATCCTTATGGCGCTTAATATGTACATTAAATGGATCTGTTGCAAAAAGTTGCACCTCAAGGCTGCACTGAGTGGGTTATTAGATTCCAAAGAGATCTAATTTCATGTCTTCTTTCAGAAAAATAAAGCTCTTCATATGACTTCACTCAGACTACTTTGTGTGTTATAAAACACTGCATTTCACTCTCTCAGTGCTGTGATTTTAATTCCAGGATTGTAAATGGAAAATGTATATGGAGATGGACGGGGATGAACTCGCAATAACGTACATAAAAGACGTGACTTTCAACGCTAGCCTCCCTGACGCAGAGATTTTAAAGATGACAAAGGTACGATTCTATTTACAGCTTAAAAGCTCGTTTTGAATTCACAGATATCAAACAAAGATATTAGAAGACCGCAGCAGTGGGCTTTTGTGCTCCTGGATGCTCACATCAGCTCCGGCTCAAGCTGCCTCTTGAAAGGCACATTTTATTTAGCAGATTGAGAGGATAATTTTTTTTTTTGTTAAAATTCCACTTATGCTGTGTGAACTAAAAAGCACTGCAAACAAAAAAAAAGAGTATCATATAAGTTTCTTTTTAATCCTACATTTCTTCATACTTTATCATTTATTAAAGTAAAAAAAAATGTTATCAATGAAAATATTTACTTGAAACTGGATTGACTTAAACTTTGAATAAACTTGTGATGATGAATACTTCACTTCTGCTCTTCACGACTGGTGATGAATGCAGAGCCTCATTCACCCTGGACAGTGCTCTACCCCTAAGCTGCATCCCCGGCCTGAGCTCTTCAGTGTCTAGAAGGATTGAGACGAGGCCACCTGGGGGACAGGTTGCTGCTTTGTAGCCTCTGGAAATCCACACTGGAAATCTCTGCAGTGATTGGAAAACCTGTTAGGTATACAGAGTCACTGGAAACCCTGAAGAAAATCTGATAGAAATGGTTAACTTGCTCTTCCGAATGAAAAAAAAATATTCAGTTTTTTCCCCAACCATACTAGGAAAACAAGCAAACAAACAAACAAAAAACCACAAAAAAATTTCAGCGGTAGAAGGTCTACTGCTTCAGACAAAGCACATATCAGGAGGGCTGGTCATCTTGACCTCAAGTAGCCATCAACACTGGTACATGACTAACTTAACTGTGTACTGAATTTTAGTAAAGAAGATGGAGCTTTTGGGGAAGAGACAAGAGTACAGACAGCAGCAGGAAACAAAATGAATCTATAAAGCCATGACATTTGACTTGTATGTTCTCTCCATAGACATAAGATGGCTGAATAACCAAGTCTTTGTAACTTACAAGTAGATTCATCAAAAGGACTAGAAAGGAGAGGTGTCCTCCCCTAGGTCGCTGTTCTGTCCTCTCCAGTTGCCACAGTTGTCCCCTTGCTTCTCTGTCCTGAAGAATATGTGGCCATTGATTATCGTAAGAAGGAAGTTGTTCACTGCAAAAATAATGCAGTGCAACTGTAGAACTGAAAATAGATGTCTCTGCTATCGTGTGCCAGGCCAAAACCACACACCAACATAATTGGGGCTCACAGGAAAAAAAGGATTGGGAAGGCCATTCAAAATTTGCAGAAGCTTATGTTTTATAAAACAACATTGGCAATAGCGATCTTAATTATATAAAACCAGCCCACTTAAATGTCTCTTATATTCTATACACAACTTGTACACAGCCTTTGTTTTTGTAGCCCCAACCTGGAAGGATAGAAGAATGAGAAGAAAATGAAAAAATAATTTATCAGAATTAGCATAAGATCCAAGATAGATAGGCTTCATTGATCCTTTGTCTTAAGACCATGGGAAAGTAGCACCGAAATGTCTTTATTGGCACAGCCTCTTGGCCTGATAGCCTGACAGACCGGAAAGCTGAGTGATTATCAAAGTCTCTACACTAGTCACTGCTTACTCTTTTTTTTTTTTGGTTTTTTTGAGACAGGGTTTCTCTGTGTAGCCCTGGAACTCACTCTGTAGACCAGGCTGGCCTCGAACTCAGAAATCCATCTGCCTCTGCCTCCCAAGTGCTGGGATTAAAAGCATGCGCCACCACAGCCTGCACTGCTTACTCTTAAGAAAGACACTAATGGGGCCTCTCATATTATCATGGCTTTTATCTTAATATTGAGAAAGCTTTGGGCTACTGCTTCAAACAGCATGAATTAATAACTTACCAGTAATTGAATGACACATCATTTATCACCCCAGACAGGATTGAGAACCTGCATGGTGGTACATCTATGATAACAATACTTGGGAGGTTGAGGCAGGAGGATCATCGACCAGTTCTAAGCCAGGACTACACAGCCAGACTCTATCTCAAAAAAACCACAGAAGACCATGGGAGACCAGGACTACTGTCTCCCATCAGTAGGACATGCACACAATTCATTCAGCCATCCAAAGATATTGTTTGCATATATATGCCCAAAAATACAAGTATGTTATAAAGATTTTATAGTAATCTGATATTCTGTCCCTATTTGCAAGTTGTGTATGGCACAACTGGTCTCAGCCACAGTCTGCAGTGCAGGGCTGTGTTCTGATATTAAGCCATCCTAACTTCCGTGTTTCAGCCACCATTTGTAATGGAGAAGTGGATCGTGGGAATAATGGAAAATCAGACTGTGGAGTGTACTGTCACATATGAGGTAAGCTCTTGAAAACAGTGAGTAGGGATTTGTCTGGTCTCTGTGGATACATACAGGTGAGTACATGGATTTTATTGGAAAAGAAATTACATACCAGCGTGCGTATACAAAGATGAACACAATTTCTCTAGCAAAGTGTGAGGAAGGAAAGAGATCGCAATAGAATTTAGGGCAACCCCTAGTCTATACTGTCATTAGATACTGATTGAATACTGTGTACGCCTTACCTAATAACATGAAAGTGAGTAGAACTCACTTGGAAGGAAGAGTTTAGGAGAGGAGATGAATGCATGTTCAGAATACTAGCACGCACCCTACAATCATCTCAGGAGTCGTTGTTATAGCCAAATTAAAAAATTCCATAAATTTCTACTTGGAAAAAAAATATTAAAAACCATGCTATTCAAAAAAAAAAAAAAAACAGCCGGGCAGTGGTGGCTCACGCCTTTAATCCCAGCACTTGGGAAGCAGAGGCAGACGGATTTCTGAGTTTGAGGCCAGCCTGGTCTACAGAGTGAGTTCCAGGACAGTCAGGGCTACACAGAGAAACCCTGTCTCGAAAAACAAAACAAAACAAAAACCATGCTATTAAGATGTACATGATTAGCAAGTATAGTGCACACCTTAAATCCCAGCCAACATGGGGCAGAGGTGAACAGATCTCTGTGAATTCAAAGCCCGCCTGGTCTACAAAGAAAGTCCAGGACAACCAGGACTCTGTTACACAGAGAAACCCTGTCTCAAAAAAAAAAAAGTATACATTAGTACTACCTGCTGACAGGGTAGAGAATAACCCAGTTACAGGTAACCAGTCACTATCAGGTCAGATAAACAGATCAGACAGGTAGAAACAAACAACAGCTTGAGGTGGGAGATTGTGTAGTCAGAGATCAGAGAACAGCTGTAGGAACACCATGTACAAGTCCCTAGGACATGATGATGAGGCTGAACAGGCGGGTGAAGTCAGATCTGGGGACCCCAGTAAGGACTCACTGTAAGCATGGCAGGAAGTCTGTGGAAGATTTATAGAGATGGGCCAATTCTGTTGTGAAAACCCACAAGATCTTCTGTATGATACATAAGTTACCAATACCTTACATTTAAAATTGTATTTTAAAACTGGATTTAAAGTTTCATGTCTTTCATCATTTTAAAAGGATCTCCCAGGGCTCTGGGCACTCTCACAGAGTTAATGTGCTCACAACAGTGTTTCTCTCTGGGAACAGTGTCTCTTTCCTGCCCCGACCCCCAACCTGTGAGCTTCAAAGTGGCTATAATAAGCTGCAGGAAGTCTCCCTCAGACTGGGCGTTGCATGCTGCTCCATTGAGATTTCCTGAGCTATCACAGTCTAGCTTTTTAGAATCAGAGACCCAAACTTTGTCCACCTCACCCCACAACCTGCAAGGCAATAATCAATCCTGATACCTGTTAACTGGTCCCTCCCTGCATCCACCCAGAAAAAGCCACCTTTTTACTGATTCCAGCTTTGCCTGCTGCAGACAACTCTGCAAACATGCCATGCCTGCTTCTTGCTGCCCCCCCTTCTCCCTCCCCTTCCCCTCTCCCTTCTTCAACCCCCTTCTCCCCTCTTAGTTTCTTCTTCCCGTCCTCCTCCTCTTCATGGACTCCATGATGATAATTAAGCCACTTCTGTATTGTTCACGTTCCAGTTTCTAAAGATATGTTTTCCTTCCTTCCTTCCTTCCTTCCTTTCCTCTTATTCTTGTCTTTTTTGAAACAAGCTATTTCTATGAAGCCCTGGCTGGTCTCCAACTTACTATGAAACCAGGGCTGGCCTTGAAATTGCAGTCATCCACCTATGTCTGCCTCCTGAGTGCTGAGATAAAAGGCATGTACCACAACACTCTACTATATTGAATCCTAGAGATTCCTTTTTGTAGGGACCCAAGGCCGCTTACAGGCCAAGCCAATGTCCCACTGAACTACACCCACTGCCCTAAAGAGACTGTAATCTATAGATGCATCTGGTGATGAGGTCTGTTTCAGGACAAGAGCTGTTGTCTTGGTCCGGCATCCTCTCCTGATACTGGGTTTCTTCACTCTCGATCCTGTCTCCTGGTGCACCCGCTCACCTCCACTCACCCTACAGCAGCTTGTTTTCATTCCCTTCTCTATGTGTATCCCAGCACCCTGGACCAAAGGCTCATTTAAGGAAAACAGTGGTCTTTTATATATATATACTTTATTTACATTTCAAATGTTTCCCCCTTTCCAGATCTCCCCTTTGGAACCTCCCTATTCCCTGCCCCCTCCCCCTGACACTATGGGGGTATTCACCCCAACCATTCACCCACCCACTCTCGTCTTCCCTCCTTGGCATTCCCCTATACTGGGGCATCTAATACTCCCTGGCCCAAGAGCCTCTCCTCCCCCTGATGGCTAACAAGACCCTCCTCTGCCACATATGTGGCCAGCACCATGGGTCCCTCCATGTGTATTCTTTGGTTGGTGGTCCAGTCTCTGGGAGCATCAAGGGGTCAGGCCAGTTGCCACTGTTGCTCCCTCCATGGGGCTGCAAACTCCCTCACCTCCTTCAGTCCCTTCTCCAAGTCCTCCATCTGGGACCTCACACTCAGCCCAGTGGTTGCTGTGAAGTGACTCGGGTATTCCGAACTTTTGGTCTAATAACCACTTATCAGTGAGTACATACCATGTTCATTCTTTTGTGACTGAGTTACCTCACTCAGGATGATATTTTCAAGATCCATCCATTTGCCTGCGAATTTCATGAAGTCATTGTTTTTAATAGCTGAGTAGTATTCCATTGTGTAAATGAACCACATTTTCTGTATCCATTCCTCTGTTGAGGGACATCTGGGTTGTTTCCAGCTTCTGGCTATTACAAATATGGCTACTATGAACATAGTGGAGCATGTGTCTTTATTACATGTTGGAGCATCTTCTGGGTATATGCCCAGGAGTGGAATAGCTGGGTCCTCAGGTAGTGTTATGTTCATTTTTCTGAGGGTCTGCCAAACTGAATTCCAGAGAGGTTGTATCAATTTGTATTCCCACCAGCAATGGAAGAGTGTTCCTCTTTCTCCACATCCTCTCCAACATCTGCTGTCACCTGAGTTTTTGATCTTAGCCATTCTGACTGGTGTGAGGTGAAATCTCAGGGTTGTTTTGATTTGTATTTCCCTGATGACTAAGGATGTTGAACATTTCTTTAGGTGCTTCTCGGCCATTCCAGTTTCCTCAGTTGAGAATTCTCTGTTTAGCTCTGTTCCCCATTTTTTGATAGCATTATTTGGATCTCTGGAGTCTAACTTCTTCAGTTCTTTGTATACATTGGATATTAGCCCTCTATCAGATGTAGGATTGGTAAAGATCTTTTCCCAATCTGTAGGTTGCCGTTTTGTCCTATTTACAGTGTCCTTTGCCTTACAGAAGCTTTGTAATTTCATGAGGTCCCATTTGCTGATTCTTGATCTTAGAGCATAAGCCATTGGTGTTCTGTTCAGGAACTTTTCCCCTGTGCCCATGTGTTCAAGACTTTTCCCCACTTTCTCTTCTATTAGATTCAATGTATTTGGTTTTATGTGGAGGTCCTTGATCCACTTGGACTTGAGCTTTGTACAGGGAGATAGGAATGGATCAATTTGTATTTTTCTACATGTAGACCGCCAGTTGAACCAGCACCATTTGTTGAAAATGCTGTCTTTTTTCCATTGGATGGTTTTAGCTCCTTTGGAAAGACATTTCTTATCAAAGAGGTAAATTGAGATCTATCAAATGTTATAAATTCTGGGAGAAGACAACCCTATTTTAAAAAAAAAGATTTCTTTATTGACTTTATGTATATGAGTATGCTGTTGCTGACACCCCAGAAGAGGGCATCAGATCCCATTACAGATGGTTGTGAGTCATCATATGGTTGCTGGGAATTGAATTCACGGCCTGTGGAAGAGCAGCCACTGCTGAGCCATCTCTCCAGCTTGACAACCCTATTTTTAAGTATTATAATTTAATAAGTAGAAAGGGGCATAGAATGAGAAAAGCAATGGAGAAGGGAGAAGACTAGAGTCCATTATGGGAAAGGGGGTTAAAGCGTTCCTCTTATTCAAATTCACTAATTTGGGCAAATGACATAATAACATGCATTTTCCTGTCTCATTTTATAAATGTATATATGCATGATCATGGGTTTTTTATTTATTTATTTTAACAGAGTGATGTGAGAACACCAAAACTCACTAAGCACATGCACTCAATCCAGTGGAACAGAACAAAGCCTCAGGATGAGGTGAAGGCAGTCCAGCTTGCCATTCAGACTCTGTTCTCCAGCTCAGAGGGCAATCCTGGCAGCAGATCCAACTCCAGTAAGTTAGTGTCCGAGCACAGCACGTGTGCCTGAGTCCGGAATGTTAGTTCTAAGATTCCCATCACAGGGGTGAGTGCCAGGCAGCGGGCACTCAGATGTCTAACACAGTATGTCTTGAGACCTGAGAACCAGCTCTGATGCCTGGCAATGATGGAGGAAGGGTGGGGGATGGGAGGGGGAGGAGGAAGAAGAAAACGAGAGTGGAATAGGAGGGAAGAGACTGGATGGAGAGGTTCCTTATGATGGCTTGGCATAGGAGACACTTGTCCACAAGCCTGACAACCTGAGTTCAAGCCCTGGGACCCACATGCTAGGAGAGAACTGACTCTTGTGTGTTGTTCTTAAACCACACAAACATCACGGCATGAGCTGTTTTATACACACACACACACACACACACACAGTAAAGAGAAAAACTTTCATGCATATATGCTAGATGATGGTGATAGCATTTTTAAAAATGTAGAAAGACAAACAAGGCCAGCTGACAAGCTATGAAATTGGTCGTTATCTGGTGAACTCAAGCAAAAGCTCTGATTCCCTACTTGTAGGCTGAGGAACTCTAGTACTGTAAGCCTGAGGCATGCACACAGCGGTGCTGCAGGTGGATATGTACAAAGCCACATGCAGTTCCCTCTTAACCTTGAGACATGCCACCAAGCACACAGACACCCATGCTTTCTCAGCAGCACTTTTTTTTCCCCAAGAGAAAAGTATTTTTGTGACAGTGACCAGAAGGCTTTCTGTCAGGCATGCAGACAAAGGTAGGACTCTAACTTACTGCCCCCAAGGGCAAATGTCACTGAGTTATGACAGCCTAGCCCCTACATTGGCCACTGTAACATCTGACATGCCAAGCAGAACATTCTTTTTTTTTTTTTTTTTTTGGTTTTTCAAGACAGGGTTTCTCTGTATAGCCCTGGCTGTCCTGGAACACACTCTGTAGACCAGGCTGGCCTCGAACTCAGAAATCCACCTGCCTCTGCCTCCCAAGTGCTGGAATTAAAGGCATGCGCCACCACTGCCCGGCAAGAACAAACATTCTTAAATGACCACCAGCCAGGGTGGCCAGAATACTGAAGAACATTCAGAAGCCATCAACAAATTCTTTGACATCATGCCTTCACCTTTGTCAATGGTTAATTTGCTTCTATTGCAAATAACCATCAGGGAACCCTGTGGCCGCCATAACTAGGCTTAGGATTTTGCCAAGACTTTTGAGCTACAAGCGCACTGTCAGACACTTTTTAGGGCATGCTATTCTGCCAAGGTTATTCCACATAGTAGGTCTAGATCTATACATGCTCCCCTATGGTGTGGCTATATCCAAAGTCCTTTATGTTGGTTAAGTCTGCGTGCCTTGCCTAGTATGTCTGCCATAATCTTTCAAGTTCTTTTAGCTGGGTATGTTAGCTCACAACTGTGATCTCAGCACCATGGGGACTAAAGCAGGAGGACCACTCAAGTTCAAGGCCATCTATACAGGAGTTTCAGAGACAAAAGAAAAAGAGTTCTTTCTAATAACTGATGTTTACAGGGCACATTTTACTTCTATAGGGCTTTCATAGCTGTGACTGAGTTTGACCCCTATACCCCTGCCCCCGTGAAGCCTGTGGGGTTCTTTTTTTTTTTTTTTTCCAAGACAGGGTTTCTCTGTGTAGCCCTGGCTGTCCTGGAACTCACTCTGTAGATCAGGTTGGCCTTGAACTCAGAAATCGCCTGCCTCTGCCTCCCAAGTGCTGGAATTAAAGGTGTGCGCCACCACTGCCCGGCAAAGTCATGTGGGGTTCTTCTCTCTATGATTCTGTTGCATTTTCTCTTCCAAAAGACGAGTTTCCCCATTTCCAAAATGGCTGCCAATGGCTTCTACATTTTACATAGTTCAAATCCTACCATGTTGAAAGTCACCAAATAAACATGTTTTTTAAATCAGTCTGAATTCCAGATTTCCTCCGGTAACACTTATGGGGCTAGTTTCTCCATGCAGTCAGGGATCTGTATCATCAGGATGTGGTGGATGGCAGAAAACAAGGTGGGGTTGGAAGAAGGTCCTAAGGTCATCTACATTGTGACCATGGTGTTCCCTTCCCCAGGACACTGCCCAGACCCCAAATAGGTGTCCCTTACATCTTCTAAGCATCATCTCCTAGGAAACAGTAAGTTAGTCTTTCTTTAAGAGTGTACACAAGGAAAGTCAGTGCCCTACCCTCCACCTCCTGCTAGGATTGCTCCAGACAGTTTCTGGAGAGCCCCTTCTGTCTTCCTCTAGTTTCTAGCTTGCGCACCTTCCCCCCCCCCCCCACTCCCTTTACTCGACATCCCAATGTGATGTGAAGACTCAGGCTCACCTGTTAGATCAGGAGTCTGCCAGTAGCAGAAAACCCGATTCCACCTGGCTTACCTAAATGGGTCTCAAAGTTTGGTCCTGCAGGATCCTCTGTAGCCTTGTCAGACATGCATACTCTCTGACCCATCTCCAGCAGTCAGCATTTTAAAAAACCATCTAAAGTCCCTCAAACACTGACGTAAATGAATAAAATGTATTATCTTCCATTACTAAAAATCTAAAGGTGTCGTAGGCTCTGGCCGCAGGACAACAAATACGTTTGACTATGGTATCTTAAGGGATGGCCTCTTGCTTTCCTCGCTACCATACTCACTGTACTGGCTCTGCCCATGGCTTTGCTGTGGTTTCTGGCTACCCTGTAAATGCAGCGATACCCTGAAATCATCAGGCATCAGTCCTGACTCTTCTCATATTTAGGAGAAAAACCTTCTGGAAATCCAGCAGACTACCCCACACCAATTCTACTTTGGGCAGGAAAGAAATATGTCCTTGGCTGGCATCAGCATATCTGTTGTGGGCCAGTAGAGGCTGTTTCCCTTAGCACACGTGGCTGCAGAGACAGGACCTCAAACTCAGGCCTCTTGGTAGAAGCTAAAATTGTATAGAGTTAGCAGTTTAGGAAGATGATACTGTGATACTATACTGTTCCATGTATGTGAAGTTCCTAATACAGTCAGACTATGGCTGCAAAAATAGAAAAAAATGCTAACCATATTACATTCTTAAAGATAATGTACCTTTCCCACTAAGGGTTCATGGTAGTAAAGAAAAAGGTTCGTGTACCTACCTATCCTGGAACTTCCATGAATGGTAATGCTTGGCACGCCCCAAGCAGCCTTAAATTGATTGTCTGAGCCAGGCTTATGAATTAGGCATGCAGCTTTGTGGCATGGAAGATGCTCATTTCCATTTTCCCCTGCAGGTGCGGACTGCCAATGGTTAGACACTCTGCGCATGCGGCAGATTGCATCTCACACTTCTCTTCAGCGTTCCCAAAGCAACCCCATCCTGGGGTCCCCTTTCTTCCCATACTTTGCCAACCAGGACTCCTATGCTGCTGCAGTGAGGCGGACCCAGACTCCCGTGAAGTACCAGCAGATCACACCAAGCATCAACGCTTCCCGGAGCTCCTCCCCGACACAGTATGGGCTAACCAAAAACTTCTCCTCCCTGCACCTCAACTCCAAGGACAGCGGCTTCTCCAGCCTCAATGACAGCTTCTCAGAGAGAGGCCGCTACTCAGACCGAAGCAGAAACAAGTACTACCGCGGCAGTGTATCCCTCAACTCATCCCCGAAAGGAAGATACGGTGGGAAAAGTCAGCATTCCACACCTTCAAGAGAAAGGTATTCTGGAAAGTTCTACAGGGTGCCCCAGTCAGCGCTGAACACTCATCAGTCCCCTGACTTCAAGAGGAACCTGAATGACCATGACCGCCGCGTGCCCAGGACCATCCCCGGGATGCCTCTGCACCCCGAGACTGCCTCCAAAGCAGAGGAAGAGGAGAGCAGGGTGAGCGAAGGCGGCTGGACTAAAGTGGAGTATCGGAAGAAGACACACAGGCAGCTTTCGGCCAAGACCAGCAAGGAGAGAACCCACGGCAGCTACCGTGGGCGGAGGAACTTTTGAGGGATTGAGTCAGATGCGCTTTACCAAGCGGGTGATGTAGTGGTTTGTGCAATGGATTGCTGGTAATAAGATGATCTTGAGATTTGAGGGACCAAAAAAGACTAGTTTGGGGGTTGGGAAACACCTTTTAACTGAAAGAACAACCAAAGCAGGGCCACAATTATGGCCGTTAGTCGACTAGAGGTGGCAATTAAACTTGACAATAACTGCCCATGTTTCGTCTCCTGAATTAATATTGATGCGGGAAGGGCTGTACCATTTATTCCATGCTGGAAACATTCTCCAGAGCAGGCTTAAGGCTAGGATAAAGCTAGTGAGAACCACAGGGAAAAAAAATCAAATTTCTAAATGAAACAGGATTCGTCTTATTTTCTCTTTCATCTAAGGTTCCAAGATGGCTCAGCACTGTGGACGATCCTTTATTTAAAATTTGGGTATTTTGTTCATCATGAATTTTTGCATCTTTTTTTTTTTAACTACTTCAATAAAATATCGTTTATCTTGATTGCCAAGGGATTTTTAAAAATGCCTCCCTAAATGTTGTGCCCAAGGCAAGTGCCTCACTCATCTCCACTGTGTTAGTATTTATTTTAGTGAGATATCTGTGTTTCTGTCATGGTCGGCATTGAACTGATTTGGCTTGTCATTTTTAGGTAATAAAAAAGATTATTGAAGTTAATGTTGATTGTATGGTGGCTTTCTTATTCATTAAGGTTCATCAGACAAAAGATCTAGATGGCCTGGAGGCTTGTAGCTGGTTCCTTTTCTGAGCTCCCAGGATTCTAGCTGGGTGCTGCTTTCTACCTTCACCATAGAAAGAGCAAAGAGGTGGGTGGGGAGACAGTCCACACAGCATCCTTGGGATGTCAGAACTCTAAAATCTAAAAGGAAAACAGATGGAACAGGATAACACCATCTCAAGCTAAAAGCCGGAGAAATTAAATTACCATTAGCCTAGTTAGAGTAAGGCAGTAAATACCAGCTTTGCAGCAAGTCGGTGTGAAGCAGCTGGGGGACAAAAGGGGGGTGCTTGTAGTCTAGAGCAGGAAGCTCATGACACACAAGGATCTGAAGACGGGATATGAAGCATTGTGGAATACTTCCTATTTCGCAAGTCAGAGAGTCAGGTGGCAACAAACCCCTGTTATACATGAGATAGATAAACATCACTCTCAATATGCTGAGATTCTGTTCAGCATTCACTAATACTAAATACTATATGCCCTTTGATATGTCCAGGATTCTCAGTGCCTCATAGGAATTCACATGATTCATGGGTATTGCATGGAGTTGAATTCTCTTTTTATATTACAGAAAGCAGGCTCCACCATATGTATGTGTGCTCCAATGCAATACTTGGGAGTCTGCTGGGATCATCAAGGATTTGTGTAACCTTAAAGTCAAGATGGTAGGAAATGACTTTCATTTACAAGAGAAACGTGTCATGGCCTAAACATTGACTTGACGATTTGATTTTATTTACCATCTGCACTTATTAACAAGCAAAGCATTGGGAGTGTAAATCAAGATGAGTTTGGTGAGTATGAGGTACCCATTTCCATCATGGCTGACCGACTTGTAAAGCTCCTAGGTCTTTGTCTTCTCCACTGGAATCCTTTATGTCAAGCACAGTCTGTTTCCAGGTATTCCCCCTCCCCTTTGGCTTTTCTTCTGTGTTTAAACAATAGCAAACAAACAGAAAGGCTTGTGCAAAGTTTGTCTTAATATGCTGCTTCCAAATAGTCAGTACTTTCTTTGAGAATGTTTGGATAAATAACAGTCTTGCATCAGTCACTCTGAAGAGAATACAAAGGACAGTGTGACCCAGAACAACAGATACACAGCTCCAGTTTGAAAGGTGCTGTGCAAATGAACGTTGTGTCATGATCCTTGCCACCATCTTGCTTTTGTGGATCCTGAGTTAGATAATCCAAACTGGCATTCAAGTGACTGACTGCATGTTCTCAGCCTTCTTTTGTAGAGGGATTGGTCACAAAAAAAGTTGCTGCAACAGCCCACCAAACTGACCACTTTGTAAAGTCTCACGGAAAAGTACTTGTCAGCATTGATGCTTCCAGTCAAAATCAAAACAAGAACAGCTGCAGTCTGGTTTTGGGTTGTAAAGAAGTAATAAGAATTGGCCGTGCTTTTCTGGCTTCTCTCTCTCTCTCTCTCTCTCTCTCTCTCTCTCTCTCTCTCTCTCAACAATACTTAGTCATCAGACATTTGTAAGGTTAGAAGATGGATGTAAATCCAGAGCAGAGCAAGAATTTAACAAGACACGTGCCATCAAAATAGCCAATTACCAAAACAAATTAAAAACATAGCAGCTTTGGGTTTAGTTATGTGCTTAGCATTTATAAGGCTTTGGGTTCAATTCTCAGCACCAGAAAACAAAGTAAATCATTTTCCAACAGTCAGGAAGTATATTTGTTGGAAGAGGTTAAGACAGACAGAGAGACAAACAGGAAACTATAAGGGTGTGGCTCTTTAGCAGGGTACAGTACATGCGAACATCAATGTACCCACAAGTAAGCAGAATTGTTAACAATTGCTTTCATCTGTTTTACCATGATGAAATAGAGAAAAATTAAACTACAACATACTTTAAATGATTGACAGTGAAACTGAGGTCAGTAGAACTCTGTCTGGGAACTCTGTCTTTGGTGGGCCTTTTCCAGTACAGTGGTACCAAAGTAGTGCATAAGCTTCCTTTCTCTGCAATAGAGTCTACCTGACTGAGCAAACTGGTACAGATGTGGGATGCTTCTGAGGGAAGCTAGGTTAAGACACTTCCTGCAAAGGCTAGTCACAGTGATAACTAGTGGTGGTTGGGCAAAAAAGAAGCTGAACTATGAATGAAAAGAAATTCTATGATACATACGATATTCCTTGTAAAGTTTAAGATATATAATAAGCCCATAGGAGAAACCACTTTGGGGGAATTTAACAGAAAAGAGCCACAGAAAGGGCTCAGTGGATAAGGCACTTGCTGCTCAAGCCAAAGAAGCAGCATTTAGATCTCTAGAACCCACATCCAAAGCCAGATGTCACAGCACTGTCAACTTGGTGCTCCTAGATGAAGTGGAAAGCAGAGTGGCCCTGACGCTGGAGAGCTGGCTAGCCTAGACTACAAAGGGAAGCAGAGAAACAAGAGAGACTCTGCTTCAAAATAAGGTGGGAGGTGAGGACTGACACCCGAATGTTATCCTCTGACCTCCACACTCAGACCATGTGTCCTAATTAGGGTTCCATTGCTGAGAGCAGACACCAGGACCAAGGCAGCTCTTATAAAGGACAGCATTTCACCAGGGCTGCCTTACAGGTTCAGAGGTTCAGTCCATTATCATCATGGTAGGAGCGTGACAGCATCCAGGCAGGGATGGCGTTGGAAGAGCTGAGAGTTCTACGGCAAGTCAAACAGAAGACTAGCTCTCACATAGCTAGAGGAGGGTCTCAAAGCCCACCTCCACAGTGACACACTTCCTCCAACAAGCCAACACCTACTCCAACAAGGCCACACTCCTGATAGTGCCGCTCCCTGAGCCAAACATATAAACCACCACACTGGACCTTGCTGGGTTTTTTAAAGATTTATTTAGTTTTATTTTATGTATATGAATGTTTTGCTCTCACTCAAATAGACGTAGACAGATAGACACACAGCATATGCCCCACACACACCACATACACACACACACATACACATGATTAATATAAAAATTGTAAATGCTATACTACATTGAAAATTAAATAGCTAAAAAAATTTACTCTGTATGTGTATTGACAAAAAAACATTTCTGAATACTTTTATAGCTGGTCTAATTATTTATCAATAAATATAGAATCAAAATATCCTGGGATCAGAACAGCATGGTCAAAATATCCAGTAGTTCAACATGCCAAGGTCAAAGCATCCTAGACTAGCTGAGGCGTTCTGACTTCACTGTGTCTCTTTCAATGCAGAATCCCAAGATAGTTTATAAGCTTTCCAGGACCCAGGTCTATAACATATCCTTCCTCCTCGACAAGTTGATACAGATGTGGCACGCTCTGTAACTCTGGCTCCAGAAACTGTTGTCAGGAGCCATCATGATTTGGTTGTGTGAACTTGTGCAGGATGCAGCATTGCTTAATTTTGAGATTACAGAGACTGTACTTCAGGAGCCTTTGAACAACCGCTTGCCATTGTTGAATTGGAGAACTACCTTGAAGCCTGGCTGACCTGAGGAGAAGGGAGCATAACACCGGGCCTGGCTCCGCCCATCCACCTGCCTTCTCTGCCTTATGAGGTGACTGGAGTGATAAAGAGCCAAATCCATGGTGGAGAGTTTCCAAACATTAGTTACTCAAACCAGTGGCTTCTTTCTCACTCCCTTGCCTGTTGCCTAGCCAGTGGCCATGCCTGCCCAAGACAACACAATTAAAACCTGGAGATTTCTCTGACCTTACAGTTCATTCACAGTTAAAATGGAGACTCAGCGCTGATAACCGGTGTTTCTCTTATGCAACTCTACCGGAGAAGTCCCTTTCCTACCAACAGCTGTGTTTCTCTCAGTCCTTGGAGTCTGGTTTAAGCAAAACCTTCACACAGGCTACCCTCCGTCCGAGCTCACTTTAGCAGAACATGATTAACCAGCAGGCCCTCCCAAGTATCCACTTGGTCTGCAAAATGCACAGCTGTGGTGGTGATGATAACAAGTTCAGGAAGAACCGCTTCAGTATCTACTTCCTTGGGCCATTCAGCCATGCAAATTAGTCATCCTTTTGTCTGTTAACTTCAAAACTTTGTACCACCCCCCAACTTGCTTCCACAGTTAACCTTCAGCCTACAGCTAAAATGCTCCTCCCCACAGGAAAATTCCACCATCTCCAGCTGCCACTGTCCTGCCCTGTGCACAGAACTACTTGGCTACTCAGTCATATTTATCAACCACTCTATTGGAATTATCCCCAAGTTTGTCTTACATTTACATGCATGGCTAGGCTATTAGCTGCATGGAGCAGAAATTACATTTGGTCATTATATTATATTATTTATGTTATATATTATATATGTTATATATTATATATTATATGTGCTGTATATAATATAGCCTGTTATATATATTTTTATATTATTATATCTTGGTTACCAGTATAGCTTTTAAATGTTACTCAGCTTATTTATTAAGTGAATGGAACAGCCAATTAATCAGACTACCAAGCCTTCAAATCTTTAAATTCTTCTTCTAATTGCATCCTCGTTGTCATTACTAGGCTCTTCCAAACCAAAATATAGATCTAATGTTAAAATAGTCACTTTTCTGAGATTTTCTGTCTATCTCTTGTGAGCTTGCAATGTGAGTCAGTCCCTGATCACAACTCCAAGATGAGACACCAGTTATGTTCTGAAACCAATTCTGGATATCCTGAGACCCTTCTAGGGAATGGCCGGCCTTGTTTTCCCAAGATGCTTCTCCTCACCTTGTAGGAAATTGGATTCATTTTCCATTTCGAGTTTGTACACTTAACGTGGACTCTGAATGCAGACTTTCAGTTACAGGAGTAACAAAGAGGAGATGCGGTGTGCACTGGTATACAGAGCTGTGCACAAAATCTGCCCCGGTGGTCATCTCCCCCCAGCTCCCCAACCACCCAGCCCCCCCAGCCCCCAGGTCCTAAGTGCTCTCACTAATGGCCTCACAACATCCATTCTGGGTGAAGCTGGACAATTCAAGATTCGTCAGCTGGTTGTGTCTGTTTATCAAGATGTCCAAACTGGCTCCTTTGCTATGTATAAGCAATTTAATTTTGAGCCTAATTTTAATCTGCAGTACACTGTATGTCTGCATCTGCTGTGTTAAAGCCATCATTAGCATTTAAAGGGAAAACTGATGGTATTGATCACTCTTATTAAAACCAAGCAATTGTACAGCCGAGCGACTGAGCAAGCTCTCCAGCCACTGCAGGCCCAGCCAAAGTTGACGTTCTCAGAACATCAACACAGATGGAAATGTGACAAGAAATCAAGGGCGTAACTGACATCTGCAACAGGCACTTGCAGCTCGACACCCCTCAGCACCCCACCCCAGATCCCCAGATCCTGAGCTTCTTGAGAATAGCTAACTCTAGTTGCTTTTGAACTTCTTGCGTTTCTTCCAGGTAGCACACAATGGCTTCTCAATAATGTTCTGGAGAATGAATATGTTAAAGAAGAAAGGTTAAGAATCCCCTGGGTTATATAAGTGTTCTTCAGGAGAAATTGTCTATTTATTATAAACCTTCTAATAGCTATGGTTTGCTGTGTAACAAATTGTCCCAAGAATTCAAGAATAGCTTAAAATAAAGAATAACTATTTATGGTCCCAGATGATGTCTACAGATAAGAATTCAGGAGTGGCCTTTATGGCTGGCTCCATTTTTCAGACAGGATCTTGTTTCTCACAAGCTTGGAACTTACTATTTAGTCCAGGGTTGCCTTGAACTTGTGATTCTGCTGCCCCTACCTCTGGAGTGCTGATCTTCCCTGTAGGTGTCTCATGATGCCTGGCTGGTCTAAGTTTTTAACTCAGAGTGTTGGATAGGCCGAATTCTAGAAGGAGGTAGGAGGACCTGCTTTCAAGATTCTCTACCTAATGGTACTGGTTGTCAGCAAAATGCCTCATTTTCTCCCTACGTGTGTTTTTCTACCTGTTCTAAAACCCTTGTGCCAGAGAGACTTATTTAAGAGGATAAGGAAAGCCACACTCTCTTTTGCTTGGCTTCAGAATTCTTGCCCAGTGTTTCCTGGAACATCTCGGTGCTTGCACTGAGTTAACCCTGTTCAGTCTGAAAGGAAGAAAGCACCAGGCCGTGCAACTCTTTGGGGGTCATCTTGTAAGCTGGCTACCATGGGCACCCACAGTCTCTCTGCTCCCTTTTGTAATTTAGAATCTTTTCTGGGTTTTGCCTCTTCTGCTTGTTTTACATTCATCTACAATCTAGATTTTGGATGTGAGCGTAGTTCAGCTAAACACAGAGCAGGAAGAGCCGACACCCTGGGCTTAGATTTCACAGCCTCCAGACCTGTGAGAAACTGAAGAACCAGCCTACCCCTGTTGTAGGCTTAAAGCCATCTTACAGTAAAGACAAATGAGGCTCATTCCCGTTTGTGATTAAACCTCTGTTTCTCAAGGATTGGGCTATGCCCCACCTATAACCTTAACTACTAATGTTTCTGTACTGCTTGTTCCAGGAATGGCAACGGTGTCTCAAAAAGTTAATAACCACCTTGCAACCCTACCTTTGTTTTGAATGGGTTGTTATGGCTACCTGGTAATGATCACCTGTGGTTACATCCACCATGCACCTATCATGGCTTTGTTTCTGGAGGTCATTATGACTCACTATGCGTATGCTCTTATAACCCTGCCTATTTGGCCTGCCAAATCCCCCATTTGGAAACCTTTTCTGCTGAGCTATGAAAACCTTGTCTTGCTCACATCCAATGCTGACCCTCAAACCCCACCTTAGGGGAGGTAGCCCATGTGCACAAATAAAAAAGCTTGCTTTAATTCATTGCTTTCTTCAATTAATTTGGCCATGATGATTTGGGTCAGTGGTCCATTGCTTTCTTCAGTTAATTTGGCCATGATGATTTGGGTCAGTGGTCTTTCTCCTTCCATCTTTGGGATTAACAAAATGAATGTTTCTTTATAGCAACCCAATCTATGACAATTCAAAAGAAATGGCCCCCCCCCCCCCCCACTTCCCCCACCCCATGCCCCATGTCTTCACTGTAAGAAGCTGCAAAGGGATGCCCACAAGAGGCTTTATGGGCCTTGCTCTTTGGTTTGCGGATTACTGAGACAATAGGCCACAAAGAATAAAATCTCCTCAGGAATCCCACACTTTAGAAAAAAGAAATGGTGAATCTCTTGTACCAGCTAGAGAAAGAACTTGTTCTCAAGAGGAGCATCTTACACAATATGATAACTTGTCAGACCACCTCAAAGAACAGATCAGAGCTAAGACAGACATCGGTGATAAGCAAGACCCCATCCTGACTGGGCCTGCTTAGCTGTGTATACTTCTTACCCTCTGTTTGTTTGTTTGTTTGTTTGTTTTTACAGTTGTTTATTTTATTTACCAAGTGTGTACATGTGCCTGACAGTATGCATGTGTAGGTCAGAGAACAACATTGGGGAGAAGGTTCTCTCCTTCCCTAATGTGGATTCTAGGTATCAAACCCAGCTCACCAAGCTTGGCAGTGACTATATTTACCCACTGAGCCATTTCACAAGCCCCTGTGCTCTTTTTAAACCCAAACTTCAAGACTGTACCCCAAAAATGGACTTGGAAGGGGGCCTTTATTTGCTGCTCATCTAAATGTAGCCACACTGAATAAATCTCTTTTTTCTGCTTCTCACTATTATTTATCTTTTATTGGTTTGTATCAGATGTCCCAGCCTAAAAACCTGGACACTGGAGTGAGACATGACTCAATGGAAAAGTATTTGCCTAGCATGAGCCCAGCCCTGAGCTGCATCATTGGCAGTGAAAGAGACTCGGTACCATTTTGGTCTGTTCAAACTCATGGAAGCAGATTACAGTTAGCATTTACTCGGTGTGTACATACATGCCAAGCCTGGTTCTAAATTCCTTCTTTGTTTAAGCACCACCCAGCCCTGTGTGGTAGATGTGACTGTTGTCTCTCTATTTCACAGGAGGGAGAGCTAGTTATTTGCCCAAAATAATAGAAAAGAAAGTAGAACCATAAGAGGGTAGGACCCACAAAGACTCAGAATTCGAGGTGGCTAAGATGCAGGCCTTTGCCTCAGTGTCACTCAATTAAGGTGATTAAGTGGTCAGTTGTGGCCAGTAGAGAAAGGACAAAAGGGTTGCAAGAGATGTTAATTCATTTATTAGAGAATTGTTATTCTCTGCTGTTTAGTTTGTTATATGAATAGATTTAAACAAGCAAGAGATGTTAATTCATTTATTAGAGAACTGTTATTCTCTGCTGTTTAGTTTGTTATATGAATAGATTTAAACAAGCTATGGTTTAATAACTGTATTTCTATACAGAATTTAGAAGAATCATACCAGGAAAGTGGGGCAGATAAAAATCTGTGTAATGTTTTATTTGTAAGTTCATTGCAATAAAATGATTTTTACTTAATTTTTAAACACACACACACACAGAGAGAGAGAGAGAAAGAGAGAGAGAGAGAAAGAGAGAGAGAGAGAGATCGGCCAGAATCTACATAGCAAGTTCCAGGCTAGCCATGGTTACATGAGAATTTGTGTTAAAAGATAGATAGATAGATAGATAGACAGACAGATAGATAGAGATAAAATTAAATTTTTCTTAAATTCTTAAAAAAACAAGTAATAAACCAACGCATAGTTAATTTAAATCTTCTTAATACCTACTGTGTAAGGTCCCATCAAAGACAGACTTTCTGAAAACAAATCCGGAAGGATTTGGGGATCAGCAGGTCATCACCCTCCCATTGGGGTCAGTTACATACTAAAGGTCATACCGACTTTAAGACTTTGTCTTAAGTTACCAGGTATGGTGGCACATGACTGTAATCTCAGCACTGAGACTGAGACAGAGGGATCTCCAGTTCAAAGTCAGCTTAGGTTACACAACAAGCTCAAGACCAGCCTGGGCTACTTTCTCTATAAGACCTTCTCTAAAACATAATGAGATGGGATTGATTTTGTTTGCGTTTGGTTTATAAATTCATTGGGGGTGGTATAAAGACATTGAAAGTCAACTGTAAACTAAGAAGTGTATGGTTTTCTCCGTGGTAGTGTTTAAGTAATGTTATAATCAGAGGACTTGAAGAATGTAATAATCTCTTCCCTCTCAATACTCTTTAATGTTTTATTACATTTATTAATCTGTTTGTATGAAGGTAGGGGCAGGTCGTGCATGCCAGGGCAAGTCTCTCCTTCTAACAAGTGGGCCCTAGGGATTGAACTCAGGTCATTGGATCTGGCTGCAAACACCTTTACTTGCTGAGCCATCTTGCAAGCCCAGCTCCTTCCTTTTATAAGACGAGAGTAAGTTGTTTGCCTTTAGACAATAGTGATTTAGCTCAACCCTACTCATTTTCAGATAGTGGACAGGACCCTGAGATGCGAAGGAAACAATGAGTTACTTAATACCCAAACTATTGGATTTATCTACCTGCTGGGCACTTGGATCCCTGTGAACCTGGTGTCACAGGAGGATGGTGACAGACCAGGTCTAGGTTGTTTAGACCTGGATTGTTTTAGAGACCTGGCCTCAGGAACTACTTCTCTTTGCCTACCTGGATCACCTAACTGAAGTCGCTTTCCGATGTTTCTGCTTTACTGTCTTCCAGCTCAGAGCAGCGACACTCAGAGCCAGGCGCCATGTGTCAAGTGCTTCCTAAGTGTGTCATCTGACCTCACAAATCCTGCATTATTTTCAGTTCTGTGTTGTTGACCGTTTTGTTTTTCTGTGTCTTTGTCTGGCTGAAGTTCCTCTAGAGAGACAGCTTTTCATGCTCAATAGCTGCTAAGTGCTCCTGCGGGGTGGCCCCATATCGGACCATTGTGCCTGTTACAGGAATCAAGAATTAATGATACTTGTCTGGTTATTATCTTGAAAGCTTGTTTTCCTTAAGGAGAGACAGTTCATTTTCCTTGGTATATGACTGTGGTGATTTGGTTCTCAATAAAAGCTCGTTTGCATGCTCGTGAAACCATTGTATTTTACAGTGTTCTGCTGTGAGCTATGCTTTCCTCAGCCAGACTTTCTAAAAGAAAACATCCTCCCCCCGACCCCGTCCCTTCTTCATCCATCACTTTTACACAAACAGGTTTCTCAGACAAATAGAAAACTATCAAATGGGATTGATGCCTGGCCTTCACCAGATACTCTACCACAGATGCTGGAGTTCCCGGTAGCTGCCTGTGTTAACACTTACCTCTGCTCTGCAGATGTGAAAGAACTCCCTGCAGGTATTAGAGAAATCAAGAAATCCATTCACATTAGAATGCAGAGGAACCTAACTTCAGTCTTTTGTTCAATCACTGTGTTCTCGTTCCTCTTTCACCTCACAGTCACTGCAAGACAAGGCTGAGTCCAGCCTTAGCTTTGAAAACACAACCCGAAGGGACTTGTCAGATGGTAGCTGACCCCTGGTGCTAAAGAGAGAAGGTTCATGGCTTCCCCCAGGGAGACCTGGGCTGGGGTGGGACTAAGCAGTCCAGAGCTTACCTAACATGTACCAGCAGCACAAAACCAACAGATGAGTCCGAATATAAAACCCCTGGAAAACAGTCACTACGACACATGCACTCTCGTTCTAAGCTTTAATAAGAACGCTGAGATGTCCTTCCTAAATGAAGTTGGGTTAGCCAGAAGAGGAAAGAGAGAAGATAAAATGAGTTTATTTAATTGCTACTAAAACTTTGGACTAAAGGAACAAAGAAGGAAAGAGGAACTGCACCCCAGTTCCTTTCTGAAACACCAGAGATTAGCCATGAGGGCAACTGTGTTCTGCTTGCAGATTCAGCCAGCCTGAGAAGAACAAACACTTCTTCCTCAGGACTGTCCCCTTGTCCCAAGATTTCACCCAGTTTGCTGTGTCCCACCCACCTTCTCTGCAGCCAGGGCAGGTTCAGTGAAAGCAATTTATACTTTCTCCCCAAGGTTTCCTTATAAAATACCCTGGCTTCTTAATCAGGTGGACATTTCCCTACTGCTCTGGAGTCTCAGATAAATTAATCCCAGAACCCACCTCTTTTCCCTTTTGGCTGGCATCAGTCACTTCTCAATAAAAAATCCTTTTGTCTCAGAGATTTCTTAGTTGTTATCCTGTTAACGGTTTCCTGACTGCAGCGTTTGGAAGCCAAAACACTGCCACTTCCTGGCAAGGGAAGGGAAGAAGACACATAAAGACTTTCTGAACTTTCAGGGCTTGGCCTGTGACGTCTGGCTTGGAACTGGCCACCCTTAGTGTCAGAGATAGTCAGCAGGTTTTTCTAAAGACCTTTAGGCTGGCTTGCCGAGGTTGAGAGCAGGCAAATTCAGGAAAGCAGAGTCCTCAGCCCAGATTCCACTAAGATGTGCTCCCAAGTGAACAGTGAGGAGATAAGCATCTTCAAAAGAGAACCATCTAGGCTGATAGTCTAGCTCAGTGGTGGAACTCTTGACTAACACATGTGGGCCATGAGTTAGACCCCCAGAACCAATTAAAATATAAAAGATCAAAGGTGTACATGTGAAAGCTCAGTTCATACTTGGGCTCCACATGCACAATAAAACATAGCTGTTAGCACCATGGCTCTTGTTATTCTATCTTAAAGTTCAAGTGAAAATAGCTAAGGCTGAGATAGAAGACCGGTATCATTCAGCTAAATACAGAAGCACCTACTTAGTGTGTTCATTTGTTTTATGTGCTTAAATGATTCTCTAATTTTTCTTGGTGTCTTAGTTAAGGTCTCCACTGCTGTGAACAGACACCATGACCAAGACAACTCTTATAAAGGACAACATTTAATTGAGGCTGGCTTATATTTTCAGAAGTTCAGTCCATTATCATCATGGTCGGAAGCAAGCCATACACGCATGCAGAGAGAGAGAGAGAGAACAATAAATAGAAACCAAGCAAACAAGAAATTGAGAATGTAGCTCCCTGGGAGAGCTCTCACCAAGCATATGTGTGGCCCTAGATCAATGGTTCTTAACCTGTGGGTTATGACCCCTGGGGGCCTAATCAACTATCCTGGTATATCAAATATTTATATTACAATTCATAACTGTAGAAGATTACAGTTATGAAGTAGCAACAAAATAATTTTATGGTTGGGGGTCGCCACAGCATGAGGAACTGTATTAAAGGGTCATGCCATTAGAAAGGTTGAGAACCACTGCCCTAAACTCAATCTCCAGCCCCCCAAAACAAAACAACAAGACTCCCTGGGCATCACTCATTGAGAGTCCTTAAGACCTTAGATGGTTTCTAGGTTGGTTCCTAGTTGTTTATTCAAAGGCTCTGTTTAACATTCCTGAGGGCTGGGGTGACAGCCCAGTGGGGAAACTGCTTGTCCTGCAATGTGAGGACTTGAGTTTGAATCCCCAGAACCCACATAAAGCCAGAGTTGGTGGAGCATATCTGTAATCCAGGTGTTCCTCAGGTGAGATGCAGGGCAGAGACAGGACTCTCCAAAAGTTCAGGCCAACTAGCCTGGAGTACACAGCACAACATCAAAGAGAAAGACTGTCCCAAACAAGGTGAGCAGCAAGTGCCCACAGCAGAGCTTGCCTTGCACACACATACAGAAAGAGATGAACTCTTCGGCTGGCAGTGTAGCTCAGTGGAAGGGTGTGCTTTGTATGCAAAGCACAAAGGATGAGGATGAGTTTGGTCCCCATCACCACAAAGAAAGAAAACTCTGAAGATGACAGTTGGGAGGGTGAGAGGCAGGAAGGCACCACGGGTTTGAGGGCAAACCAGTTTGCCTGAGGTCCGGTTCCTTTTCGCCACTTTCAAAATGTGATCAATTACTTACCTGAACTATGTTTCAGCTTCCACTAGAGCATGATAAGATAATAATAGTACCAAACTCATCTCATAATCCAAATTTCTCAGAACAGTGAGAGCCCTGCATACAAGTAGCTGTTATGATATATGATCAATATTATAAAAGCGAGATACACTCCAGCACCCACAAGCCCTTCGGTCCATCAGAATGGCTCACTGCCTCCAAGCATGACCCTGCCTCATGAGCACCACTGTCAGAAAATCAGTAAAACACACACTCGATTGTCATAGTGATGGGAACTGGTCACACCCCATCTCCAAAGTGATTTCTGCTGGCCAGGCATTACTGACCATTATCAGGAAGTTGGCCTCTCTGTGGACAAACTTAAATGAGTTCCCAATAAACTAGAGTGCTAGCACCTGAGTTCTGAGGCCGGAAATTCCTGTCAGGTGCAGGAATGTAGACTCCATTATTTTTCAACCCAGGGTTTCACCGCCTTCATTCCAGCCTCTCCCAGTAGATGTCCCCACATATAGGGAAGTTGTTAAAACAAACAAATAAACAAACAAATCCTAAAAACTCAACTTGTTGAAATCCATGCTCCAGAGACGTGGCAAAGTTACCTCTTACCTAGGGACTTATGCAAACTTCATTCTTGCTCCTCCCCTTCCTGTGCACAATCAACCTCAAACAAAGATGTCTGCACGTACCAGCATACATGAGTATTGGAGAAATATGACCTCTTAAAGTGCAGCCATTTTCTGCCAGCCCAAATCCCACATAGACTAAGAGGGCATGCTTCAAAACACGCTTAAATTTTACTTCCACAGTGAAGTGTCTGGGGATCTGATGGCTGGTATTTTGAGCCACAAAACACAAAGCTGCCTCATTTAGTCACTGAGAGGAAAAAACTGTGAGCAAGAAGGACCTCTATGTCAACAAATCAGAAGAAAATGATCTAATTCCCCAAGATGGTGAAGTACACTTTGTCAAGCAAAGGCTGGATGTGGGAACGGAGCATTGTTCTCAGATTTTCTATCTATTAAAGTTCCAGAATTGCATCCTTCCCCCTTCCAGGCTGGAGACTGTATAAGAGGTGTTCTATAGATCTGAAATTAATAATAGCCTGAGGAGATTATACTTAACCATGTATAAACATCTTGTGTGAAGAAAACAGAATAGAAGCAATATTAAAACAAGCTGGGAAGTGCCAGAGGTTTAGGAAGCCTTGCAACAGGTTCCACAGAGGAGTAGAGTAGATACAACATAGACAGCCACATTTGGAATGAACTGTGATTCACTAGATCGGCTTGTCCAGCAGGGTCTAGGTAGTTCAACACTAGCTGGAGAGGCTGGGGACCTGCTTGCAGCTCAGTCTGAGAAGCTGGATATCTCAGCATTCTCCATTTGGTTCGAAAGCCTGGAAGATTCCTGGAGAGGTGGTACCCTTCATTCACAAGGCTTGGAAGGCTTGAAAAACTTGGCATCTAATGTCAGCAGAGAATGTTGGCACAGTAGCCAGGGGGGCAGACTCACCAGCAAGAAGCAAAGATAGGCAAGCAGGAAGTGTTGTTTGTCTTCAGTCTTCTTCCTATTGAGGCTACATGGTACTGAAACTCTGCTCATTAATTCTTCCTGGAAATCTCCTTCCAGATCCTCCCAGTATGGCACCTTTTGTTGATTCCAGATTCTATCAAGTCAACAATCAAGATTAACCATGGCAGTAGTCAAGTGTTAAATGCTTTAAATGATCTAGCTATTTCTCTTCTCACTACATAGTAGCCTTTTTCCTTAGTAGGGTCACTTGTAGTATCTCTTGGCTGTCCAATAAAGTCACAAAAATAATAGACAATATTATAAACTGAATTTTCTATGTTGACATCTTAATGTAATGTCGTGGTGGTAGGAGATGGGATCTTTGAGAGGTGAACAGATAGATTACTCACTAGAGCTTTCATGAATGAGATCCATGGCTGTGATGTTAGTGTTTATTAACAGCCCGATGGAATCTAGAACCACCTGGAAGATGGGCCTCTGAACAAGCCATAGGTCTTTACTAAGGGCCCCCTGCTTGTTCAGCTAAGCCATCCTCCCAGGCCCTTTGGCTATTTTCTTGTGGGCTTCCTAGCCAAATATCTGTCTAGAGATTATCAAACAAATACCAGGAAATACTCTTCTTTCTTTCTTCCTTCCTGGAAAGGACATGGCTGGTGGCCAAAAGTCTGGAAGCCAAGTAAGACCAGAAATCAGAGCCATGTTTGACCTATGAACCATGAACATGCAGCATCTTTGGCAGGGGTGGAGTCCCTCTCCCTCCCCTCCAAAACAAGAAGGCCTCTCAAGGACATCAACTAAGCATGGCACAATAAGTTACAAAAAGACCAGACACACTCCATCATGTCAAGGTTGAATGAGGCAACCCAGTAGTAGGAAAAGGATCCCACAAGTAGGCAAAAGAATCAGGGACAGCCCCTGTGCCTACTCTTAGGATTCCCACAAGACCACCAAGCTCAAAATCAGTATTTCTAAGCTATTCTTGTTTGTTTGTTTGTTTGTTTTAACTGTATAAGTACTTACACGTATGCGGGAGAACCACTTACATGCACAGTGTCTCAGGGTAGGAGGAAGGCTGAAGAAGTTGTGAACCACCAGATATGAGTGCTAGAAAGCCCATGGGCTCTCTGCAAGAGCATACAGGCTCTTAACCACTGTGCCATCTCTCTGGCCCCCAGCTAATATTTTAAACGGACTTTATATACAATTTCATTTCTTAAATTAATTACTTATTTGCTATATATAAAAATGTGTGTGTGTGTGTGTGTGCTCTATCTGCATGTACCCCTGCATGCCAGAAGAGGGCATCAGATCTCATTATAGATGGTTGTGAGCCACCATCTTGTTGCTGGGAATTGAACTCAGGACCTCTGGAAGAGCAGTCAGTGCTCTTAACCACTGAGCCATCTCTCCAGTCCCCATATTTCTTCTTTAAAAAGAATTTTTCCCCTCTAGATTGGGTCTCACTGTGTAGCCCTAGCTACACAGCCTGGATCTGGTCATGTAGACCAGGCTGGCTTCAAACTCACAGAATTCTGCCTGCCTCTGCCTCCAAAGCATTCAGATTAAAGATGTACACCACTATACCTGGCCTTGAAATATTTGTTTAAATGTAATGGCTGTTCCTGGTCATCAGCTTGACTGTATCAGGAATGAACTACAATCCGGAATTGGAGGGCTCACCTGTGATCCAGATCTTGAGTCTGGAAGATACAAGTTTCTGACCTGGATCTTGGCATGGAGATCTTGAGGCATAGTGGTTATAAAAAGCTAGACCCAGGCAAAGCATAGTACACACCTTTAATCCCAGGAAACTAAGGCAAAGAGATCTCTGAATTCAAAGTCAGCCTGGGACAAAACAAGTCCCAGATCCAGGCATGGTGGTACACATCTTTAATCTGGGCCACACCTTCTACTGGAAACCTACATAAAGATATTGGAAGAAGGAAGATTCACTCTTCTTCATCTGCTTGCATTTACTTGCCAGCACATCTGTTGGAATCTACTTCTACAGAAGACCAGCTGAAACAACTAGCCTCATGGGACTGAGCAACTACTAGATTCTTAGACTTCTATTCACAGCTGCCCAATGTTGGGGAGTTAGACTACAGACTGTAAGTCATCATAATAAATTCCTTTAATATAGAGAGACTATCCATAAGTTCTGTGACTCTAGAGAACCCTGACTAATACAGAAGTTGGTACCAGGAGTGGTTCTAGAGGAGCAGAAGTATGAGGAGGAATCTTTTAAGAACCTGGAGTTGGTTTAATAATTCACCAGCACCTTCAACTACTGAAACCTCTCCAGATACTCTCTCTCCAGGGAACCTGGAGAATATTGAAGACCTGTGGTGGAAACTATATTTCAAACAAAGAAGCTAATGCCTTCGATTATCTTGATCCATCAATTGTAACTGGCAATGAATTAGGTGACCCAGTATACCAAATTTTCTACAATTTGGGAGAAAAATCAAAAAATGATTTTTTTTGGCTTGTTGTTCTTAGTATCTCTGAAAAAATGATGAAGAAAAAGAATGAGCTGTATGATAAATTTGAACAGCTCCAGATGCAAATAAACAATCTAAAGGTTTCTAAGTGTGCCCTTGAAGAGAATCTTCTCTCCAGCAGTCATAGAGCTGGTGTTGCAAAAAATCACACTGAAGCCCTCATAAGATTGACTGAATTACAGTGAAAATTCAAGTCTCGGCCTCAGAGGGTGTCAGCAGTTAAAGTAAGGGCATTAATTGGCAAAGAACGGGGTCCTATAACTTGGGATGGGGATGTGTGGGAGGACCCCGTTGAAGCTGAGAACCTTGATCTTCAGAATCTCAAGAGTTTACCTCAACTGAGGAAGTAGTACCCTCAGCCCCAGCCATTGAAATAATGCCTTTTTCACGTGAGGAAATTAATCCCTAAGAGTCTGAAAAAACAATAGTGATTTTCTCTGAAGAAAATGCCAGACAAGACAATATTGATGTTTCTCAAAGCCCACCAATAGTTTCTTCTAGACCTTAGCCAGACTAACGGCAGAGCAGGCCCCTAGAGGAAGTGCGCTACACTACTAAAGAGCTTACTGAGTTTGCTAATTCATTCAAGCAGAAGTCTGGGGAATATGTGTGGGAATGGATTTTAAGGGTGTGGGACAATGGTGGAAGGAACATAAAACTAGATCAGGCTGAGTTTATTGACATGTGGCCTCTGAGTGGAGATTCTAGGTTTAATATGGAAACTTGCACAGTTAAAAAAGGTGTCAGAAGTTTGTTTGAATGGTTGGCTGAAGCGTTTGTCAAAAGATGGCCTACTGCTGGGCAGTGGTGGAGCATGCCTTTAATCCCAGCACTTGGAAGACAGAGACAGGCAGATTTCTGAGTTCGAGGCCAGCCTGGTCTACAGAGTAAGTTCCAAGACATCTAGGGCTATACAAAGAAACCCTGTCTTGAAAAACCAAAAAAAAAAAAAAAGATGGCTTACTGCAAAGGAGTTCGAGATGCCTGATATCCCTTGGCTTAGTGTTGACAAAGGGATTTTAAGGCTCAGGGAAATTGCAATGCTAGAGTGGATACATTATGTAAAACCTAATTCTCCACAGTGGGAAGGCCCAGAAGATATGCCCTTCACCAATCCTATAAGACACAAACTGGTGAGAGGAGTACCAGTACATTTGAAGAGTACTTCTTGCCCTTTTCTTTGTGCCAGATCTTAGAGTTGGAGATGCTGCTGTTCAGTGAGATAAATTAAATGCAACGGGTTTAATTGGGTGCCCGGGGTAGCAAGGACCAGGTGGCAGCATTGAATCACCAGAGACAAGGTGACCATAGTTATTATAATAAGCAGTGTAGGCAAAACAATGTTTATATTGACCTAGCCTGTGATGGTCAGCATAGGAGAGGTGAAGTTTATAATGGCATGACTCATTCCGACCTTTGGTTCTGGCTTATCAGTCATGGTGTTTCCAGGTATGAAATACATGGGAAGCCTACTGCATCTGTTTGATGTGTATAAGCAGAAAAATTCTCAAAAACAAACAAACAAAAGAAAGGCTACATTGGATCCTGGCAAAAGGCAGTCTCAGCCAGTGAATCAATTTCCAGACTTGAGCCAATTTGCAGACCCAGCACCCCTTGAACGAAGGGATGGCCAGGTTCCCCTGAGGAAGGATCTTGATAAGACACCTAAAAGTCTTGCTGTTAGCTTTTCTCCAGTTTTTCCCCAGAGGGACCTACGGCCTTTTACAAAGGTAACTGTACACTGGGGGGAAAGGAAACAATCAGACTTTCTGGGGTCTATTGGGTACTGGTTCTAACTTGACGCTGAACCTAGGAGATCCCAAGAAACATTGTGGCCCTCCATTTAAAGTAGGGGCTTATGGAGGACAGATGATTAATTGACTTTTGACTGATGTCTGACTCACAGTAGGTCCAGTAGGTCCCTGAACACATCCTGTGGTCATTTCCCCAGTTCCAGAATGTATAATTGGGATAGATATTCTTAGAAATCGGCAGAATCTTCACATTGGTTCCCTGACGTGTGGAGTGAGGGCTATTATGGTGGGAAAGGCAAAATGGAAGCCGTTAGAGTTGTCTCTGCCAGGGAAAATAGTGAATCAAAACCAGTACCGCATTCCTGGAGGAACTGCAGGAATTACTGCCACTACCAAGGACTTGAGAGATGCAGGGGTGGTGGTTCCCACCACATCTCCCTTTAACTCTCCTATCTGGCCAGTGCAGAGGACAGATGGATCATGGAGAATGACAGTTGACTATTGACAACTAAGTCAGTGGCGCACGCCTTTAATCCTAGCACTCGGGAGGCAGAGGCAGGCTGATTTCTGAGTTCGAGGCCAGCCTGGTCTACAGAGTGAGTTCCAGGACAGCCAGGACTACACAGAGAAGCCATGTCTTGAAAAACCAAAAAACCAAAAAAAAATTATAATAATAAAATAAAATAAAAAAAGAAAGAAACCTAAATCAGGTAGTAACTTTGATTATAGCTGCTGTACCAGATATAGTTTTGTTACTTGAGCAAATTAACACATCTCCTGGTACCTGGTATGTAGCCATTGACCTAGCGATTGCTTTCTCAGTACCTGTCCATAAGGACCACCAGAAGCAATATGCTTTCAGTTGGCAAGGTCAGCAGTATACCTTTACAGTTTTGCTTCAAGGATATATTAACTCTCCTTCCCTGAGTCTTAACTTAGTTAGAAGGGATCTTGATTGTCTGTCTCTTCCACAAAATATCACATTGGTGCATTATATTAATGACATTATGCTGACTGGACCAAGTGAGCAGGAAATAGCAACCACTTTGGACTCATATGTGTATCAGAGGATGGGAAATAAATCCAACCAAAATTCAAGGACAATCTACCTCAGTAAAATTCTTAGTCCAGTAATGTGGAACATGCAGAGATATTCCTTCTAAGATGAAAGATAAGCACCTGGTCCCTCCCACCACCAAGAAAAAAGCAGAACATTTAATGAGTCTATTTGGATTCTGTAGACAGCACATTCCTCCCTTGGGTGTGTTACTCTGGCCCATTTACCAAGAGACTCAGAAAGCTGCTGGCTTTGTGTGGGGCCTGGAACAGGAGAAGGCTCTTCAACAGGTTCAGGGTGCTGTGCAGGCCGCTCTACCACTTGGACCATATGATCCAGCAGACCTGATGGTACTTGAGGTTTTGGTGGCAGATAGAGATGCTGTTTGGAGCCTCTGGCAGGCTCCTGTAGGTGAATCACAGAAGAGACCTTTGGGATTCTGGAGCAAATCTCTACCATCTGCAGACAATTCTCCCTTTGAAAAACAGTTCTTGGCCTGCTATTGGGCCTTAGTGGAAACTGAACGTTTGACAATAGGACACCAAGTTACCATTCGACCTGAACTGCCCATCATGAGCTGGGTATTATTGTTGGACCCAAAGGTCGCACCTATCAGTAGTTCCCCCTCACAAAGACACGGAGATGGAGAGCGATGCAATCAGCAAGAGGTTTATTATTTCCAATGCGTTAGGGTCATCCTGCACATGAGGCAGAGGCGACCCTGTGGAGCCCATTCAGGGACATTATATAGGATTTTAGAGCAGCCGCCATTAGGTACAATGTGATTGGCAGAACAGTGTGACTTTTAAACTGATTGGTCTTTAGGGAATGAGGTAGCAGGGGCTTAATCAGCCCCTCCCTTCCAGCCTACTGATTTCTAACCTGTTTCTCCTGTGTGCTTGGAGGGGGTGGGGTGGGGGGAGGGGACCCTGGTGGAATATCTCAAAGTTCCTGAGCTGACCTTTCAATATCAGATCCTCCAAGTCATAAAGTAGGAAGTACCCAGCAGCAGTCTATTATCAAATGGAAGTGGTATATACGTGATTGGGCCCGAGCTGGTCCTGAAAGCACAAGCAAGTTACATGAAGAGGTTGCTGAAATGCCTACGGTTTCTCCTCCTGTTACAATGCCATCTGCTGCCAAGCATGCACCTATAGCCTCATGGGGTGCTTCCTATGATCAGCAGACTTTTCCTTGACTGTAAGGTTAAATTCTCCTTTGTTTCCACATGCTAGTTACTTCCTATTTATACTGAACACTGTTCAGTGATACTTTGTGGGGACTCTGGCTTTCATTATGTTTCTCTGAAGATTTCTATTCCTCTGAAAAATCACTGGCTCATCCCCCTAAGTTTATACGGTCTTGATTTAATATTTTTCCCCAAGGTGGGCCTATTTAAAACCCAAGGTGTTTACTCAGCCTCTTGGACCCGGCAGCCCCCAGACACCAAACTCTCTTCAGCAGCTGATGTGTCTGCTGTTCTTCCTACTCTCGCCTTCCACTGGACATTTTTGGATCCATCTGAATAAGCAGAGACCAGAGGTGAGCTAAGTATTTGGCAGTTTAGGTGCCCTACTGTGTGGCTCCTTCTTTTCTGGGATTTCACCCCGGATTTCTAGTCACACATGCAGCTCTGAGATCTCAGCCTCTAACAGCTCAAAATGGGTTTTCAGTGGCTTCTGCGCGGCCTGCCCGGTACACAGGAGAAGAGTCTGTATAAATGCAGCACTCACCTGGCAAGTGTGGTTTCTGATTCCAAGACGTGAAAGTCCTCCACCTTCGGCCCCTCGTTCCCTCTCTGGGTTCTTTAAAGAGATGTAAGGTTTTTGTTTAGAACCGATTGTTGTTTTCTGTGGGAGAATTCTTGTAGTTAAGGACACTCACATTATCAACGCCGGAACTCCCCCCCCCCCCCGCCCCCAACAGGCGTGTGTTTTTCCGGTTCCCCCCACTCCTGGCCTTCCCCCTGTCTTCTTTTTTTTCTGAAGCATTACTATATTTTATGCTTCTGTTGAAAGACAAAAGACCTTCATAAGATAACTTTTGGATTTTTTTATTATTATGTCTGTTGCTGTTTCAGTTTTCAGTGTCTCACACTGTAGCCTCAGCTGACCTCCTCAGACTTAAGACCCTCCTGCTTCAGCTTCCCTAGTACTGGGATCACAGATTTGAGCCACCGTGCCCAGTGGTCTTTAAAGTTAAAAACAGCACAAAGCTCATTCTCAAGTTAGCTGAGTATTTGATTTTTGTTTAAGCCAGGCACATTGGTGTGTGTTGGTAATGGCAGTTCTTAGAAGTCTGAAATAGGCTGAGTAGTTGTGGCACATGCCATTAATCATAGGAGACAGAGGCAGAGGCATGGGGCAGTGGGCAGAGGGCAGGGGGCAGGGGGTAGGGGGCAGGAGGCAGATCTCTGAGTTTGAGGCTAGCCACATCTACAGGGTGATTTCTAGGACAGTCAGGTCCACACAGAGAAACCCTGACTCAAAGAAGAAGAGAAGGAAGAGGAGGAGGAGAGGGAGGAAGAAGAAGAGGAAGAGGAGGAGGTAGGATGAAATAAGAGGCTTGTGCTGCAAGGTCAAGGCTAACCTAGGCTATATAATAAGATCCTGTCTCAAAACCCCCCTAAATATAACAAACAAAAAATTTAGCTGGGCAGTGGTGGCTCACGCCTTTAACCCCCGCACTCGGGAGGCAGAGGCAGGTGGATTTCTGAGTTTGAGGCCAGCCTGGTCTACAGAGTGAGTTCTAGGACAGCCAGGGCTACATAGAGAAACCCTGTCTCGAAAAAAAAAAAAAAAAACAAAACAAAAAACAAACAAACAAAAAATTTAAAGGTTTCCAATCATTCAGAGAACACTTGCCAGCAGGTGTTAGTGTAAGCTTTAGCCTCAAGTCTATGAGGCATGCACCCTAAAGGGACTCTGGCCAGCCTGAATATAAGAAGAATGGCTCTGGCAGGCCTTGCCTTCTCCCTATCCCCTCTGCCTTGTTAAAAACTGTTGGATTGCATTGCTAAAGCTAGCAGCCATTCCCTTATTTGGCACTGCCAAGGTCCAGCTATCAAAGTATTGAAGTCCAGCAATCAAAATCCCCTTTGGCTCACCTAATTAACATGCCCAATTAAAATTAAACACCTCATCCTAACATGGGGTTTCTCCTTTTACCGTAGAAAACCGCCATTTGCCTATGGGCTGCGTCTGCCTCCTCTCCATCCAGGGGCAGTCCTTGGTCCTCTGGGACAAATACCCCTCCTCTCTCTCCCTGATGCTCTTCTTCCTCATCCTCTAGCCCCTGTCTTATTCCCTGCCCCCTGTCCCTCTGGGACAAATAAATCTCCTTTTTTGCTGAGAAGGTGTCTTAGATATAAAAGGAACCATCAGACGACTTGTCTTGCCTCAAGTAAGATGAACATGCTGAGGGAACATTAAATTTGGCAGATTGTGGGACGAATTTACAAAATGAAAATAACCCAAGTGAGTATCTTCCACATAGGAATCTTTTTTATTGTCTTCTCCCTAATTTTATATCACCGCTGTCACAATAGCGACTTCCTTCCTATTGTCAATGGCAAATACACTTTCTGTCCACAGCGTCCTCAAAGGCAGCAGGAGGCCAGGACATCATGATTCATGAGACAGGCTTGTCCTTTTACCACTAGATCTTGTCATATCTTCATTTTCTTTAGTATTATGTTTGGTTGATGTTTAGGTATACAAATCAGGGATTTTTCTCATTTTTATACTGTTTTTAAAGTTCCATTTCTGTCGCAGTTAGGGTTTCTATTGCTGCGATGAAAACACCATGACCAAAAAGCAAGTTGGGGAGGAAAGGGTTTGTTTGGCTTACACTTCCACATCACTGTTCATTATCGAAGGAAGTGGAGACAGGAACTCAAATAGGGCAGGATCCTGGAGGCAGGAACTGATGCAGAGCCTATGGAGGGGTGCTATTTACTGACTTGCTCCCTATGGCTTACTCAGCCTGCTTTCTTATAGAATCCAGGACTACCAGCCCAGGGGTGGCCCCACCCACAATAGGCTGCACTTTCCCCCATCAATCACCAATTAAGAAAATACCCAACAACTTAATCTTACGGAGACATTTTCTCAATTGAAGTTCCTTCCTATCAAATGACTTTAGTTTAGGGTCAAGTTGACATAAAACTATGTCAACCTTAATTTTTCTTCTCAATCTATAAAGTCTTTCTAAGTATGTTTTTTTAAAGTCTCAATCTGATGTTGATGTTATCAGTGATGATGTTATTTATCACTGGATATTTTTTATGCCTCAAAACCAGGATAAGTGTTGGACTTTGGAAGACAGCATTATTTAATTAACCCATAAACATGGTTTATGCATTTATTCACCATCTTATTTACTGGAAAATTATATACATTTTAAATTTTTAGCTCCGACCTCAAGAATTTATATATGCAAAACTATAGGGCAACTTTAACTAATGACACACTAGCCTAAGGTTCCATGGTTACAGCAAGGCATGAGTGAATGAGCAAAGCTATAAAAACAACGTTCAATACCATTCTTCAATACCGACCCCACCAACAGTGGTGAATGGCAATCTAGAGTTCGGAAGAGAAGTCAGGACAAGAAATATGGACTTGAGAATTCAAAGGCTTAAGACCTTCAGTCCAGCATCATTGTTAGAATCAGGTCTTATAGCTTTAATGTAAAGGTTGTTGAGAATGTAGCCATTCTAAGAGGGTCTATCTTTGGTCCCCTGAGATATTTTTTATCCTTGCAAGGTTGTTACATTTTTGTAAGAATCAGTATAAAATGCTCAATTCCACTTTTGATTTATGTTTTTTTTTTTATTTGATTCTTGCTTTGTATTTCTGACCATTGTGAGGATAACTTTCAAATAGCTCTCTAAGTTCATTTGTATGAATGTCTCTGATGAAAACTTCTTCAATTTTAGAAGTTTCTATTGTTACCTTTCTTTTTTTTGCTACATTGATCTTGAGCCTGAAAGAGTCGTAAAATTTTCTTTTAAGCTATTTGACTCTAGTCCTGGATCAGGTCAATATCACCTGAAAAATGAACACTTCTGTTAGCCAAAGAATATAAAGAAAATAAACCCCTAGAGAGACAGCATTGACTGGAGATTAGAAGAAGGAGCTCTCAGGATGATAATCCAATTTAATCAGCTGTATTTTTTTTCTGATCTCTCTGTTACCTGTCTTCCCTACCCTGGCTTTTCAAGGGTTGATATGACAACCTACCGCTAATATTTATTCAACAATGGCACACCTTTATTTTCTTAAGCAACTAGGTTTTTGTTAGTCTCCATGGAGCAATGGATTCTTTGATCTATTTTGGAGGATGGGATGGCAGAAAAAAAAAATCCTGCTAAGGGCCTGCCATCATGCATACATGCACAACTGCCTTTTCTGGCTGGCGGCAAGCTAAAGTTGAGTAATATCTAGAACATGGACTTCGGAATAGTTAAGTAGCAAGGCATTTTGAGAAGTCAGTAGCCATTTGTATTGTAGCCTCTGGTTACGTAATGCATTTGTTTATGAAATTTGCTTCTACGACTTCAATTTTGGTTTCCATCAATTTTCCTGAAGCTCAGCGGACCAGGTTTCTCTCTGTTTATCCTGTTTGGGGTTCAATAAGCCTTCACCTTCTGTATGTTTGGGAAAGTGTTAGTTACTGTTCCCTCAAATATGTCCTATGTCCCATTCACTTTCCTATCTTCTTGGGACACTAATTACTCCCCTATGTTTCTATGGTGGAAGGGGACACAAAGCCACTGTGACATTCTGCTTTCTTTCCTGCAATCCTAAATTCTTGTCTTCCGTTCTCTAGGGTGGATAATTCCTAACCATTTGCTTTCAGAATCCTTTATTTTTGCATCCTCTCCAGGCAACTGATAAGCCTTTCCATTAAATGTTCTTTCTTTTTTAGTTATTTTATGTTTTCAGTTACAGAATTCCCAGAATTTAATTTAATTTCCAGAATTTCAATTCTCTTTTAAACTTTTGGACTCTGTGCTGATGTCTTATGTTTGCGTTTTTACTATAAGGTATTTTCCTTTCTTCTCTTAAGCATGGTTTTAATGGCTATTTTAGAATCCTTTGTTCTTACTTTCAACATCTAGAGAAACTTCAAGTCAGTTTTCATTGACTGCTTTAAGTTAGATTTTCTTTTTCTTTTTTCTATATCTAGGAATTTTGAGGTTTCACTTAAGACACTTCAGAGACTCTGGATTGTATTCTGTTCTCCTAAAGAGTCTCAGCTGTTTGCTTTAACAGGAAGTTAACTTGGCCTGAAAAAAAGCTAGAGTCTCTGCTTATTCTGCACTGCTCCGATCTGTTGTGGTTCATATGTCAGCTGGAGATCTGGGCTAACACTGGGCTGGCTTTTCCTTTAGCCTTGAATTGTAGATTAGCTTCATTTGAAGATCAGCAATGGGGCTGAAGAAGTATCTCAGTAGATAAGAGCACACATAGGTCTTATAGGGAACCCAAGTTCAGGCCCCAGCACCAATGTTGGTTCATAACAGCCGCAAACTCCAACTCCAGAGGATGTGATGCCTTCTTCTTGTCTCTGTCGGCTCCTTCACTCACATGTGCATACAAACACATAGATATGTACACATATGCATAATTTAACTGGATATATAGCCAGGGAATGGATGTAGCAGGCAAACACTTTACCACTGAAATATATATATATATCCCAACTTGATTCATTTTAAAAAATTAAACTTTTTAATTTTGCGATAGCTGAGGTCGCTTTAAGCAGTTGGAAAAAACAGTAGAGATCCCACTACTGTTTACTAGTTTCCCACAATCTTAATATATTCCAAAGTATAGTACAATATCACCGCACGATGTTGACATTGGCAGTGTCCCTCAAGTTTCTTTTTTATACTTGCATCTATTTTCCTTCTGCCTGAACCAGCTCCGTAAACCTTGGTGCGATGGCTATTCCTGGTTGTCCCCTTGACTACATCTGGAATGAACTACAATCCAGAAATGGGAGTATACCTGTGATCCAGATCTTGAGGCTGGAAGACACAGGCTTCTGACCTCGATCTTGATGTGGAGATCTTGAGGCATAGTGGCTATGCAAAGCTTAGGCTTAGGCAAGATACATGCCTTTAATACCAAGAACTGAGTTCAAGGTCAGTCTGGGACAAAGCAAGTTCCATATCCAGCTTCCCAAGGCTCAGGAGCCCCTTGATCCCTTATTTCTAAGGGATCCTTTAACAAAAAGCTTGTTTTGGTAAGTGTGCTTAGAAAAATTATTGTGAAAATAGGATTTTTAGTTAATTTAATTTTATGTTTTCAGCACTGTTCCTGGTTTTGATCCTTGCAGAGTTTTGCCACTCTTCGTTCTTGACACAACACAGAACCTTGGTTTGGGTTGCTGAAAGAGAAGATTAAGCCTTTGGTGACTAAACTGGCAGACTCTCAGAGCTTCCTAATCTTTCCAGTGGCAAAGAACTAGATGATTCGGCAGATTTTTGTGGGGTTCCCAGCACAGCACAGTTACTTTGTTTAATGTAATCTGCTGTTTGTTTTAAAGTGATAAGGCATAATTGTGGTGATGTTTCCCTTCTGTTTTGATGAGTCTAATGTCTTTTGAAAAGACACTTTTCTGTTACTATTTATTTATTTATTTTTGGAGTACACTGATAGTATCCACAGTCATTGGCAGCTGGGATGTGATTCTCTCTGTAACTTAGATAACATTTTGAATAAAGGGGGAGAAAATGTTACAGGGCCAGAATGAGAGCTTAGGTGTGTTTTCTAGATGATTAAATAGGCCAAACTCAATTATATACAGCTTAATGGGTGTTCGGATGTATGTCATGAATGGTGGTACACACCTTTAATCGGGGCTATACCTTCTGCTGGAGGCCTACATAAAGACATTGGAAGGAGGAAGACTCACTTTTCTTTGCCTACTTGTACTGACTTTCCAGCACATTTGTTGGAACCAACTTCTTCAGGATCCAAGCTTAGACAGAAGACCAGGTGAAACAACTAGCCTCATAGACTGAGCAACTACTAGACATTTGGACTTTCCATTCACAGCTGCCCATTGTTGGGTTAGTAGGACTACAGACTGTAAGTCATTACAACAAATCCCCTTCCTATATAGAGGGATTGCATAGGTTCTGTGACTCTAGAGAACCCTGACTAAATACACTTGGCAACCGTTAGTCTCTCTCTTCTGTCTCCATTATTTTGTTATTGCAAGAATGTTACATGCAGAATCATATAGACGATATAGATTTTGGGTGATTTTTTTTAAAGATAGTTTCATTCGTGAGCTAAGGCTGGACTTAAGCACAACATCTTCCTCTGTCCATTCCTCCTAGGCTGTGGTTATAGGTGTATTCCACCACAATCAGTTCTATCTGGCTGTTTTACTTGCCATAGTTTTAATACATTGTTGTGAGACAGACTTTTCTTGGGGAGACATGACATATCATACACATCATACACATCACACACACATATCATACACACACACACACACACACACACACAGAGTTTACTCAACCCAGAGTAGGAGCCCAAGACAGAACAAAATACAGATACCACCAAAGCCCAACTTAGTGAACCAATGAGTTTTTCTGGGAACACTTACAGGACTGTGGGTGAGAGGATACTAACAGGAACAAAAATACTCAAGGACAGCTGTATCACCAAAGTCCACCCCAGCATAGTGGCAGCTCATAAAAATTGGGAACCTGGAGCATGCTGCATACCATGTAGGCAGCTCAACAGGTTGGATGGTGTCATTTCCAGGTGGCTCAATTGGTCTTAACCTCTTCCAGGCAGCACAATGAACTTCTGCTTCTTGAAGACAGCTAGTCTGGTCTCAGTCTTCTTTGCAGCCTTACAGTTGAGTTACTCTCAACAGTTTTTACTGTTTAATTTTGGGAGAGAGGAGCCCAGTGAATCTGCTCAGTTTTAGGAACTTCCTGAAGCTATTTATGAGTTGTTGACTTTCTGTCTGAAGGAGCTCAGGGAAGAAGGGAATGTTTCAATCTGGAAGGAAACTGTTATACAACACATATCCAGGTTGAGATATATGTGTAGTTCATTCAAAAGTTTTTCTTACTTTGTCAAAAAGCTGGTGAAGATGTGGGATGATAGTGGAATACACCTTTAATCCCAGCCATCAGGAGGCAGAGACAGGTGAATCTCTGAGTTTGAGGCCAGCCTTGTCTACAGAGTGAGTTACAGGGCCAGGGCTACACAGGTCTCAAACAAACAAACAAAAACAAAAAACAAAAACCAGGCATGAGTTCCTCTTTTAAGACAAAGCTGTTATTAGGTTGCCAGTAGTGCTGATGGACTGGGAGGGTGATTGGTCTCTGCCTTTTTCTCTTGAAAGAAAAGGCCCCAAGAGCAGAGACTTGGAATTACCTCAAGAAGCCTCACTGGTGCCAATGCCAGACTCTTCTCTCCCACAAAACTGGAAGAAGAAAGACAATTTCTAAGCCTTTGCTTATGAACTGAGTTACTGTGTAGGATTAGAAGAAAGCCAAACCTGAGAAAAGAGGTTGTTTGTCTGATCCACCAAGGAGGAAGCAGGAAAGCTTTATCGATTCCTAACAAGCCTGCCTGGTGAGCCATGGGGCTGTTTGAGAGCATACAAACCACTGTTCTCTGTGAGGCTGGTTTTAGGAAGCATTCCACTAAGGTTTGTTGATTGAAGTTCTGTTGTTGCTAGCCTTTGCTAACACTGAAAGAATGGGCCCATGAAGTAAAAACAAAAAGAATGTGGTGGAGCACAGACCTTCTTTGATCCCAGAACTTGGGAGGCCAAAGACCTCTGTGAGTTTGAGGCCAACCTGGTTTTAAACGACAAAAAAGCAAACCAGATTTTCTTTTTTCAATTCACTTTCTCAGACAGTCAGAATTAGGTTTGAGATGTAAATGAGGTTCCATAATGCTGAAGGTGACTTGGTGGAGCTGTTCAGAGCTTAGCATATCACCTTTTTGATAAAAATGTTCACACACACACACACACACACAAACACATCTTTTCACTCATTTCTTCAATTTTCTGTAATCAGGTATTCAATGTCAGCAAACTGACCTCCTAAGATAATGTTGACAAAGAACAACTAGCAAGCATCACAGTAAGGTTGGAGTGGAGAATTTGGGGTGGTGAGATCTGAGTGGCAAGGGGCGGGGCCCTGGGTTATCACGCCACAGCCAGAAGGTCTATTAGGGGGTTTTCCCTTTATGCATCCTGAAAGCAGACACAAGGGAGGTAGATACATAATCAAAAGGTTATTGACCTGAGGTACTCACCAACACAGTAAAACCTGCTGGGCCCTTTGTCTCCAGGGTGTCTGCTCTGCTGAAAGCTGGGTTCATGTTACTGTCCCAGGGCTGGGTAGGTAGACCCAGTCTCCATTCACACCTCAGCACTATTTTGAAATCTCATCTGAAAATGATATATTTTACTCCTGTTGTAGTCTTTGTTCAAAATCCCACCATTGTAAGCTGAAGTCTGACTTCTGTTCACCAAATTGTAAAAGTAACTGAATGTTTACAACCCCAGTATCGAGTTTCAAACCAGAGGCAATGGAATTCTTTGTGCAAGGTGACTACAAGCCGCATGACACGCCCAGCAGTCCTTAAAGAGCATAATAACCCAAGGAATTCAAAGCCCTGTACTGGAGGCTGATCATTTGGAAGGCTTCACAGGTTTAAAAGTCTACTGCTAATCGTTTTGGTTGATAGTATTTCCTGAATGTCTGCTGTTTTCCAACCCTCTGATGATGTTTACATGCACCAGGCTTAGGAGATAGCATTTCTTTCTACTGCTGTGGAAGCAAGTTCTCATCTTTCTCTCCATGTTTTATTTCCACAGTTGTTCTTCCATCTGAAATGGGAACTTACCGCTGTATGATTAGCTCAGTGACTTAACGCTGGGTTCCCACTTATCAGACCCTGTACAAGAAATGCATATTTAAGTCTATCCATATCTATATGGACATATAGTACATATGTTTTTCAAAACTCGAAAATTTATTATTATGAAATGTTTTTATATTATAAAATTTTATATTATATATCATTTAAATTATTAAATTGTAAGATATTATAAAATAATTTTTTAAAAGTGTAAGGGTCTGAAAATCGCTGAAGGAAGACCACAGATTTAGATGGTATATAAAAGCAAAAAGCGTTTTTTCTATAGAAACAACCAGCATGCGGGATCAACCATTTTCTAAAATGGCGATCCCAGACAAAGGCACATAGGTCTTCTTATAGGGAACCAGGGGGACTCTCTAGAAGGATTAGGTAATCTAAAATTTTATTGGTGGGTGTTAGGGGTTCACAGGTGGTCGGTGGTCTGCATTTCTATGTCTTGAACTTTTAATCATGTGATGAAATAGGGCTGCCCAGCGCAGATGGCCCACCCTGAAATAATATTTTCCTATTTTTGTGGCTGTCCCCAGGCTGTTCTTTGGGAGGGGATTCTATGATCTTGTTCTGGATTTTATGCTCTGTTCCTAGAGCTGATGTCTTACGACTTAATTTCTCGGACTTATGGTCTATTCCTGAAACCAGTGTCTTACGGCCTTTTTTGAAATCAGGGCTGGTCCTTAAATGATACAAATGGGGTTTATGTTGTCCTTTCAAAAGGCACAGAAACTAGGCATACAAAGTTACTCGAATGCCTTTACTCATTGTGGACTAATCTGCCACATTGGCTTCACTTCACTTACAGTTGTGACCTCCGCTCACCTTGAACTGTGGATCCTCTGGCCTCTCCTTCCCAACTGCTGGGATAATAAGCATGTGCTACCCTGCCTGATTGCATGCCTCCTCTTCCTCCTTCTCCTCCTCCTCCGCCTTCTTCTTAGGGCCCAGTCTTTCCCACCTCCTCCACTCCTTCCTCCCTTTCTCTCTTTAGGGTTAATATCGATCTTTTTCCATTCGTTCACATTTTTGTTCTTGCACAGTTCTTCTGTTTTGTGCTTTTCGATTTTGTTAAGGGTTAGCCTTCTCAGAAGCATTTGCAGTTTGCTTTTTCACTCAACCTTGTGTTAGGAGCTAACTACATTGGTGTAAGAGAGCCGCTCTGAACAGTTGTTTAAATCCTATTACTTGCCTGTACCACTGTTCTTTTCCTGTAGTCATATCCGGGTTTTTTTGAGGGGGTGGCAATGGCTAATCTTGTCAATTTGGTAACACTGAGAAGTGCCTAGGGGATTATTGAAGTGTGTCCAAGTGAGTCTTCAGGGTGTTTCCAGAGAGGATTAACTGGGGGTGGGAGGGACTGAGAGGAGGAGAGCCAGTGTATGTAAAGTGAATAAATTAATTAATTAATGGGGGGCAAAAAGAAGGAATTCATCTGGAGCATGCAAGGCATCATTGCACATGCTAGGGACTTTAATGGAACAAGAAAGAGGTCACAGTAACACAGGCACAGTGCTTTCTGTCTGGCCTTTCCTACACCTTCTTGTCATAATAGACTAGACTTTCTCAAAGCCTGAGCCAATAAATCTCCCCTTCATCTCCCTTCCCTCCATGTTTGTGTCAGAGTTTTGTGGCAGTGGTGGAACACAAGCACAAGTGTCACTCAGCTAGTTTGCAATACTTTGCCTGATATACTATACTAACAGGATGAGCCAACCCCTCCTTGGGCCTCATTGGCTCCAACTTCAAACTAAAGTCTCAAATCTGAACACTTCTCCATGCTCTCCATTGCCTATCCGTATCTTAAGCTTTCACCCTATCCTGGCTGCTCTCCCCAGACTATACCATCCATGGGCACAGATTGGGGCACCCCAGCCTGGTAAATCCTACAGTGTCTTTTCATCATGCCTGGAATAAATGCAGAGAGTTTCAAATGTCTACTTTCTCTTCCTCTTCTTCTGACTTTCAGTAGGAGAGATGGGGACTCTTGGCTGTGTACTGTTTTGGAACCAGATGCCAGTCTGTCTGAAACCAGTACTTTCTTTCAGTGGCTTCCTCCCTGACCGCCCAGATTCCTGGCTGTACATCACCTGCTTGTATAACTTTGGTAGAAGTCCACACCCTTCCTTTCCTGTCTTCAGCTTCTCACTGTGCTTTCTTTTCTTCTTACAAAGCATCCTGCCTGAAACTCTCTTTTGTATTTCTGCTCCTTGCATAAGAATGTAAACTCTCCGGGACCGGGACCTTGTATCCTCAGTACTCAGAATAACCCCTGCTTACAACCCCTGAACACTGTTCCCAGCAGGATCTTGAAACCCCTGATGGTTGAAGCCCAGAGGGATATACATTGTCTACGGGACACACACAAGCACAGAAGTGAAAACTTTAAGGAAACAACACGCACACTTCCTGGGCTCACATTGGATTTCATTGGAAAAGAAATGCAGGAGAAATGCAGAAAGACAAGCATGGCATGATTCTACCTACCAGGCAGTTGCAGGGGGAGGGGAGGCTGGAGGGCAGAGTAAAGGAGGACTCACTAATCCCTGTGAACATCCAGTAAACAAGTTGACTAGACTCTAAGAAGTTGTGGTTCAACACTTTATTTTCAGTCAACAACAGTATACTGTCAAATTCTTAGTAGAGCTTCTATTAATTAGTGTTTCCAATCATAGCCGATTACTAAGTTAATGTACCCACAATCTCGCACACACACCAAAAATAGAAGAAAATATGTTAGCTGAAGCCCAATGAATTGATTTTATAATCTAGCTACAGGTTGGCGCCTGTAGAAGCTACTCCCCTAGTGCATCTGTTTTGAAGTGGTTTTGTTCCTGAGTTGCTCTCTAATACACAACTGTACACTACTGGGTTTTGTAGGAATAGATCCTATTCTTAACACCTAGTACTTGTTCTGTGTAGACTTCCCAAGTTTTTGCCTCTTGTAGCAAAATCACATCATTTCCGTGTCTAATGTGTATTCTCCTGATCACTAAAAAGATTAGCACTATTTTTTAAAAAAAGCCAGAGATCTTATCCTTAAAAAAACAAACAGGTAAACCAAATTACTTTCTCATGTTCCAAGACTAAAAATGCTCAATGCAGAACTTTACACGGGCGAAGTGGCCCCGATGTTCCCTTCGTTCTGTGACCTCCACATGTTCAGTTCTACTTGCACAAACCATATTCACAAGAACATCTTACTAAGGAAAATTTAGTTCACCATCCACATATCTATTCACCCAACAAGTGCTGATAACTGGCTGCTACCAGGAATTTTGTCAAACAAATCAATAGCTGATTCTTTTGATGCCTACTTTGGGGACTGGAGTTCTTTGTCTCTGGCACAGAGGAAGGGTGACCCCTGGCAGCTCCTTCCAATCCTTTGTCTTCGTGGGTTATTTATGTCTTTATGGTCAATATCCAGAGAGGGGTGTGTGTGTGTGTGTGTGTGTGTGTGTGTTTGTCTTGCACATGCTCTCTTCACAGACAAGGACTGTGGCAACATCAACACCAAGAGAAGTTTTGAGATGAGGGGGAATGCTTGCACTTCAAGAAATATTTTAAATCTGATTATAAATGAATGGCTTTTTTTTTTTTTTAAAGCATCGCAGTTTTTCGGTCTTTGTTGTTTTTCTTCTGTAAGTGTTTTTACTCTTTAAAAACGAGGGAGCCTTGTTTTATCCCTGTCGGGTTTTGATGAGAAGGGCTATAAAAAACAAGTCTTCTTTCTAACTAAACTCTGGTAGTTCCCAATTTTGCCTGGAGAAAAATGGACAATCCACTATGTAATCATCTGCAGCTTTTATCTCCGAAAGATAAAGCTTTAAGACTTTTACCCTTTAGGTAAAATTTTACTCACCACAAGGGCTATTTTAAAACCCAGGACACTTCAGAATCTTTCATGAAGCTTCAGGACTTAGCTCGTCTAATGACTTCAGATAGTTAGCGGTGTGGTTGCCAGATAAGAGGTGCAATGCTCTCAGCTATTTGTGGGTGGTATCACTGTTGTGTTCTTTAACATTTATCTATTTTTAGGAGATAGAACTACAGCGAAAGTGAGAATGCAGGGGAAGAATCTGCATGTTGTCTCAACTAGCCCTACCAGCCCTCGTTTTTTGTATGCAAATCAGACGGCCAGTCCCAGGACCTAGGCAGCCACTTTCGCGCCACTTCCCAGGACCGCGCAGCTTCATAAAAAGCCAGTGGCACCAAGTTCCCACAACTCCACTGTTTCATAGAGCATTCAGCAATATCCGAGGACACTCAAGTTTACTACAACCATGAGAACCGCTTCTATTTTTTTCCAGAGCTGGGACGCTTCGGGTACCTCTAGAAAGGTCATCTTAGCTGTCAGGACCTGCGTCCCGGCGCGGGAAAGCCGGTGGCCCCGCCCCTCCGGCGGCGGAGTGCGCGCCCCGCCTCTGTCCGGGAGCTCGGGTTGCTCCGGCTCTGAGTGCTGGTGTGCTCCGACGAACTGTCCCCGTTCCGAGTGCCAGTGTACCCGCCGCCAGCATGGAGGCTCGCCGCGCGCGGGTGAGGCCCGGCCGGGCGCACCGGGGCGGGGTTGGTGGGTGCTAGACACGGGCGGGTCGGGGCCACTTCCCTCCGACTCCGCGGGTTAGCTCCGCTCCCTTGTCCCAAGCGCTCCTGATCATCGCCAGGTTGGGGAAATCACAGATTGACTTTCTTATCATCTTTGCACCCAGGATAACTCAGGGCTAAGGTGATGCGCCAGCCGGCGCGCAGAGTTGACTGCGCTCTGGGAACCTGCAGTACGGGCGCTCGTGCTCCACGTGCGCGCCGGAGGCCTGGGACTGACCTCTGGCCATGGTGTCCGGCGGTCGTATCCCCAGCCTTTTCACCTCCTGGGACCTCTCCCAGCACGACTCGCTTGCGGCGGGCGCGTTGTTACCTACGCGTGCACTAGTGGCCCTGGGATCCTCTTTTGCTCTGCGGCCCCTTTTAACCACTCTGGATCTGCGGGTTTAGTTTACAAGGCCTTGTGAGCATTTCTTGAGAACTTGGGTTGTGCACGTGGGGGGAGGTATTGTTTTAGTCCCAAGCTGTGTGGTTAGGCGCAGTTTAGGAGTCCAGCGATGCAAGCCGCGTGCCACCGCCGTTTAGTGAGCTTCCCTGCGTCCACCCCCACCCCCAGCCCGTCCCATCCTTTCTCTACCCGACTTGCAACTGCGAGTTGGAACATTACTCTTTTGCTCCAACGGAAGTCAGAATTTATGTCCTGCTCTGGAGAGGGTTGAAGAGTAGGGGGATGGGCGGAAGACAGTGACATGCTTCAAAAAAAAAATATCGGGTTCGGGGCCCTTGTGGCGAGGTCTGGGTGGGTAAGCGGCGGGGTCGTGGTTTCTAAGCGGATTTCCGCGCATGGGGAATTGGGCTTGGAGTTTGACTTGACTTAGTGCATATTTGGGCACATGACTGGAGGAATCCACTTCACCTCTCCGAGCTTCAGTTTTCTTATTTAAGTGATGGTAACGTCGCTGCAAAGAATTAAGGAAATATCACTACCAAATCTGCTGCCAAGAAACACCATAAATTGAGTTAAGAGTCACATCTGCCAAGAAAGTTCACCGCAGGCACGATCTTTTGCTCTGTTTTTTTTTTTTTTCCGGTGTCTTTTCCATCGAAGATATATTTGCCTGGTGAATGACTATTGACCTGTCCTGACTTGTTAAAGATTAGCCTCTTTTCCTGATGGCTTTCGGTAGAATGCCTCCCTTGAGGCTGACATGGAGTTAAATTGATTAGCGAAGTGTAGAGAATCAAAGCCATTTAAGGAGCTGTGTGCTGTTTTCGGGGATCTCTTAGGTCTTTGCATTGTGTTGCACCTTGGTACCTTGGACTTCCTCAACTGGAAACCTGGGCAGACTTTTGAGATCCCCTTTAATTCCTAACCACCCCCTCCACCCACCGCTTCGAACATTTATTGTCAATGCAACCTTTATGTCACCACACATTCTTACCTTCGGGATATCAGGAACATCTTAAGATGGTTGGTTGATGTCTACTTAGGAACATGATGTGGGGGCTGGGCCACATCATCTTGGAAACAATTTTATTGCATCTGAGAGACTGAAATGTAAAGTGTTCGGTGCAGAAGGGGAACTTTTCCTACATCTGGACATTCTCTGTCCCTAACGCCTCTGGGCACTCTGGCAACTTGCCCATTTATGTTTTCAGTGCAAAGACATACTGCTTTGAACTAGTTTCTTGACTCCATTTAAGAATAGAAGAACTGATATAATCCTTACGAAATCTCATTGTGTCCTAAGAAATGACAAAACAGTCTGTCCTGGTTACATTGCCTGCCTAGTGGACAGTACAGGGCTGCAAGGGAAACGAATGGAGGTTTTTCATATCTCCAAGTAACCTGACCTTTATTTGCTAGAAATGCTTACCACTGACTTCTACCACCCCCACTCCCTCCCATCTCTTCACCCCCATCTTAAAATTCTCAAGTCTCCAGGGGCCATGAGAAAGCTGTACGGAGCCCATGGTCAGAGAGTTCCTATGGAACCTGGTCTTCAACCTGGCCTAGGAGTGTTAGTTGGCCTCTGACTTGGCTTCTTGTACTAGATATTTTCCGGGCTGATAACACTTGATTTGTAAAGACTGCAAAACCTCCGTACCCCACTCCTTGGAGCGGAGCCTGTTTGGATGACTGCCATCTTAAAACACAGGACCTGCCCAATTTTTGTAGTTTGGAAAATTAGCATCACAGTGCAGAGCCCAAGGCTTACATAAAAAGACCTCATTAGCTTGATTTTTGGCTGAGGGAGACAAATTGCTCTGCCATTTTGTACTTTTGAAATCTCCTTTTAGAAGTACAGTTCAATGAGAAAAAACGAGGTTGGATTTTAGGAGCTGGCATCAAGCTCTGTGGAGTTCTAGAATGCTAAATCCTTAGGAGTTTAAGGTGGGAAGAGAAGTGACTGCAGATGTTTGGATAAAGTGATACCATTAAAATGTTCTCCAGAAGAGATCCTCTCTTAGAATTTGACCTGAGTTGATTTTTTTTTTTTTAATTTTTATTTATTTTTTGGTGGCAATTGCCAATCATTTTTCTCTGTAAGGTCTGAAAAAGAATGTGTCCGTCTATCTACTCTGCTGTTTAAACCTACCAGCCTGAGAGATGATGGCTTCAGTAGTCCAGTGTGACAGGAAGCACCCTACTTAATAGTGTTGCCATTTCTCTCCGCAGCAAAAGGCCCTCAAAGTAAAGGACTTAAAGAATGTCAGATATGTGAAGTTGATTTCCATGGAAACCTCATCATGCTCCGATGACAGTTGTGACAGCTTTGCTTCTGATAATTTTGCAAACACAGTAAGTGCTGCCTGAGAATAAACAGGATTGAGCCTGCAATGCTCCACATGCCCCCAAACGCTTTGCACACAATTAAAAGACCACTTACTTTTCGCCTGCATTTCTATGCAGCCGTTAGGAAAATGCAGCATGTACTGTTATTTCACTCTGCTCTTTGCTGTGGTTCTAGGTAGTCATTGTTGGAGGCAGATTAGCTGCTTATTTTATCCTTTTGAAATGTTGTCTAACCTAACGCGACTGATGACTTGTTATAACAACTCAGAAATCATTTGTAAACCTCTGAACCATTTTTCTTTGTAACAAAAGCCATTCTCCTGTAGTGCACTTGTAAATGTGATTTGCTCTCTGCACAGTTTATGGAAAATTGGTTCTTGAAAAAGGAAAAAAAAAACCCACAAGCTCTATTTATTTATTTATTTATTTTACAGAAACCTAAATTCAGGTCAGATATCAGAGAAGAACTGGCTACTGTTTTGGTTTTGTTTTTTTTTTTTTAATAAGGACTCTGATAATGAATCTGTAGCTTTTCAAAGGGTAAGGTGCAAGATGTATTAAGCCATTGTGGATTTTTACAGAAACCAAGGCCAGATGTCACTAAAGAATTGGCCAGCATTTTTCATGCCGACTCTGATGATGAATCATTTTGCGGTTTTTCAGAGAGTGAGATACAAGATGGAATGGTGAGTGTGAGAATTTCACCAGTATCGAGCAGGGAGGTACACCAAGAGGCAGGAGACACTGGCCTTTTGAACCTTCTCCTCCCATACTGATGACTCTCCATCCATCTAGGAGATTTTGTTGGCCTGATTATAAATATTTTCTTCATGTTTTAAAGCCATTTTTACTAATGTCCTGCTTGTAGATCTTATATTTTTTTTTTTTTTTTTTTAATTTAAGGTTTTGGAAAGTTGTTTAGTAAAGTTGGCTGGCCTCCAGATTACCATTAGCTGCAGAGCTGGCCTGATCACAGGAAACACATATGTTCTAAGGATTAGCCACTACTGGAACTTACATGTGCAGGAACCCATCCCAGTGCTAGCATGGAGCTGACAAAGCTGGCTTCCACGGTTCTGGTTGTGCCTGCATCTTCTTGCTTCTGTGTCTGCTTACTCTTTGGTCTGCTTTTTCTGTGTATGCTTCCCTCCCCTCAGCTCTGTTACCTGCTGTGCCTATGCCCTCCTCCCTGAGCATAGCATGCTTAGACTTTCTCCTAAAGAAGTGGTACATTCGTTACAAATCACCCGCATGTTATTTACGTTGTTGTACCTAACAACTTTCCCTAAAGGCCACCACTTAAATGACACTGCTGTGACAATACTTGGCTCTAGAACTGTTTTATCCCATCTATACCTGTGCATGTTTTCTCTAATAAAAGACTTTGGTCCAAATTGGTGTTGATTGGCATTCGTTAGCTGCGGCCAGTCTACGGGTCTAGATGTGACCCATTGTTTATGGCTTGACTGCTCTTTTAGGCAGTCTCTTAGCTCTTTGTAGGTATTATTGTGCTGGATAAGATGGAAGTTCATTAAAAGAGCTAGGAACCCGTAAAAGGTTTGAATTATGATCTCCATCTATGAATACTAAACGTACATGAAGTACTAAAAGCTATCCGTAGGATCCTTACTTGTTGGTGCTGGGGATCAAACCCAGGGTCTTAGACATGCTAAGCATAGACTCTTCCGTTGAACTAAGTCCTCAGCCCATTCAGTTTTTTGAAGGTGCCAGAGATAGCTCAACTTGCCCAGCAAGTACAAGGACTCAAATCTAGTCTCCAGAAACCTGCGTAAATGCCTAGTGGAAGTGGTGGCCTGTCTGTAATTCTAGCTTCTCAGAAGGCAGAGCTAGGATCCCTAGAGCAAGCTGGCCAGCAAGATGAGATTCATCAGTGAGCTCTGGGTTTGATTGAAAGACCCTGTCTCAATTAGTAATGTTAAAGGTGCTTCCTGACATAAACTCAGGCCTCCATGTGCACACTTACATATATGCATAGGTGCAAAAATGAGAGCAGCTGTCCTGAACATACATATATATCCAAAGCTTCTATGTTGACATATATTCTTGGGTCTATACCTAAGAGTAGATGGCTGGGTTACACAGAGACTGTTTAGCTTTTGAGCAAGCTTACAGGTTAGCTATACTAGTTGGTATGAAGTGATGTCTCACTAGGTCTTGACTTACAAAATGTTAATTTGAGTGGTACCTAGACTAGTCAGGTTCAAAGACAGAAAGATGGTGTTTGCCTGGGACTGGGGAGATTGACAATTTTATGTGCATTTTAATCACAATTAAAACTGAACTGGAAATTGATAGTTTAGGCTATTATTTAATACCATCATAGGTATGGAAACCATGTTTATGGATGAACTTAGTTATTTCTAGAGGATTTTCTGAAAATAAGGATTATTTTTTAAGGGAATGAGAAGGGGGCAGGAATTTATGTTTTAAAAAATTATTTAGAAGTGTAGGTGTCAGGACGGTAGGAGTGGCTCAGACATTGTCTTACACCAGTGACAGAGTATTCACCTACGAGACTTGATTTTGTTACCTACCATCCTTGCTGACTAGTTAAGACTGATTTTTGCTCATGTCCTTTACTCCAAAAGGATTTTGTATAGGGTCCTGGTGCCACTTTTCTGCCACTGGGCAGGTTTTAATAACCCCTTTCTCTGGTTAACTAGAGACTGCAGTTCAACAGGGAAGGCTGCAGGACCCGAAGTCAGTGCCGGCACTCGGGACCTCTTAGAGTAGCAATGAAGTTCCCGGCACGAAACACTCGGAGGGCAGCCAACAAAAATGCAGCCCCTCCAAAGCCCTCAGAGAGCTCGGCAAACGATTCCCATTCTGACTCTGAAGAAGAAGAAGATGGCATGAACTTTCTGGAGAAGAGGGCCTTAAATATAAAGCAGAACAAAGCGATGGTAGGTGTTTGAATGTATCCAGCCCTTCCTTACTTTTCTCTAAGCAACTTATTTCTTCTCCTAAGAAGCCTGTCTTAAGTTGTGAGATTTGATGATGTGTTTGTTTCAAAGATTTACATTTAATTATGTGGAGTAGAGGGCTGGACTGTGTGCAGCTGTTCCTGGATGCCATTAGAGGGCGTTTTGTACCCCCTGGAACTGGAGGGGTGGCTGTGAGATCCCATGTGGATGCTGGGAACTGAACCTGGGTCCTCTGCAAGGGCAGCAAATGCTTTCTAACTGCAGAGCCAGCTCTCCAGCTGCTTTTTAAATTCTGTTAAGAGTTAGAGTAAGCCTAGTAGGGATGTGAGAAACTTGACCATGTCAACTTACTAAACAGAAAGTTGGAGGGTGGACTAACATTATCTCCACAGATCGACCATTGTTGCCAGGCCTAATTTCTGTTTACTCTCTTCCCCTTTGTAGCTTGCAAAACTCATGTCAGAATTAGAAAGCTTCCCTGGCATATTCTCAGGAAGACATTCCCTCCCAGGCCACAGAACCAAAGATGTAAGTGCTTCTTTCTATTCTGTTGTGGACAAGGCCAGAGCAGATCTCTGAGATTTTAGGATCTTGTTTTTTATATGGGGGGTGGGGGTGGGAGGTAGAAATGGGTCCTTGAAACTCTTGGTCTCTGCGTCTTGAGCACTTTGGCTCTGCTATCTTAAGGCTATGCTCCTTCTGATCACCTCTCTTCTCTCCATTAGCAGCTAACAAGATAGATGACTTATTTCTGTTCCCCCAAGTAGCACATTTTCCCCCTACATGCTAGAACAAAATAGGTATTTCTCAGAACAGATTGAGGGAAAAGAAAGTCAAGTCATATCTTAAACAGTGATATTTGATTGTATCCCAAGGGACTAAGCTGGTGTGACTGAGGGTGGGGAATTTGTTGTGTTGTCTGTGGCAGAAAAGAAAAGCCTGCATTTCCCTGCTTCCCCATGGGAAAACCAGCAAGGAATGGGGAGAAGAAACCAGGCACTCTTTGCTCATATGGAGGTAGCATATATATATGTTCCAGGAGTGTAGAGGTGTTATGGGAAAGTTTTTGGGTCAGGAGCTTGGGTGTTACATATTCAGTATCTGGAGTAGAAGAATTAAATAGAAGAATAATTTGCAGGTTCCCCCAGAGTGCTGGTCCTCTCTGTTATAAAGTAAGTGGATCTATCTTGTGTGTTTCATTCGACAGTCAAAGTCACCTAGAAGACGCTCATTCCCAGGTGTGGCTTCCAGAAGGAACCCGGAACGGAGAGCTCGACCTCTTACTAGGTCAAGGTCCCGGATCCTGGGATCCTTGGGTGCTCTGCCCACAGAGGAGGAGGACGAAGAAGAAGAGGAGGAGGATAAGTACATGCTGGTGAGGAAGATGAAGTCCGTGGACGGCTATCTGAATGTGAGTCCTCACTGATAGGTCCATCTCCAGGAAGCTTGGCATCTCGAACAGTCTCAGACTATTCCGAATCATTAATGCTACACAAACGTTTTGTTAGTAGGCAAGAGTCAGACTCAGCTTCTTAGTGTTGTAGGGATTATTTTTATACTTTTGGCTAGTTAGTTATTCTTACAGTAAACTTATGGCCTGCCCCCCTCACTCCATATGCAAGAAAGATTTCCCAGATTGAATTTTCTGTGAAACATTTCAAATGAAGCATCTTGAGATTTAGGGATGCAGAGAACTGGAAAGGAGCTCAGTTCATGATTCTTATTCAGGACGATGATGTGCCCAGAGGTCGTCGCCCTGGATCCATGACCCTTCCACACATAATTCGACCAGTAGAAGAAGTCACAGAGGAAGAGATTAGGAACATCTGCAGTAACTCTCGAGAGAAGATTTACAACAGATCACTGGTAAGTGCCACGAGGTTACATCTGGAAATGGAAACACCCTGCAGAGGACAGACAGCATCTATCCTGAGGGTGCCGCACTGAGTTAGGGTCTGGGCATTCTTAACTGCACATTTCTTTTTCATACAAGGGGATGAGTTTTACAGAATGTCTGGGATCAAATTATCTGTATAGGAAGTCTATAGTAGGGTTACATACATTTCTTTATATTTTTAAATTTAGAAGTTGTTTCATTCAACTGGGATTTACTGTGTATTATTAGGGTGAACATATTGATAGCTGCTGAGAATGCAATAGAGAGTCAACGATGGCTGGAGCTCTCGAGTGGGTTAAGCAGGTATTCTGGCACTGAGCACCGCGTTCTCCCCGGACCCCCAAATAGTTTTGATGATATTGTAGCACCACCAATGAAATGGGGAACCTTGCTTGAGATGCTTTTCATCCTTGCATTTGTAGGTGTCAAATGACCTTCAAAGGCTTCTTTGACCAGTGTGGATGCTCTCTGTTTTCCTCTACAAAAGGCAGCGTTTGCTTCTTCTCTCATCTGGTTCTCCTTTTAGGGTTCTACATGTCATCAGTGTCGCCAGAAAACCATTGACACCAAAACCAACTGCCGAAACACAGACTGCTGGGGCATCCGGGGCCAGTTCTGTGGTCCCTGCCTTCGAAACCGCTATGGCGAAGAGGTCAAGGATGCTCTGCTGGATCCGGTAGGTGCCGGGGGTATTTAGGGAGGGGCTTGAGCTCTTGGTGTCAGGAGACCATGGAGTGATGCAGCATAACTGCCCAGAGAGCTCTGGGCTGCTGCCCTGAAAAGCTGATTCCTCCTCCTTGGTGATGGTTGTATAACTTTCTTTAACTGTATTTATGGGCCTAGGCAAATACCCTCGTACTGGACTATACTCTTTTATGATTTAGATTTTTTTTTTTTTAAATCTTGGATTGAATGGGTTGCTATTGAGTTCTTTAAAGACTAAAAAATCTAAACAAATGGGTGGAGGGAGCTTGAGGCCTAGCCTCAGGGTGTTTTCCCACAATTCTCCAGAACTGGCACTGCCCACCTTGTAGAGGAATTTGCAACTGCAGCTTCTGCCGCCAACGTGATGGACGGTGTGCCACTGGAGTCCTTGTGTACTTAGCAAAGTATCATGGCTTTGGGAACGTTCATGCTTACTTGAAAAGGTAACTGCCTTTTTCTTTCTCTTTCACATCTGAGTCTTCCATTCATTTATGTGCCTTGATAAAAGATGATAGAAATCTGAGTGGCTGGCCTGGGGCAGGGAAATGTTAGTGGAAATGCATCTTTATCTGGGTGGGGAATACATGTAAAATTCAGTGTGTATGTCAAAGCCAGGCATTGACAGTATATGGTAGGGCTCCATAAAGACATTTTTTTTTTTTTAAAGAAAAGAATTTGACTTTCCAAAGAGAATTAATGGTTGAAAACCATCTTGACGACTTCCCCTTTGTCTTTCACAGTCTGAAGCAGGAATTTGAAATGCAAGCGTAGAGCCTGAAGAGTCTCTGCCTGCCTTCAGCCTCTGAAGGCTCTCTTGTTCTTGATGTTGTCATTGATGGAAACCTGAATCTTGGCCATCAGTCTGCCTTAGAACTCAGTCTGGTTGATCTTGTAGCTCACACTTGTTTCTGAAGCATCATGAAAGGCACACTGTTCATTACATTTCAGCGATATGTAGTGTCTCATTGCCCTGGCCCCACCTTATAGCCTCCCTGGTCTTTTGCTACCGCTTAGCTATCTTTAAGTAGCAGTTTGAGAATTTGTCTGATTAGGACATACCCAAGCACTTTGGGGTACAGTAGTAGTGCGAAACAACGGTTGTGATGAACTGCAGAGAGCAGCCCTTTAACTTGTTTACTCAGAATGAACGCATACGGTTTAGTGTCTAGTGTTTAATTTGGCTGATGTTTTAAATGGAAAGGCCAAGGCACAAAGGGTTGCTGTGCTCAGTGTACACCTTGTCACAGTTGACACAGTTGCTGCTATCGTCTGGCTTACACAGTCACCCAATGGTTTGTGGTAACGTGGTACCATAATTACTTAAATTGCTGTAGAAAAGGAATTCTGGAAAATTAAGATGATGGCTCTGCAACGGGATTTGAGATCTTGGTGCTCCGCTTCAGAAACTTTAATAACGTCACTTTAGCTCCTGTCCTGAAGAGGTGACCCTGGGGGTTGTGTCCAGGGTTTCTGTTTAGGTTTTAAACCCTTTTGGAATAAGAAATGTCCTTTTAGAGATGGGTAGCTTTGCACTACTAGATAATGAATTATCTCTGCCAATCTAGTTTATGGGCAGGTGCCTTGAGTCACCCTTTCCCTGTAGGTGGGCTGTTAGGTACTGGTGCCTAAGTGACCAACTCCCTCACCTGTATAGCCCGTTGCTGTGCCCACTCTGTACTCTCCATGATGCTCAATTGGATCTTGAATCGTTCAGTGTAAATACAGCTTTTTGCTCTGTGATGCTTTTTATATAAAGGTTTTTATTTTAATAATAAAACATTTTCTTCTAATTTGTGTGCGTGTTTTTGTCTAAAAAAGTTTCAATGTTTTTTACTTTTTCCCCTTGCGCTTTGAAAGGGCATTTCTGCCTCTTCTAAAACTTTCTTTCGATTAAGTTTCTGAGGCCCACAGGGTCTCATTTGTTGATATGACTCTTAGCCGGAATCTCAAAGTGAACAAGTCAGCCACACACAACATGCACCCAGGGAAGTTTTATGTAATTTTTCCTTTATCGTTTGCAGCCTGTTGTTCACAGTACTTGACTGCTTTTATCCACTTTTCAAGTATTTACTAATGCCTTTTCTAATACCTACCATGCCTTGAGGTTTCAAGACAGAACTAGAAAACACAAAACACAAAAGCGTTTTAGAGCCAGATGTAACATGGAATCCCAGAGCCTCCACACTGAAGCAGGATTGCAAGCTTGAGGTAAGCCTCAAAAAAGCTGGTTTGTTAAAGATAATATTTTCATTTATATGTTGCATGGGTGTATTCATGTATGTGCAGGTACTCTCAAGAGGCCAGAATAGGGTGTTGGGTCCTGTGGAGCTCAAGTTATAGGCAGTTGTGAACCACCAGCTGTGGGTTCTGGGAACTGAATCAAGCATTCCTAGTTTCTGACCAGGACTGGCTAACTACAGCCTACATGTCACATCCAACTGCATGTGCCTTTTTACAATTGTAAAGGAGGTTTTTCTGTTTTCCTTTTAAAAGCATATGACCGGCTAGAGAGATGGCTCAATAATTAAGAATACTTACTGCACTTTGGAAGACCCAGCACGCATATAGTAGTTCACAACCATCCATAACCTGATAGTGTCCTCTTGAACTTGGGCACCAGGCATACGTGTGGTGCACTTACATCAATAAACACTCAAGTATGCAACAGTATGGCCCTATAAGCCACAAACCTAAGACAGGTCTAGCCTGGCACTTTGTGTATGTAAACTGGGGAGCTTAAATGCTAAAGTTCATATAAATTGGTTTGTTTGCAGCTTGTGGCAAGTAGTTGGTTGAACCCAGGGTCTTCCACATGCTCTTCTGAGCTATACCCCCAAGTGATTTGCATAATTTTTGACATCAATATAAGTGATAATGGTTTTCCTCTCAAATAGTTAACTGTAACAGTTCATTGTCATGCCTTACCCTTAAAGGAGCCGCGTAGTCTAGCAGAGGAACTATTGACAACAACCTACAAATAGTGTCCTCTGTGGGGAGTGAAGAGAGGAAGTGTTTTGTCATTTTAAGGTAATTTCAGTCATAGATGTCCCTCTCCCGATTTTTGAGATGGGGACTTGGTATGTTGTCGAACCTGGTCCTAAACCCTGGAAGAGGGCTAAGTTCACCTTAGGAACAAGAAAGCCTATGAGGATGATTAGATTCTGTCTGGAGAGGAAGAATTGGTGCTGAGTCAAGCCCAGCTGAGAGCACACTGGAAGAGGTGGAGGCTCATTAGGAGCGGGGGCTTTATTGGATATCAAGACTCAGGAGAATGAGGGCCTGGGGTGATGGAAACCCAGGGTGTTGGGGCATCCGCATCAAAGTCAGAAACTGGAAGCTTTAGCTACGTGGGTGGAAATCCTGTAAATAGGAGACTGGAAGAAATAAGGAAAAGAAGCCAAAGACACCAGGTAGGTACTGCCTAAGTCAGGGCTGAGGACTTGAAGGGGGCGGCAGGGTTGCAGGTGATGGAGAAGGGACAGGGATTGGCAGGTTTTAGGGATAGGATTTTTTTTTTCTTTTTTCAAACAGAACAAACAAGGAGCAAAGGCCATACCAGCCAAACTGCTCATACTCTTGGAAATTGTCTTGGAAATTCTGGGTTTTGCAGCGCTGGGGTGTCAAGTTGAGGGCTAACAAACATCCAGCAGAAACTGCCTTGAGTTGAGGCAGTCAGCTGGACCTCCCAAGCTGTCCATGGATGAGTTTCCAGGGTCCAGCTTCCTAGTCCTAGTCCTGCTCCAGGCATTCCTAGACCTTGGGATAAACATTATTCACACTGCTGGATGTGGCTTATTGTCTAGCTGTTTTCAAGGATACACTTATGTGGGAATTTTTATTTTGCTGGGCAGTGGTGGCACACACCTTTAATCCCAGTATTCTAGAGGCAGAGACAAGGTGAATCCCTAAGCTTGAGGCCAGCCTGGTCTACAGAGTAAGTTCCAGGACAGCCAGGGCTACACAGAGATACTTTATCTTGAAGAACCTAAAGAAAAAAAAATACTGGTCTTTTTTTTTTATGTCAGAGGGCTCAGCAGCTAAGAGCACATGTTGCTCTTCTAAAGGACGTGCCCCTTGGTAGTGGACTGTATGTAACCTAGGACTGTGAGCTTAAATAAACCCTTTCTCTTCTAAGTGGTCTCTGTCAGGATATTTTATCATAGCAAATAATGAGAACAATGTGTAAGTATTCATGCATCTGTGTCTACATTAGCACTTAGATATATTAATATTTTTAGAATACTGATCATTAAATAATATTGTGACAGAAAACAATTTAATTTTTGTTGTTTCTAGAAGTAGTCAGCTACTGCATTTGGCTTATCTCTTTGCTTGCTTTGCTTTTCAAAACCAGGTTGGTCTTAAATGCCTGATTCTTCTGTTCCTACCTGGGGTAACAGGTGTTCACTGCTGTGCCTGCCCAGATTGTGTGTTTCCCATAGCCTCTTGCCTACCAGATACATAGTAGCATGTGGTACTCACCCTGTCTGTCTCTCACTGTGCTTTCCTTGTTTAACTATACGGGTAAGATAAGTGTAATTATTTAAAGGTTTATTTATGTATATAGTACACTGTCTCTGTCTTCAGACACACCAGAAGAGGGCATCGGATCCCATTCCAGATGGTTGTGAGCCACCATGTGGTTGCTTGGAATTGAACTCAGGACCTCTGGAAGAGCAGTCAGAGCTTTTAACTGCTGAGCCATCTTTCCAGCCCCGATAAGTGTAATTTCTATTACTCAAAGAATATTATAGGAGGCTGGAAAGATGGCTCAGGTGGTAAAAGTACTTACCATTGAAGCTGACAACCTGATTTTGAGTCCTGATTTTGAGCCCTGGAACCCACATGGTAGAAAGGCTCCTCCAAGTTGTCCTCTGAACCTACACACACACACACACACTGCAGAAAATTAACTGAAAAGAATAATCTAGGAAGACTCCTGTAATGCTTCAGTGTATGACTGTGTACTTAGAAAGTTCCAGAGAAATACAACATGGAGAATGCTTTCCTCACCCACCTAGAAGACTTGGGTGAGTTTATGATAAACAAGCCTAGTCCCCTTTCCTCGCTTGCTTTGTAGACAGCTTATAATGACAGGAATCTATTTTGCTTTCTTGTTTTTGTTTGGTTACCCATATTTTAATAGGTCTCAAGTTCATCTTTTAAGCTGAGTAGCTATAATTTTTTTTCTTCTTAATGACCATCCAGTATGGCTTTCAAGAAGTAATAATGACCATCTCTGGATTTTGCCTAGGCCCCCGGGACAGGACCACTTTAAGTATTGTGGTGCTTAAGGAGGAAAATATGTAAATAAAATTCCTTTATGCAAATGCTTCCAGCAAATCTCATTGCCAGCCAAATTCTTGTAAATCATGATAAACAGATGCTACTGAATGAAGTGACTAAGTGAAATTAGGGAGAGAGATCTATTTATCTTATTCTTCAGTGTTGGGGAGGGAGAAAAAGATATTAACTAAATTTTCTTTGCCTGCATGATGATTAGGGCAGACACCAAGAACTCTATTAATTGATATCAGCAAGCACAATGGGAGGACTATCCAGTTGGAGAGCTATCCCTGGAGAGCAAGGTTTCGGTGGCAATTTATTTTAGTTTTTTTTCCCCATAGAGCCAGGCTTCAGAAGCAATCTAGCTAGCAGCAAGGTTACTGGGTCTCTGGTTAGTGTTTAGCTACTTTTTTTCTTAAATCAAAAGAAAAACAATTGAAATAAAATTTATCATTTCAAAATGTAGAATTTGTTGGCTTCCGGGGTGTTCAGGGTGCGGTACCGCCCCTCTATAACAGCAGACCATTCTTAGGTTACGCCCTCAAGTCTCTCACTCGGGGGGGGGGGGGGGGGGGGACTAACACTCACCCCGCCTCCACCTCCTTCCTCCCTCTCCAAGCTCCTGAGCCCATCCGCTTTCTTTCCCCAGAGTTGCTTGTTCTGGATGTTTGAAATGCACAATACATAGTGTTCCACTTGGGTTTCTGTTGCTGGGGTAAGCATCGCGATTAAAAGGAACTTGGGGCAGGAAGGGTTTATTTGGCTTACATGTCCTGCTGCATTACAGTCCAGCACTGGGGGAAATAAAGGCAGGAACCATGGAGGAGAGACTTGCTTACTGGTTTGCCCCAGGGGCTTGTTCGACTCACGTTTTAGTACAATCCAGGACTACCTGCTGGGGGTGGGGGGTGGGAGGGGCTGGGCGTGTCACTGTGTCCAGTGGGCTGGGCCCTCCCACATCAGTCAACCAGAAAATGCCCTCCAGACACGCTCACCAGCCAGTCTGATGGAAGCAGTTCCGCAGTTAAATTCCTCCTTCCCGGATGTCTAGCACAAGGGGTTTGTGTTTGTTTCTACCACCTAGTGTCTTGTTTCTCAGGCTTACTGGTCCTATAGAATGTATCACATTTCCTACTTCTGCTTAAATGATAGTCTTGGCCTGGTGTGGTGGTGCGTGCCTTTAATCCCAGCACTCTGGAAACAGAGGCAGGCAGATCTCTGAGTTTGAGTCCAGCTTGGTCTAAAGAGTGAGTTCCAGGACAGCCAGGGCTACACAGAGAAACCCTGTCTCAAAAACAAAAACAAAAACAAAAACAAACAAACAAACAAAAAAACCCCAAAAAACAAAAATAAAACAAAAAGAAAGAAATGAAGAAAGGATTTTCAAAGATTTTTTTTTTAATCTTATGTATGAGTGTTTTCCTACATATATGTAAGCTTACTGTATGTATACAATGTTCACAACAACAGAAACCTAATTAGGACAGAGGCTTTTCTTAACTTGTAAGTTACATTTTTTTAAAAATTTAATTTTTGTCCCATTTATTTTGAAGGCTATAAATGTATTTTAATTCCTTATTATAGAAAATGGAACTTCATACCCGAAACCACCCATAAGCCTACCACTCACCAATTGCTACAGTTAGGGTTTGGTTTCTTGGGCTGAAGATAATGCTTACTACTGTATTAAGTGACATAATTACATTGGCTTTCCTTCAGTTAGTCATCACAGCCTTTAGCCTCAAAGGTGAGTATCACCATCTATGGTATTCTCTGTCTAAAATAAAAATGATTTATTCATACCATTTTATGTTTGAGTGTTTTGCCTGTATGCATTTAACTGTAAATATATTATTTCTGTTTTGCCTTTTAGACAGCAATGGGTGAGGAGACCAGAGGGCAGCTTGTGGGAACTGGTTCTCTCCTAAGCACCGATCCTTAGGTTTGTACTCAGGTTGTCAGGTTTTCTGGCAAGTGCCTTTACCCACTGAGACATCTCACTGGCTCAATTTTCTATTTGTATACTGCAGTGATTAATCAAAATTGTATCACGTTTTATGTGTGTAGTAGTAGGGAACAGATGCACTGTTTCATACAAGCCAGGCAGGTGTTTTCTCACTGAGCTACACCGGAAACATTACCTACCCTCCTTGCCATTCAGTTCCCTCATCTGTGCATGGCTTCGTGGTCATTCCACCTTGTGTGGTATCCTCTTCATGAGAATGCACAGTCATTCCTGCTTTGTGCTCCACTGTTGTCTTGCTGGGTTGACGTGCTGGTTAGGATTTGTTGTCAACCTGATAAGATCTAGAGTCAGGGAGGAGACGGTCAGCCCCTGGGCATTCTTTCGAGGGAGCTGAACAGGAACACTGATCAGGCTGGATGACCAGGTACCTTGGTTTCCTGCCTCCATCCTCTCCCTGCCGTGATGGACTATACCCGGGACTGTGAGCTTCCTTAAACTGCTGTTGTCACAGTCTTTTGTGATAGCAACAGGAAAGGTAACTAAGCACATTGGGTAATACCCACCGTTCTGTAACGTTCATTTCCCTTCTGCTGGTTTCCTCTCTCATTTTACTGAAGATTTCCTCAGGCAGTTGCCCCAGAAAGAATAGGAGGGACATCCTTGCATGCATTGAAAATTAATTTGTTTACAAACCTGATTAGTGGTGTGGATGGGACGAGGATTTGAAGTAGAATTGTTTCTCTTGGTTTTCTTGCTTGGGTCCTTTGCTTGGGTGTCCAACAAAAGATGTCTCTGGTGGGAGCCTGTATTTTTCTCTTGAAGTTTTTGAGGTTTGATTTTTCTGGGTACTGAAACGTCACAATGATGCATTTTGGTGGTTCCCCCCACCCCCATTTATTCTGACCAACACTCTTCAATTATTCTGGCCAGGCATGATGGAGCCTGCCTTTAATCCTAGCACTGGGAAGGCAGAGGCAGGTGGATCTCTGTGAGTTTGAGGAGTGAGTTCCAGGACAGCCAGAGCTTCACAGAGAAACCCTGTTTCAAAAAAAGCCAAAACCAACCAAACAAACAAAAAAACAAAATAAAATCCCATTTTTCTAGGGAAAAGTTTCTATTATTAAATATAACTTACTTCCCTCAAGTTTGTCATTACAGTTGTGTGTGTGTGTGTGTGTGTGTGGTGGTTCTTAAATTCTTTCCTATGTTCCAGATCTTCTGCATGGATCCTGTGTTTTCATCTTTTTTGTTCATGGAGTCTATGTCTATCTACATATAGTGAGGCTGCAGATCCTTAACCTAGGTTTAATCATGTAGAATTGCTGTTTATGTACATGATCAAATATCAGGAATGTCATATAACTCAATTAACACTGGTTTTAGCCATATTTTTAACTTTCAAGAGTCTATTTCTCATCCTGTTATTATTCATTTTTCACAGAATCTATTTTAAATTTCTTTAAGAATACTCTTTTCTTCAGTTCCTTCAATTCAGTTCATTTTTATCCTGTTGTGAACTACAGGTTTTCTTTCTGCATCTGCAGGTTTCTCAGTCAGCATTGTCTTTAGGAATGGACTACCTGGAATGGGCACTGGAAGACTGCCCCTGGTTAGCTGACCAGGCTTGCTGTGGGGCAGACTGGACCTCACGTAAAGGCTGGGAACTAAGTCTATCTTTAAGAGACCCAACCTCCAAGTTCTAGCTTTACCAGGAAAGCCCAGAGCACATGTGAATTCATCTAGTTCTCCATGGATAGTTGACTTCTATTCCTCATTGGTGAGGGAGGGGAACCAACCAGACTCTCTCCATCTCATCTGTCTGTGGGAGACATCCAGGCCGAGTTGCACTGCACACACTGGTTGCGCATTCTCTCACGTTACATTGGTTTGGCTCTGTCTTGCTGAATCCCAACAAATTCATGTACTGAGTCCCCTTCCCTAATCTGCTTAAATTTCAGTTCTCCAGGAGTATGCCCTGCTGATGATACAACCTCAAATATATGCACAGAACACGCCATGCTCCAGCATGAGAAATGAGTACTAAGTGAAAAGAGAGAGCTCTTTAAAGCATTTCTATTTTTCAAACACCGGGGAAGTAACATGATCAGCTGTCAGTGATCTTAAGGGAGTCACTCGAAGAGGAGAACCAGTGACCTCCTAGGTCTCTCCGCACGACAGTATCATCCTGCCGTCTATTACTCTGCGGAAATGAACATCCTTACGAAATCAAATACATCAATGTGGGGTTTTGTTGTTCTGACTACAAAGTTAATCTGTATTTAATGTAAGGAATGTGGAATGCTAAAGAACAATGGAGAACTCTGATCTTATCACCCTGAGGTAAACACTCTTAAGATTCAATAGTTAAAACTCTCTGTATTTAGGTATATATGCATTTTATCTATCTATCTATCTATCCATCCATCTATCTGCTTAACTAGATAACAGGGATACTGTTTTGCAATGCACTTTTTCAAATTAGGCTTTTGCCCAAACATAATCAATCAATTTTTCTCAGACAAGATCAGTTTTCTCTTATGCACAAGTAAATGCCCCTGAGAGGGCTCAGACAAGAGAGAACTGGATTAATTAATGGCTACTGTGGGATCCCCGAATGACTGTTATGGAGCTAATTTGGTTGAGGGATAGAGAAGGCTGGGTTTTTTTGGTTTTGTTTGTTTGGTTGGTTTGATTTTTTTTTTTTTTTTAAAGAAAATGGTTATTTTATTTATTTACATTTCAAATGTTGGATCCCAATGGAAGAGTTAGGGGACTGAAGGAGCTGAAGGGGATTGCAACCCGATAGGAAGAACAACAATATCAACTAACTGGAACCCCCACCCCCCCATCTCCCACCCCCACCCCGCCCCCACCCCGAGCTCCCAGGGACTAAATTACCAACCGAAGAGGCTGGGTTTTGAGCAAGGAGGCTCACTGCCTGTGAATGGAGAGGGACAAGAATGAGAGGGAGGTCCTGGCTCTCGGTAAGTGGGATCAGCCTCAGGCTTTGCTCATCCCTCTAGGCAAGTCTAGAATAAAGAGCTTCGTCCCAAATAAGAGTAACTAGGGTTTCCTAAGTCTTTGCTGGGTACAGGGCTCTGTGTTCTGGAACTGCTACTGCTGTTATCCTTTCAACAACCAAACAGGTTGAGTTTGCGTATTCTGCTTTAAGGACAAGGATGCAGAACTGAAATTTTCTCCAAGAGAGGCAGATGGCGTTTTCCAAGAAATCGCCCTAACATCATATCCCTGGGTCCACCTACTTTTCTCGATGTCATTCATCCCCTTTGCCACGCAGTCTGATGCACTCGACTTACCCTCCCCCCCCAACACCCCCCCCCCGTGGGTGTTCTACTTTCATTTCTGTTGCCGTGATGCCATATCCTGAGACAAAGCAACTTGGTGGGGAAAGAGTGTATTTTAGCTCACAGTCCCAGGCTACAGTCCATCATAGCAGGGAAGTTAGGGTGGGAAGACCTGAAAACAGTCGGACCAACTCCCATAGGTTAGCAGAGAAAATGAACGCATGCGCACTTTCTCTCGTACAACCTAGGGTCCCCAAAGCAGGCAATGGTGTTGCTGGCTTTCAGGATGGGTCTTGTCGCATCAATTAAGATCATCAAGATAATCCCCCAGCCATCCAGCCAGGCATGCAACGAACGGAACGGGAGAGGACCGGCCTTCTGATGATACTGGACCTCAGCTGCTGGACTCCCACCCCCAGCCTTCCTGTTTCTGATCTCAGGTGGTGTAGAATAGAGATGATTGTCCAATCCCTGCCTCGGTCCCTGGCCTACATCATCCCTGAAGGAGACAAGAGTTGCCTTGTGCTGCTGTTCTGAGAGAATCTGATCATACAGTTATTGTCTTCTTCCTGACTCTCTGCTCTTAGCCATCGGGCTCGTGTGGCCAGTCTGTGAAGATTGTTGTACAAGTTTCCTGGAGGATCTGTGAAGACTCTGATCTCATCACTCCATAAACACACATGTATCAATGTACAATTATGTCTCAGTTAAAAAATATGCAAATGGGATTTCTGAGTTCGAGGCCAGCCTGGTCTACAGAGTTAGTTCTAGGACAGCCAAGGTTACGCAGAGAAACCTTGTCTCAAAAAACTATATATATATGTATACATACATATATATATAATATTATATGCAAATGACTACAAAACATACTGATGGCTTAAACAGATTTATTTTTTTATAACCATTCTGAAGGCTGGAAGTCTAAGACGGAGGTCAGTAGGGTTGGTTGCTCCAGGGACCTGTCCTTGGCTTACATGGACGTCTCTGCTGTTGTCAGGTGACTTTTCTCTGTATTGTGCCCACTTTTCCTCTTTCTAAGAGCATCAGTCCCATTGATGGGGTCTACCTATGTGACCTCATTTTACCTGAATCTAGCCTTAAAGGCCAGAAAGCAATGGTCATCTGCAGCAGCAAATCTCTGCTTTGGTTAGAGGAGACCAGAACACAGAGGATCCCAGCACATGTCACAGAGGTTATGGTGTTAAGGAGAATAGGCATTGAAAAAGGTAGGAAAATAGAGCTTCTGGTGTTAAACTGTGAAAGATTTCGAACACATTAGAAAAGGAAAAGAAAGGAATTAAGAAAGAAATAGAAGAGCAGAAAGCACAAAATAGCTAGGTGTGGTGGAGCATTTAATCCCAGGACACAGGAGGCAGAGGCAAGCAGATCTTTGAGTTCAAGGCTAGCCTGGTCTACAAATCGAGATCCAGGACAGCCAGGACTACACGAGAAACCCTGTCTCAAAAAACAAAAACAAACAAAAGTCACAACATAGTCCCTGGAGGAAAGAGGCATATAAATAAATACTGGAGATTTGAAGTGAGCCTCCCATTGTGCCCTGGCGGTAGTTTTTCACTTTGGAAATTTTCAAGTGAAGTGAATTTATTGACTCTATTTTTCAAAATGCAAAGAGTCAGCTTCTAGCTCTGTGTTCAGTCCAAGTGTTCAGCACTCCTCCAGGGACACGAATCCAGTATCAGCTGGGACTGATCTTGGTGGCACCAGGCTGTCCACACACATCCTGAGCTGGCCCACAGACCCTGGGCTCTCTTCTTGCTGCTGTATTTTTCTATGTCTACTTCCCAGCCCTTTCCCATCACTGCTTTTGGGTCTCCGAGTTGCTTGTGAATTGATACAGGGATGGTGCCTATTTCTGAAATCATTTATATTGGTATATTACTGCAGTAAATTCTTTATGAAATAAAAATCAATAGTCACCAACATCCTGAGTACTGAGGAAAATAATTGTTTATGGCACTCAGCTTAAGCTGTTCTGGTAATCACGTTGAAAAATACAATATTTATTCATTAGATCAAATTTAATGAGGCCTCCTGGCAGTAATTATAAAAATTACTGTAGCAGTAAATTACTAATGAGTTGTGATGTGCTTCCTACCTGTGAGGAAGGACTGGGGGTTGCAAAAGCCTGCTACCAGATGAGGATGGAGGGAGGGAGCCCCGCGGCCGCCACTCGTTCTTTCACCGGGGGCAAGAAAGGATCAGAGTAGCCAGGCAAGAAAAAAGACTGGGGCCACACAACCAGGGCCGTTCTTGCAGCGATGGGAACAGGATCAAGATTAGAGCCTTCTTTTGCGCAAAGGTGAGCATCTTCGCAGCAGCCCCGCGTTGCCGCGTGTGCTGGGGTCACAGAGGGGCACTCATCTGTTGCCTTGGAAGGACGGGGCTTCTGATTAAGCCTGGGACGTGATTCCAGACACACGCAGCCCCACAAGTGTAAGGCCTCGACTCTGACCGCTGAGGTGTGAGTTCTGCTCTGCTCTTTCAAAGCCAGCTGTGGAGCATGGATGTGGAGCACAATTGCAAGCTCAGTGGAGGATTTTTTTCCCTCCTTCCCCCCCCCCCCCCCATTAAGCATCTTGGGGCTTTTCCTCTTCTGGGGGATCAGTACTGGCTAGAATTTTTCTCTTTCGTTTATAGCACGAGCTAAGTTTCTTAAGAATGCAAGTAATTGATTTTGATTGAGAGTCTACATGTTCAAAAACAAAAACAAAAATGGGGCAGGCATATTCAATGGAACCGTGAAATCTTTGGGAGGAGTGAGTGAACACAGCTTTGATTTGCAGTATTCTGGATTAATGCGCCCTTACCACATGACCTGCCTCTATCAGTTTATCCCCTGTGGCCTTTGTTTTCCAGACACAGAATGGTGGCCTGAGATGAGTGACCCCCCACTCCTACCCACCCACCCAACACACATGCCAGATGAAGATCGCCCACCCAGAATGTGGTACCCAGGGAAAACACCCTCTTTAGCCCCAGCTTTAGCACCCCTCAAATGCAAGTTCTCTGAGTTGCCAGCAGGCAGGCAGGCAGGCTGTCGTTGTAGAGTGACAGCTATCTATTCAGGCGGTGGCTGCTATTGTCTTCCCACTTGTAACACCAAGAGGGTTTTTGTTTAATTTTAAGAATTCTGACAGCATTTCAGCATGTCATACTCCAAGTGGGTCCAACCCCATCTCTCTTGGGGAGGGCACAATGACATTAGAGTGTACATTTTTTTCCTTTAAATTGCAGATGCCTTAAAAATAAGATTGTCAGGTTTGTTAGCTTGTCAGACGAAAGTATCAAGATTGTCACAGTGTATTATATCACTATAATATGATCATTGTGCATGAAACTAACGAGTAATATTGTACTTAGTGGCGGGACCGAGTCACAGGAACATGGAAAGCAGTGAGCAGCCCTGAGTTCTACTCTGGGGATCTTGGCAAGGTGTGTCTATCTTGTAGGATGAGAGGTCCACAATCCCACCCTTCAGTAAAGGTCACAGATCTTTTTTCGGAAGAGGAGGAGGTGGCTCTCTGGAATGACCCCCCCAACCCTACCCCCCCACCCTGGGTGGGCAGTGCTGAAAGGAGGCTCCTCAGAGGGGGTGACTGAGGTATTGGAACCCCAACAGGCACACAGAACATCATTCTGAAGAGGACACAAATGCTGATTGTGAGTTCACTTTGTGTTTAGACTCCTAAGGGTTGGAGGCTAGAAGCCATTTCAAGACACCACAGTGCAAGCCACAGTCACCCTTATTCCAGCTCTCATTGTTAGTTCACTCATCCATTCACTCATCTGATTTATCATTCAATCAGACTCTCATAAGCTCAACTGTATGCTAGGCAGTAGGTGGCCAGTGGTCCATGAGGGAGGCACAGCTTTGCCTTTGTAAGCCTCGTGGTGTTTCTGTGTGGATGCTGAACTAGGACATGTATACCACAAGGCACAGAGCCATAGCAAGACGCAAGACGGGAGGTCCAGCCTAGTGGGAGGAAGTGTTAAAAAGCTGCGAACTCACAGGAGGAGGTGCCAGGCTGGGAAGACAGCTCTGTCATTAAAAAAACGCTTGTCCTGCAAACATGGGGACCTAAGTTTGATCTTGAGAACACATGCTATGAAAAAAGCCAGGGGTGGTGGTTTGTGCTCATGATCCTAGTACTGGGCAGGTAGAGATCATAGGGGCTCATGTCTATCTAACTAGCCGAGTCTATGCGGTGAGTTCCAGGCTAGCAAGAGGTTCTGTCTTGAGAAAAAGAAGGAAAAAGAGAAAGGAGAAAGAAAGAAAGAAAGAAAGAAAGAAAGAAAGAAAGAGACAGAGGCAGAAGCAGACAGATCTCTGTGAGTTCGAGGCAGCCAGAACTAAACAAAGAAACCCTGTTTCTAAAAACCAGAAGAAGAAAAAGAAAGAGAAAAAGAAAAATGAGTAGTGTCTGAGTAATGACACCTGAGATGGTACACAAAACACATACACAGATACACTCACATTCACACACACAAACACACATACACACTCGCACATTCTCACACACACACCCCCCCCCGTTCCTCCTCCCCACAAGAAACAATTAAGATGGAGCAACAGAACATCCAGAGACCAGACAGAGTTCCTGGGGACCGAATGCAGATCAGAAAGCCTGGTCAGAAGTAGTTATCCCTGAGCTCAGGCCCAGCTGAGTTTGTTAATAGGTCAGTTTATCTCAGTGACTGGTAAGAGATTGAATAATACTATTAGTCAGAGCCTGGTTCATAGTAGAAATTTAAGACATGGGAAATTGTTATTATTGAGGGTAGGCTGGTAAGCTTGTTGCTACATGGCCATGCAAGGTCCCTCACATCCTTGTTAGGTGATAGAGAGGCTTTGGGGCATAGCATGTGTGAGCCTGGCACTGCTATGTTACATGAGTTACTATGTAGCCATGGGCAGAAGGACATGGATTCAGGCAGTATTCTACAGTACACCTTCATATGCCTTGGTTGCACCTGGGAACACGCCCTCACACGTCACTGAAGTCAACATGCCTTCTCATTACCCACTGATGTCTACTTGAGAATTTCCCCCAGATATTTTCAGGATATAAACTGTACAGAGGCCCCAAGTCCAATACTCTTGTTTCAGCATGGCTGAATTTTTTTTTTTAAAGTGTTACATTTAAAGTCTATTTTCTAAGACAGAAATCTTTCCTTAAGATTCCAGAAAGTCTGATTCCTTAAATGGACAGAATTCGCAATTCCACTCACCAACGTTAGTGCCAAGTGCACTTTTATTTGAAGACATGCCCCACGAACTGTAAGAGAAGCTAAACATTAGCACTTAGCCGCTGAAAACTTGGCTGTGTGCTGTGCAGGGCTCTGCTGCTCCAAACTCTGTAGCAGCATAAATCAAGGCTCCGAGTCCTCAGCCCTCTCACTCTGAATAGATCATGGAAGGCTGGTTCAGATTCACTTGCTGTGAACATCTTATTGTTTGTTTGTTTTTGTGTTTTCAAGACAAGCCTCTCTGGCTTGTCTTGGCTCTCCAAGAACTCACTCTACAGACTAGGCTGGCTTTGAACTCGCAGAGATCCGACTGCTTCTGCCTCCGGAGCACTGGAGTGAAAGGCATGCCTGGCTGTTGTGAACATCTTGAGAAGGGATGATAGAGCTGGGTCTGGTGTTCAGGGGAATGACTGGGCTAAATCATATGTTCACTCCACGTTTTATCAATATATCTTCCCTTCCCTAATTGTGTATATGTGTGAGTGTGTGTGAGAGTGCATGGTCACACATTGATGTTGAGTCTTTTCTTCAATCACTCTCCATTTCTCACTGACCCTGGAGCTGACTGGGCTAGACTAGCTGATGAACCAACCTCTGAGATCCTCATGTCTCTGCCACCACAGTCCAGAGATTATACATGTGAGCCACTACACCCAGCAGCTCTACACGTGTTACAGGGAACAAACATGGTCACTTTACCAACTTCTTTCTTTAGCTATTCCTAACATTAGTCATCGGCATCAGGGGTACCATGTATGTCACAGGGTCCTGGTAGGTGTGGCACAGCCTTTTCCAACCTGTTCTTCCAGGTCCCAGACCCTGTTTTCTGAAAACTTTCATTGAGAGGAGAAACAGGGGTTGAGTAAGCTCTGTTACCAAAATGGCTGAACAAATGAGATGTGGGAATTCTAAACTGGCTTATCACTTCACAATGCATAAACCAGGGAGTACTGGGCAGGCCAGAACAGGAAGACGAAGAGCAGAAGCAGGCTGGAGGCTCACCAGTCCTGCCAGGTGAGGCTTTGTTTGGCCTACACTGTCTGTGGTACATGAGGGCACACGCACATTCTCACGCAGCTCCACGCTCCCTTGCCTGCAAGCCTGCTGCCCCCAAACTCTTTTTAGAGTGCCAGCTCTGAGTGGGGCTTAAAGAGTCATCTGCGGTGCCTGCTCTGTGTACATGGTCAGTGCTTTGTGGAGGCTGCTTACGGGGGTGCTTTAGAACTCAGCCTCTTTGTCCGGCAGGCCGCACATTTCTGTTAGGTTTTTTTTCCCCCCTAAATTGAACCACTCCTGTCCCTAATTGTATCACTCCTGCTGTCCCCTCTAGCCATCAGAGCCCGTGGCATGGTTCTGATTGTGTTGCCATGCGTCCTTGAAGCATCCTTTTTGTTTGTGTTCAATGGCTCTCCTTCAGCTCACAACACAGTGGTGGCTGTGGTTTCCTAGGGTCACCCATTCTCCTCTGAGGACCAGCCCAGAAAAGCCCCGTCGTAATGAACGGGGCTTCAGACGGATGGACACACACGCGGGGCTTGATAGCCCTCCTGGCTTCGTCCACTCTAACAAGATTTTGTCATTTGTGGCTTTTGCACGTTGGGAAAACTTTCATCTTTGAGTTTCTATGGGCTATAAATACTTGGTAGGTTAAAAAAGAATCATTCAGAACATGAAATAAACAGAGCCTGGTAAGTACACAGCAACATACCTCAACGGAGCCCTTCAACTTCTAGGCCAGAGCGGCAGGAATCTGAGACAGACCTTCCTTCATCCCTTGTCCCATTCACTTCCCTCCAGGGCTGGACAGTGCTCTGTTGTGTGACCTCTTTGGGCTGGGAATTTTCCTAATGAGGCAGGAGGATTAGGTCTTCATGTTCCTTACACCTTTAACCACAGAAGGAAAACTTCATTTCATTTGGGAATGGGAGGTATTTTTAGAAAGTGTGGAAAACACACACGGTATTGAATATCTACTAGAAATTCAGAACAGAGCCCCAGAGGCGATTTTATCTCAATTTTGAAAAGTCCTTATGGTTCAGATCTTTGTGGCTTGATTTTTTTCTAAATAATTGCTTTTTGCAGAGTATAAAAGGATATATATATATATATTAAAATTTTTTAAAAATTTAAAATAGCCATATTTCTCATAGTCATTTTAGTCATATGCCTTTTAAAAATTGAAGTATAACATGCACACAGAAATCTATATAAATCACAAGGAGATATTTCAACATTTAAAATAGCTTTACAAATCATAAACCATAGCGTTACTACTTAGAGCAAATGCTCCCGGACCCTAACAAACAGAAGTCCCTCTCTAAGTGGTGATACTTTTCCAGCTCACACTCAGTATATCTATCTTATGGTGATATACAGATGCTCTAAAATAGCTCACATATAAGATTTATCATTTGTACTTTGTTTTACGTATGTCACATGTTTTTATAAGAATGGCTCACATTATCATATGATATCTCAGTCTGATCTCACACTTTATATACATTTAATTATTATAGTCATATACATTTTAATTATGTAAGACCTATATATCACTAAATCCCTGTATATTACTATAAGTATGTAAGTATTGATTTATATAACACCTTTTTATTGGTAAAACTAAATTAGTGTGTGTGTGTGTGTGTGTGTGTGTGTGTGTGTAATGCTAGAGACCTGGACTCATGGCCTCATGCAGACTAGGCAAGTATTTCACCTCTGAGCTTCATCACCAAACTTGTCATGATTGCCTATATCCCACTGTTAGGTATAGCATAATTTGTAAGCGACTTTAATGATGAGCATTTAGCATTGTTCTGTCATAATTAAAAATTGTCCTTAGGATACACATTCCAAGATCTTATAGCCATATCTTAATCTTACTATTATTAATTATAAGGTTTTTTTTTGACTGTTTTTTTAATTCTGCTTTTTATTTTAATTTTTTTTTTTAATTGAAATGGAGTCTTACAAATTGCTAAGCGGCTTTGAACTCTTTGCCTCAAGGAACAGCTTTCCTGGTAGCTAGGATAATAGCTATGTACTACCTTGCAAGCTAATTATGAATATTCATGGTGGTGTGTGTGTGTGTGTGTGTGTGTGTGTTTACTGGAGTTTAAGAAGGGGCCTCATGGCTTCCAGGTAAATGGTCTATAAACAACTGAGCTAAGCCTCTAATCTTCAATTATAAGTGTTCCTTAATACTGCATTTTATATTGTGGATTTTTCTTCTTTTTCTTTTCAGCACGCGCCATATTGTAGTGCATGCTAAAGGACTGTGTGCTTGCCTGTGTGCGTGTGCGTGTGTGCGTGTGTGTGTGTGTGTGTGTGTGTGTTCATACTAGTCTCAATCTAGCCCAAACTTGGAGCAGGAGACACAAAGCATATTTGAGTTCAAATACTGTGGATCTGCTTAAGACAATATTTATGTTATATAATTTCAAAATTCATTCAAAAAAATTCACCAGGTTTTCATTGTAGTCGCTGGAGAATTTCTTCATAGATTGTTGAATTCCTGCAAGCCACAGAAGTGACAGAAAGAGGGTGGGGGAAAAAAACCTACCACCACCAAAAAACAAAAGAGAGAGTGTCTGTTTCTGGGGCTGTGGCCGAGTGAGGTTCCTGTAGTGTAGTCTCTTCCCCTCGACTGGAAAGCTGCCCATGAACACGCATGCTGCATTCTTCCGGCTCTAATCCATGAATATCACTGCCCTTGTTTCCCTGGCCCCACCCCAGGCTTTCTATGTAACATTCCATGATTCTTACTAGGAGTGAGATTCTCCTCCAGACCTTGCTGCTGTGGCTGGCATGTTTACTGAATTTTCATTCAGGGCTTATTTTCCTGGTCAGTTATTTAATTTATTATTTTTTTAAAGGGCTTTAGAAATATAACAGTCAAAAAGGCCAGCAAAAAATAAGTGTCAGAGAAACATGCAGATGGGTTTTTATTAGGATGCTTGTTTACATCAAGGCTACGGAATTCTTTTTAGTCTGGAAGCCATGAGGGATTACTATTTCTTTGTTATGGAATCCCTAGACCTTTGTGAGAGGTGTAGAGGCACCATTTTCTCCTCCATTAAAAAAAAAAAATTATTTTCAATTCAATTCTCTTGCATTGACTGGGCACATCAAAATTTTAATTTTCTCAGCCAAAGGGAGCAATGTTGGCCTGGTGGCTTTTTGAAGGTAGCTTTCCCCCCTCCATCTTAACACTCCTGCAAACACACACACACACACACACACACACACACACACACCCCTTCTACATAGCCTTCTTTCTCTAAAGAAATGAAGGCATATGAAAATCTTTGCCAGGAACTCATGTGTGTATGAAAGTAAGTAAACGACCCTTATTGTCTTAAAAGGTAGCCAGGAAAATACATGTTTGTTTTTAAAATTTCAAATTAATACTTGAAAAAAAAATTGAAAATGTAATCATGTTCCTCATGAGACCACCACCTAACAACCCATCATGAACAACTGGCATTACTCTGAGCTTTTAGACACACAAAACGGGTGGCAGTATGCATCCTAGCCCAGCAAACTGGTCATCCCCACTAGGTGGACACTTCTCCTAGGCAAAGCTCTATCTTGTTCGAGTGGCCACAGGCGGTCCCCATAGTCTAATTCTCTGTCATTTATTAACCCTTCCTACCACAGGGCAACTTGGCTTTCTCAAGATCTCCCTCTTTCAAAGCCTAGATACAGGATGTAAATGTGCCATCGGTCTCTAGTCACTGTACAAACCATAAACCTTAGGCTGCAGAATAGTCATGATTGGTATTGGGTGGCTACCTGACCCATCACGGTTTCCAGAGAGGGAGGGAGAGCAAGAATTGATGACGGGCCTGCTCACCTAACACACAAATATACATACTTTTCATTTTCTCTCTAAATTCCAGCCATGGGAGGAAAGATTGTTGAGTTTGAAGCTGGCTTGGGCTACACAGCAAGTTCTGAGAGAGCCATGATATTGTCTCAATAAATAAATAAATAAATTAAAAAGAAAAAAAAAGAAAAAGAAATGAGTAAAATCTCTTCTTCACTTTCTTATACCCTACCTCCACCTCCAAAATAAACATCCTCTGTGATAGTTCTCTTTCCTTTGAGAGGCAGAATACTTCTGAGAGGGGTTTCCAGACTTGAACTAGGCTGACTTCCACAAGTCAGCCTAAATGACTTTCTTCAAATTTTCTGGCTCTGTAGTTCTGAGTCCTCTTCTACAGTTTCTTTGGATTGTTCACAACTGAAAAGTGTGGGTTACTGGTGATGGAAAGACCCCCACAGCCAGAAGGTCCCGGCTGACGGCTGATAAGACTAAGAAACAGTTTCGCCCAAATCCAGCATTCCTAATTCCAACAGGGAATCTGAACTTGCAGCATTTTGAGCCTCCATGTTTGTGCCCCCACTCCCCGCCTCTTTATCACGGAAAACAACAGAGTACATCTGCACATTGAAGACTTCACAAAGGCTGGCTTTCAGAACCGCGTGTTGAAAGGGCAGGGTCCTGTGTGATGTGTTTGTACTGTCAGTCCTCGGAACACAGACAAGGTTTAGGAAGAAAGGAAGGCTATTTACTAGAACAAAATACATGATAGTTCACTTTATATATTTTCTTGATGGACACAAAGTGACATCCACACTGATTGACTGTCTGTCGGGCTTGTTTCCTCTCCCCGGAGTGGGATTCCGTGTGATGGATAAACCAGTCTCCCGAAAGTGTCAGGAAGATTATCAGAAGAAAGAGCTGTCTGTGGTTATTCCCTCTCTGAGGGATTGACAACTCACCCTAACAAAAGGAAACATTAGTGTGCTATTTGCGTCTCCCAAAGAGACTGTGATAAGATGACGTGATAAACTGTGAGGTGGGGGTGGAAGGGGGGTTGCTGGTAAAAACACATAAGGTAGCTGAATCGTGAAATGCAAAGAAAACCTCAGACAGGGAGCACGATTGATGAAGCTTGTGTATTTTAGAAAGGTGAGCTGGTTTGAACAAGGCAAGTGCCTGCAGATATCCTGGAATGACAGGGTACTTCTTTTTAAGCTAGCCTGCTAACACTCTCAAGATACATCTGAAATACTGGATTTGCCCTCCTGGTCCTGCCTTGTTGCTTTGACATGACAATTTGTACAAGAGACACAGTCTAGTCAGGAACACATGAGCAGAAGGCAAATCCCTTTTCTTTTACATGCGGTCCAGAGTTCGAACTGCACTTGGCAGTGCCCCCATAAGAGTTTGTGGGTCGTAGTCACTGAGGGTGTTTATTAAGATTTGGAAGGAAACAGAATGAACTTGAATGTATCCAAATAATAAATAGTCCCCCAGAGCTGCTTTACTCATGACTGCAGCCACTGTCACCTCTCTGTGATTGCAGAGAAGGCAGCAATTTCAAGTGATCTCGGGTCATCTTGGAAGAACTGCTTCCTAGACTGTGTCACAGATGGCTAAAGTTCATGTGCATCCTGAGGGATCCTCCTCTTCTCTCCTTGTCACCATCATTCCCAGTCCCTAGCTGCTACTGGGGAGTCTGGCCAGGTGGGAGGCTCCTGCCACCTAAAATGAAGTGGTGCTGAACCGTAAGGCTCTCTAGCACCTGGCTCAGGCAGCTGTCTCTCCTGCATATTTGTGTGGTCTGACTTAGAATTGGTCCCCAGTTACCTCAGTGAATGCTCACTGCTCTTTACTGGTTCAAGCTGAGCTTCCAGAAGCCGCTTTCCTGTAACCATGATCTCCAGAACAGGATTCAGATGGAGTCTGCCTCTTTTTACATGCTCAGTCAGGGATCTTAACCATTTCCCCTCACTGGCCTAAGCTGACTGGATTTGGAGAGTGTCAAGGTGTCTTTGGACATATAAAGTGTAGCAGGTATAGCATTGCTGTGACAAATATCTGAGAAAAGTGACTTAGGGTGAGAGATTATTTTGGCTCCTGGTTTCAGAGGTTTCACTCTGTAGACTTGAGGGTGGAGGTTTACTATTTGGGGGCAGTGCTGAGGCATCATCATGGTAATGAGAACTCGTGGTAGAGGCTACTTGCTTCGTGGAGGACAGGAAGTGGGGGCAGAAGACAGAGAGGGGTGGAGATAAATAGATAGGGACACACCCACAGAGACAGAGACAGAGACAGAGAGACAGGGAGAGACTGTACTACTTCCTACTTCCATTTGTGTTCCATCTAGGTACCTAACTATTGGATGTTGCCACTCATCACATCCAGGCCTAATCTTACTCTTCCCCTTAGCTAACCCTATCTGGAAACAGCTTCACAGGTCATCCATCCACAAGTTCATTTTACTAATCTTCCAGGAATCTCTCTCAACAAAATCAAGCCGACAATTAAGATTAACCACCATCCATGGCCAACGCACATACAAGAGCTAGTCTTTTCCTCAACCCCCAAGACAGGGTTTCTCTGTGTAGCCCTGTCTGTTCTGGAACTCACACTGTAGACTAGACTGGCCTTGAACTCAGAGAGATCTGCCTGCGTCTGCCTTCTGAGTACTAGGATTAAAAGCATGTACCACCACCATCCAGTACAGAAGTTGGTCTTAAATCTAGCCCTTATTCAGGTCTTCTGGATTGGCCATGTTCAACATGTATTTGTTGAAAGCAAATGCTTGGTCCTACTCTGAGAATTTCCAGAAATGTCAATTCAACTCAAGACTGTCAAGATTTATTGAGTTCCACGACCACCTTGGCTCGGGCCCTAAGAGTCTTTCTACCTGCAAGAATAAAGACAGATTCTCACATGTGTCAGGGAAAGCCAGTTTCTAGCAGAAGTGGACAAGAATTAATCAAGCTTTCTGTAAACAGAGAACAGGTGGAGTATCTCGTGTTCTGTCTGCACTTAAGGGTTGGTAGAAAATGTGGTCAACAAAGCACCTGAGCAGAGTTCCTTCCTGCTCTGTGGATACGAGGCTCTTCTGTGTCATCCTTTGGAAGGGCAACTTCAGCATTGTTTTGAAATGCTTTACTCTCTACTGAGATGTAAAACCGTTTGAGTCTTCCTGTGGTTAGTCTTTAACTCCCTGGTGCTTTGCATTTCATTTGAAAGCAGTTCTCTTAAAGGTGGCTGGATGGGAAAAAGCAGTGACCTTTCCTGTCACTTATACCGGTGATGAATCACCAGGCTGAGCAATAAGACAAGCCTTACTGGCCAACGGGAATGATATAATCAAGTGATTCCAGCCACTAAGGCAGATAAGTGCCTTCAAAGACTGTATGAAGTCCTACCTAGACCATGGGAGGAGGCCACATTCATTTAGGTGCACGCTACAAGAGAAATTGACTTTCTCTTTGGGGCCAATCTTTATCTTTTGATGGCATCTTAGACAGCCTTGAGTTCCTAGGGAACCAAGATCACTGACAAAAGTCTTGATCTTCTTCCTTTTCATGTATGTGAGCAACCATGTTCTTTAAATAAGACAAACCTGAGAGCTGGGATGGTGTCAGTGGTCGAGTACTTGCCCAGCATGCACAAAACCTTGGTTCCATCTCTAGCATCGGAAAAAAGAAGACGAAGAAGGAGAAAAAAGGGAGAAGGAGGGGGGGGAAGAGGAGGGGGAGGAAAAAAAGGAGGAGGGGGAAGAAAAGAAGGAGGAGGGGGAGGAAAAGAAGGAGGAGATTTTATTGCAGATCTTGGAGCCCTCACTTTTAGAAACATAGAGGCAAACTCAAACGTGTTTACATATTTATTTGTTTGCTTGTTTGTTTATATTTTTGAGACAGGGCCTCAGTAGTAGCCTTGGCTGGCCTAGAACTCACTATAGACCAGGCTGTCCTTAAACTCATAGCAATCCTTTTGCTTCTGCCTCCAGAGTTCCGGGACTAAAGGTGTGCACCACCATGCTTGACCAAACCCAATTTTAGAGGAGGCTTAGGTGTAAGAAGCCTTAGAAACAAATAGTTGAGAGGAGCAGTAAAATGGGCTAAAGTCAGGGAGAAGGGAGAAGGGAGAAGGGAGAAGGGAAGCAAACCAGGTAGAGGAACGAGAGTCATAGAATGACAGAAAGAGACTGTGGGTACGTACTGGAGACAGGAGGAAAGATGGCAGCCGGTGAGAAGTCAGGGGGCTTGAGTCCTGAACACAAACAACAGCGGTGACAAAAGGGTAAGATGCTGAGAACCTGATCTTGCCTCATCTCTCTAATCACAAAATGTCTGCTGGGTGATCTGAAGGTGGCACCAACCAGGTGGCTCATGAAGCCGAGAAGGCACTCAATACCCCAAACCCAAGCTTCATTTTCTGAGCCAATCTTGAGACAGGGTCACAGTTAATTTACTGCAGAGGTCATGCTTTCTAACTCCTTTATTCTTCAGTTAAGGACACTATATTCTCAAGTAAGAAACACTGGTGGACCAACCCAGCAACCAGCCTGCTCGCAAGCCAAACAGAAACACACCAGAGAATACAGACACAGTCCCTCATTTTACCCAATGCCACAACTCCAGCTTTGTGTCTAATCTTTAAAAACAAAGTATACCTTTGAATCAGTTGCTTCTTGGAGTCATCTGTCTATGATGGACAACTGATATTAGAATACACACTGTAATGGTGGAGGCATTATATGTGATTAATCAGACTTTCCTCAACAATCACTCCAGAACTTAATCATGGGGATAGAATGGCTACAGCAACATACAGTACCTGTTTACTTAAAATAGATTATTGAAGAGACAGTGTAATTTGAGCAGCACCATCATCCTTTCTCCATATTCTTGAAAGCATAACAAAAACCACAGGGAACCATTTACTATTATAGGATTAATAGCGCCTACACACCAGACATTTTTGTCAGTTTCTAAGGCCAATCAGGCAATAGGATCATCATGTGTAAGGAACAACCAAGGACTTTCCGGTGTTTTATACAGTAAAGTAAAATGCAGGAGTCTGTTTCCTCTAGTTATGTCCGAATATAGCTAATCGAAATTATACACCCAAAGAAGCTTTCGAATTAAGAAAACAGTTCAATATTAGTATGTGAATCAGCAAATTCTGAGCATGAGGAATATTATCTTAGGTCTTAGGGAAAAAAAATCCTTATAGGGAGCAAAATGAAAGGAAAATATTAAGGAGATTTTTAAACTGGACGAAGGCATCCTAAGATCTGACTCCCCAGCCTAACCAGTCATCTGTCCAGTCATCTTGCCTGGTCAAGCATTACGAATGGCTGAAAATACGGGGTGAAGACCCTATGATTGCAGAGGGGTTTAAGTGCCTTGACTTATTTTATTGAGTAACTTTTTTGTTTAAACACCATAAAACCATTTCCTGCTTTGCCTTGGTTAAATTAAAAGGAAGAGAAAAGTTAACAAAACAAAACAAACAATATCGATGTTAAGCGAACTGGTGACAGTCCAGGAGCACATACGCACTTGCCACTTTTAGGAACAATTTTCTTCCTCTGTATATAACGACCTTCTCCCTTTGAGCACCTCAGGGTGTCTGTCTCTTCATGACTGTTGATGCCCCACTCTTTGGTGATGAGCACTTGGGCTGCTCAAAATCACAGACTGGAAATTATGTACTTAATTTATGGTCTTCAGGATGGGAGGCACACAGGGGCAGGCTTTGGGGGGGGTCATCTTTCAGCCATGTACCTAAGTCAGCCATGAAAACTAGAGTGCACGGCATGACCAGCACTCCTGACAAAACCCTATTTATTTATTTATTTATTTATTTACTTAATTGCTGGTACTTGCTCAAACATGCAAAGAAATTATTCCATTTTGTGTTTAAAAGACCCAACATTTGCAATGCATTCTTGCAGAACCACAGAACTTTCTGTACAGACAAGAAGCACAGGTCCTCCACTGATAAATGATCGAAAGGGCAGGTAATGTCTCCGAAGAGTCTTCTGGCTAAATCACGAATTAAAAATATCCTTTTAGGAGCACATGTTCTCTCTCTAATTTTTGAGGTGCACTCTCCTGGGGAAATATTATCATTCTATTTGTTCCATTATTAAACAATTTAATAATTTGGGAAAATACCTTTTCTTATTTAAATGAAAATGAGTACTGTAGTTTGCAAAGTGAAAGGCAGGGTTTAATGTTTAGACAAAAAAGGAATTAAAAGACAGAGGCAGAAAGTCATGTATTGTCCATGTAATAATCAAAGTGTTACAATAAAATAATAGCACGTAATGAGTTCTCTTCCAAACGGTTTCTTTTTAACTGAATTGTCTTCTTTATATGATAGAATGACAAACCATTTAATTTGGTATCAAATATTTATGAGCTGTGAGTGTGCTGTATCACCAGAATGGGTGTAAGATCATAAACAAACATGCCAAGTATGGAAGCTCCAGGGGGTGGTGGCCAGTGGTGAGCCGCTTTTCAAAGGTTGTTGCTCCTTTCAATCTGTGAGCCGAGAAAGGAAAGGGAAATTGGACACTTCTTTCTCTGGCCGCCTCAAAATGTCTCTTTGAGAGTGTGCATTGGGAAGGGGTCAAGTAAAGAGCGAGGAAGGAACCTGGGTGTGGATTCTCAAAGCTTCTGCTCTCCTCCACTTCCGAAGACTCAAAGCAAACCAGGAGTTATGACAGACATTCCCAGACACTTGGAAATGGTGCAGGGCAGGACTTCTTTATCAGAGGAGTGTACACGCGCACACACACACACACACACACACACACACACACACACACACACACTGTTTTCTTCTTCTTTCAAGTTTATGATGGCTAATTTTCCTGAGACTATGTTTTACAATAAAGTTGATTTTGACCATTCGAGGAGAGCAACACGAGTTACCATAGCCATTGTCTACATGATTGCTTGCTGTGTACATGGCAGAGCTTCAAAGTCTGCAAAGAGTAGAAATTGAAACCAGAAGCCCAGTTCAATAACTTGTTCTGTACTGCGGGTTCTGAGAGTCTCCTTGAATCCCTTGGAATGAATACACTAATTCTGTGTGATCTCTTCCTTCCTTTAGTCTCAGACAAATGCTCTCTTGCCACCTAGGGCTTCCCTGTTTCTTTTTTCTCGTGGCCTCATATTAGTGGCTATAGAAGCTGTGTCTTTCTGGGTCCCTTTTTCCTATAGGAAACAGACCAGACCATTTTTCCGACTGTGACGCTTTGCTTCATTGACAAGTTCATGAAGGTTGAACGGCACCTATTTCCTGAAACGTCCCTTGTTCCAATAGCATCCCTGTAAGCAGTCATTCGGCCTCACTCTAAGACATTCTGTGAAGGGAACTGACACCAGCTGAAGAGGATTTGGCTAGTAACTCTCCTATAGCCCATCAGTGAGCCTCAGAGGGGTTTCTATTGCATCTAATCACGCCTAATCTTTCTGCAAAGATGTTAAAAAAAAAAAAAACCATGTATATCAAATTTTTGTTAATCTAATCATATGTTTTATGCATCAGGTGAACTTGGTATGTAAAGGGATCCCATAGTGCAACCTGCTGTAAAATGAAGATCGGCTCCTTTTAGTATTCATTTCTGTAAATGTGAATAATTATTCACGTGGTTGAGAGAGGTTCGCCTTCATTTAGGGTTTTGAATTTGCTGTCTTTACATTTCTTCTTCTGAAAAGGTCTCCTGTATCCCAGGTAGCCTCCATGAGCCAGCTTGCTGAGGATGAACCTGAACTTTTCCTCTTCCTCCCTCACCTCCCAGTGGTGCAATCACAGGCCTGTGCCGCCATGACACCTGGTTTACAAGGCACCGAAGATCAAACCCAGGGCTGCATCTACCAACTGAGCTATCGCTCCTATCCCTCAGTGTCTTATTTTCGGTGAGCCCCAAGTGGGTATGTATTTCACTACCGGAAAGCACAACTAGCAGGCCCTGACTTCCTGAGTCTCAAGTAGCCCAGCCCTTATGCCAGGGTGTCCTAGTGGGTCATCACCTAACAGAGAGCCGGCAGAAACCTTGCTGCCCTCTGCATGATAAAGCCGGATTTCCATTTCAATGTGGCTCAGCCTTCCTCTTTTTCCCTCCTCTTTGACAAATGAAAAGACACACAGACTTCTCAATTACAAATAGTGGCATCCTTGGGGGTAGAGTTGGGGGAGGGAGGATTCTCCAGATGGAGGGCCGTGCAATTTCTCGGCCATCAGGGATTCTGAGACTCAAGTCGCAGAAGCTAGAGGAAGCTAGACACTGGCAAGATTTTTATGGCATGATGTTTAGTGTCCTACTCCACAGAGGCAAGATTTTATGGCAGGAAGGGACTTAGCCAACAGAGCAGAGTAAAACTAGGTTACGTTCCAGGTTTGTGCCGCTGAGCGTACTCCGAAGAGGGAGCGTCAGGAAGGTGTTTCTCATCTTCCACCCTCCAGATGTGCAATACAAAGGATCCGATATTTAAACATTTGAAAGATGTAATTCTTGTTGGGGAGAACGTGGGGGAAAGTTGGAAAATCCCTTAAGTTCCCAGCATCAGGAAGTCCTATTTGACTTGGGCACAGAGAGCTGGATCATCCTTTAGGAAGGAGAGCACAAGGCGAAGAGAGGGGAGACTCACAGATGGCTGGATAGAGATGCCAGTCAAGTCTGTGGGAGAAGCCTTGACTGAATGTGAAGCAGCTGGCTGAAGGTAGGCTCAATCGGGATTTCTGGGGACGAAAAATACATTCCGGCTTGGCTCTGGATTCCAGCAGGGGGAGCCCTAACTCTGGGAACCCGACATTGGTCTCTGACCGCTTCTTATCCCCGCCTAGCCCTTTCAGAGTTCAGCATTCCTGGTCACCGAGGTTGGTAACACGGTCTATAGATGATATCGCTGAACCAGAATCAGAGGTCTCGGTCTGCGCGTCCTTGGATGAGAAAAGTGGTTAATACCTTTACAGAAACACAGCAGAACAGACATTTCAGAAACAGGTGATCAGCAGTAAAGGGGGAAAAAACCAGGAGGAAATAAAGGATACACCCCCACCCCCACCCCCTTGCTTTCCACAGGGAATGTACTCTGATGCTTCCTCTGTACGGGTGTGCTGTGCAGGGAGCCAACCCCAGGAGTAAAAACTTAACGGGTATGGGAGCTGGGTACTGGACTGGGCTTCCAGTTAGTGCTGGGTTCCTGCTGTTCTCTCTTTGGGTTGTAGAAGAAGAAACAGTCCAGCCTATCATGTACTTGAGGGGCAGCATGCCCAGGGCAGAGTTCAAAGCTGCGCTGTGTGTAGCATCGCTGTCGGGAGTCCTCAGGACCTTCTGTAATCACGGGTAAGGGCAAGGGAAGGCTTAACACACCACCCATAGATCCCATTGTCCCCAGTTTTGTGGAAAGAAAGCTAGCTGCAACTAGAAGCTCTGTAGTTTAAATAAACTGATGAAAACCCCTACTTGATTTTGTCTAATCTGAAATTTCTGAAATGTATGTGATCATAACCAGACCCCTTTTTCTACAGAGTACCTATTTTCAAGACGTGGGTGTTCTGTGCAGCCCGCTTTGAGAAATTCTGAAAGAACAGCCTCTCTGGGCTTCTGGTTTCTCTGTACAGTGGCATCCTTCATTCTGGATTCCTGGATGAAGGAACTGGTAGTGCACAAAGCATACTCAGAATTTCTAGAACAGGTGCTTGTGAATATACAGAGACTGGTCTCAACACTCATGCTCAAAGTAGATGATAAGCTTTGGTACACACAGAGACAAAGTCATGGGACAAGATGCTTTCTTTGTGTTCAGCTTGTGAACCACAGGGCACACAAGTCCTGAGGCAAGTTTTGAACCTTACTTTACTTTCTGTATGGAATGGCTCTGCCGTGTATGATTCTTGGCCTTTCACACACAAGGCCCCACGAGTTTTTGTTTTCACTTAAGCAACGAGTGAATATTCTTGTGAGGAGACTTATTCAGGGCCTCAACAGATTGCAGGCACCTACTGTGTCCTCTAGAGAACAGCAAGACCGCACTACATGAATAGGGACTGCCAGTAATAAAATGGTACAGATTGTAAAGTGGCACCTAACGCTCTAGGTTGTGAAGAACACTAGCAGGCATGGTCAGGTGCTCTGGAGGAGCCAGACAAACCTGCTGTCTCCTTCCCTTGGAACAGAAACAGTGATGAGAGATGAAATCTGTTGATCCCTTTCTCTGGGGATGTTGATTAAGCTATGGCAGAAGGAAGACAGGGAATGTGGATTTGCTGTATGGTGCTGGCCATCCACACTGCTCATGTCCACTGAATGTCCCTGTTCAATGGTGTTTATCCAGAAAGTACTAGACCACACACCTGTGTGCCAGACGTTTATTCCCATCCAATGGAAGGCCATTGTCCCAAACTCTTGCTCAAGTTCTGCTCTACTAAAGAGGTTTCCCTTCTGTTTCTAACCGTGGCCGATGATCTGCCAAATTCCACATTGATCTAGCTGGGGTTACTCCTTAGATATTGCCCGGTTGCTGTGGCTTCTATGAATGCATAGCTAGGATGCAGGCTTTAGGAGAGCAAGGGCTGTACCCTTGTAATCTCCCCTCTATAAGGGCAAATGACAGCAGAGTCTGGAGACTCCTTCAGACTCAGATCTCTGTGCTTTGAAATGATACTGTTTTTGAGTGAATAGTCTGTACTGTGCTGAATGCATCTGTCAGCGCTCTCAGAAGCCCACAGTCTTGATTTCAGTTGTTTCCTTACTGCTTCAGAATTAGAGGCTCTGATTTGGGGTTTACATCTATTTTGTTATTGATAATGTTTTGTCTGAAGATTAGTTGAACGTGACAGAATTAAGTGCCCTTTCAGGGTGGTCTGAATTCATCTCAGCTTCCACTGATGTGGTCTTCCCCCCCACCCTGTTTTCTGTCTCACCACTTTGGATAGTTATGAGGGCTTCGGTCCATTGCTGCAACCACGGACGGCACCAGAAGCCCAGGTGGCCCAGGGAAGATCTGTGGGTTGTGGTGTCTGGGACCTTAAGAGGAGTCCATGGGAAAATAATCGGCAGTTGTGAACTTCATCTCTGCCACTTTCATGGCTCTTCTGTGGGCATCCTCCTCCTACCTCTGGATGCTTTACCTCCATTTATCCTGGAATCTCATCTTGGGAATCTCAGCCACGAACAATGTGTATCCAGGAAAAGAAGAGAAAAGGAATATCCCGACTCTCTCAAACTGTAACCTCTGTGCATGATTTTCATCTCCAAGTCGTTTGTAAGATGTCAATGGATGTACTAAACCACCCAGGAAGTGGAGACATTAGAGAGGCAAGGATCCAAGACTTGTATCAAGTGTGGAAGATGTGGCAGGGGCTGGAACTCACTGGGTTCCTCTGATATCCCCTTTGCTTTGATATCCTGGTTTGTGGTTCCTAAGCATCAGAAATTATAGGCCATAACTGTATAGCAGAACAGAACTCTGGGATTAGAGGTAGGTCTCCCTCTTGGGGCAAGCTGGTGACAATGGTCATGGTAGCAGGGCCCTCCCTGTATATGAGGGGTTGCTGTCATCTCATTTAACATCATACTAACCATGGTAGCAGAAGCTTATAGCACTCTCTGGTTCCCTTGTGCAGTTTGGAACAAGAGTTCCCCATCACTGCCTGATGCTGGTCCACTAGAAACCCTGTCTGGTCTGTACCGTATCCACCACCATCCTATTCTGCACAGGCAGTTAAGAGATTCAACAGGCCTCTTAAGTCTCACTTGGCACCAGCCAGTATGGCAAATGCTCCTTTGAGTCTGCCCTCTTTCTCCTACTTTGAATAGGTTGGCCCTCAGCAAGCTCTCACTGACTTATGCAAAGCAGAGCTGAGTAGGGAGCAATCTGTCTGCTCTAAGTGGCTAGGGGACATGATGAATCTCCAGGCAGTCATGTGGCCAAGGTTACCACTGGCACTGAGAGGCTGGAGTTTGCTTCTGGAGGTCTCTCTATGTCCCTGTATCTTAAACCTAGCACATCTTGGACTGAATTTATTATCTTCTCATCCTTCTGAGTTTATTCCTTTTCTGCATTCTAAAAAAGATTTCTGTATTATGTATGCTTGAGGGCCAGAAGAGGGCACCAGATCTCGTTATAGATGGTTATGAGGCACCATGTGGTTGCTGGGGATTGAACTCAGGGCGTCTGGAAGAAGAGACATTGCTCTTAACTTCTGAGCCATCTCTCCAGTCCATTTTCTGCTTTTTTTGAAGCAAGTAAGGAGGTTTTATTTAAGGTTACTCATCGAACTTAGTTAGAGCTGGGGAAAAAAACCAAGCAAATCACACCTTGATTTTAGTTGCGGTTACTATTGCAGTTATGAAACATCATGACCAAAGCAAGTTGGGAGGAAAGGGTTTATTTGGTTTATGCTTCCACAGCACTGTTCACCATTGAAGGAAGTCAGGACAGGAACTCAAACAGGGCAGGAACCTGGAGGCAGGAGCTGATGCATGGGCTATGGAGGAGTGCTGCTTATTGGCTTGCTCACCCTGCTTTCTTATAGAACTCAGGACCATTGGTCCAGGAATGGTGCCACCCACCATGGGCTAGGCCCTCTCCCATCAGTCCCTAATAAGACAATGCCCTACAGGCTTGCCTACAGTCGGGTCTTATGGAGGTATTTTCTCAGTTGTGGTTCCCTTCACTTTAATAGCTTTAGATTGTGTCAAGTTGACATAAAACTAGACAGCACAAGCCTCAAGGGAGGGGAAAGCATGGGTCTGGAAGAATGGGTCCTCTTGGAAGGCTGGCAGTAGGGGACAGACAACTTGGACTCCAGCCAGGGATATAGCTCACGGGACACACACACATACACGAAGAAGATGATGGCAAAGGGGAAGACAAGAAGAGGAACTATTGCCAACAATAAACAGAAGTCATGAGGTAAAGAAAAGCTTTAAATCCTCAAGGGTGGATCAGCATGTCAGTAGCTAATGCATGGTGGATCAGATCCAAGAGGACAGCTGAGTCAGGCCAGCCACAGCATCCAGGCTTGATGCTCCCAGCTCAGCTTATTCTCCCTTGTCCTGCTCATTGTTTCGGCTTCTGTACAACCTAACTTGTCTTGCCCTCTGATTTCATGTGAGGCTGCCTCATTCTTGTAGCATTTTCACAGTTCGGATGGAAGAGAATCAGGTTGCCTGGCCCACCTTCCTGGCTAGACCACAACACTGGTTGCTGACCAGCATCTGGATAGGCAGTCATTGAGAATACACCGATCTATTCTGCCAGTTATGGCTAAGGATAGGACCTAGGACTGCTTTTCTCAAGAAAGTTTCAATGATTGTAATGTCCCATGCTAAATACAATCATCCGTTGTGTGATATAATCTCATTCATACGAAAAGCCCAGAACAGGCAAATTATACACAGAGAAAATATGACTGGTTGCCCAGGGCTAAGGGTGGCAATGGGGGATGGGAGTGAAAATGAAGGAGTGTAGACTTTCTTTTGGGAGTGATGGAAATGCCTTAAAGCTGACTATAGCAATAGTTATAGAACTCTGTGCACATATTACAAGCCATTGAGTTGAACAGTTATAGGCAGTAAATCGTATCTCAACAAAGTGGTATTAAGAAAACACAAATTCGACTGCACCCGGGTGGTGGGCGCTCAGGTCCCAGCCCAGGGTCCGGGAGGTGCTGTTGTAACACTGAGGTGAAACTATGTAGCCTCTTAAGAAGCTCACTTGGATCCCCTGAAGTCCACATGGCTCTATATGATGAAGATCTCCTGAAAAACCCTTTCTACCTGGCCCTTCAGAAGTGGCTCCCTGACTTGTGCAGCAAGGTGGCCAAATCTATGGCATTGACACACAGATGTTCCTGGTCCTGTGGAAGCTGGATGAAGGCCAGGAGCTGGCCTGTTCCGTGGATGGATGGTGTGTCCCCCTCCTCAGTGCAACAGCAGCGGCCACCACAAAGCCTCCCAGTCGGACAATGCATGCCCCCAGAACTGCTTCTCTGGACACACTCTCCGTCTTCAAGGTCTCCTGTGTGTGCACTTAGTGTGAGCTGCACTTTTTATGTAGTCCTGAGGCCCCACACTGTCAGGGGTTGTTTCCCATCCCTAGAACCCCCCCTTTAAGATTTCAGATCTGAGGGGCCTGGAAAGATGGCTCAGCAGTTAAGAAGAGCACTTGCAGCTCAGCTCAGTCATGAAGTCCAGAGTTTGGATCCCAGCACCCATATCAGCTGGCTGACAAGTGTCTGTAACTACAGCTTTCAAGGAACTAGTCAATCTCTTCAAGCCTCTGTGGGCACCCAAACACACATACTAAGTAAATAAAGTTGAATCATTTTTGTTTAAAAAAAAAAAAAAAAGAAAACACAAATTCTATAGGAGCAAGTACAGTATAGTTGGGGCCCTAGTTGGCCACAGCAGAAGCTGTTACATCTTTCTTGTTTTCCTTGTTAAATGCCTTTGCTTCTGGGGCAGTTTCTAAACAAATCTCCCTGAATTCATTCTCATACCCTCTGGCTTTCTAGTCAATCCCCCCCCCCCCCCATGATGCTAACCATTGGTGTACCAGTTTGGAACAGCTGTCTCTCCTCTGACACCTGAGCCTTGTCTACTACTCTGCATTATAGCTGGTGCCATTGGCAAGGGTCTGCTCCTTGGACTCCCAACCATGTAGAGGCCTTTCCTGGAATATCTGCCTGCCACTCAAAGGACCTAAGAATATTTCTGGTGTGGCTAGAATGAATGGATGCATGGTGATGGACTGGATGGAAGGAGGAGGTCAGTTATTGTCTATGTTTGTGTCTACTGCCTGCTCTTAGAAACCGTAACAACTGGATAAAAATACATGTTCAGGGCAGGGTGAATGAGGACTGGATGGCAGGTATAGCTCCTCCCTTGTCATTAGAGAATCCCGAGCCACACTCTGCCAGTAGGCTTTAGCCCATGGATGTTGGAACAGTTATGTGACAGACAGCTAGTAAACTCCCAAGGACACAGCTCTCAGTCACCATGATTCAAGTTGTTTCTGATGTGCTCCTTAGGGTAAAAAACCAGACCCCCTTGCTCATCAACCTTCATAGACTTTTTCCCAGCTATTTCTGTTCCTTGTCAAGCCCTTTGGCTACAAGATGCGGGGTGGGCAGAAGGGTAGAAGGAGATGAAAGACATGGAGGGAGCAGTCTTCTCATCTCAGAACAATGGTTTATCTGGGATACAAAACATCGTGGTGATAAAAAGCAAAGCCCAGACAGAAGAAAACAGTTTGATATAGCACACTGTGCATCTGTTGAGCACCATCTCCAGCATAATGACAGCAATCTTCCCTGTTCGCATCTATTCATCTGATTATGCAGAGTAACAATTCTTTTAGTCACACATTTATTTACCCAGGGAATTTTTAATGGATAATAAGTTAGCAAATCAGATAGCCTGTGTTCGGGATAATACTTCAGTAAACTGTCTACACCACAAGATAGTTACCATTCACATTTCCATCAACACACACAGCTCTACATGGGGCTGAGAGCTGATCTTCACAAAGAAAAAGGCAAAATTTAATGATTATTTAATATTGTTTGATCTAGACACATATTATGGCGAGAAGCCAGATTTTAGTCCTGCAACGTACCACAGATGTAAGAAGAATTGTATACTTCTTTGAGGGAGAATCTAGTGTCCTTTGGGTGTGGTTGCCTAGGCTATTTGTGTTGACGGTCATTTTCTACTCATGGTGCTTGGGATCAGACTTGGGGGTCTTCTGCATTCTAGGAAAGCAATTCCTAGCCCATGCTTCATTTGCTTGGAGCCCAGGACACACACACACACATACACATACACACACACACACACACACACACACAAATTTTCTCAAATGTTTATTACTTTGACATAAATATGTATGTACACACATATCTATCTATCTCCATATATACACATGTGTATATATATTTTTATGTGAAAGTAATAAACACTAAGGAATGTATTCAGCTTAGATATGATAAAATACAAATAATTCTTCCTCTCTTTCTACAATATAGCTAGAAGTTAACAAAATTTCTGATCCTTCTTGGATTACTAAGTGGGTCAAGAAGTCTTTTGGTTCAAGACCTGTGGGGAAGATGGAAGAAGAGCCCCGTTGAGGGGAAGGTTCAATATTGCTTAACTTCTTACCCGGCTGGCTTAAGCTATGGGGAGCTCACCTGCTGCTACGCATGGCTCTCGTGTGTACCAGCAGTCTGTGCGTCGTCCAGCAGTGCTGGCCGTCAACATGTCCTCGGTGCTTCCTTGGGCTTATCATTAAGGTGAGATCTGCTGAGATCTCAAGATCACTTTGTGGAGCTTATGTTAAGGAAAACAGCTACGTCGGGTTCCTACTACATGCCATGTCTGTGGGGTACTGTGAAAGGAAAATGTTCAATTCTATATTTATTTGTTTGAGAAAAGGTCTTGTGTATCTCAGACTGGCCTTGAATTTGCCAGGTGTCTGAGGGTGACCTGGAACTTCTAATTTTCCTGCCTCCACCTCCCAAGTGCTGTGGTTACAGGTGTGAGTCACCACACTCGGGTGATGTAGTGCTGGGAGTGAATCCCATGGTTTTATGTATGCTAGTCAAGCATCTGCAGCCTATCTCTTTAGTGAGTTATGCTGTGGACTGCTTCAAGGGTAGAATTAGATCAGACACAGACAACCGGCAGGACTTTCTATTCCTCTTGTGGTGTGACAGGCTACAGTGGTATTGGTGGGGACTCGCTGCTCTCTAAGGCTGTGTTCACACTTGGCTTGTGCTTGAGCAATGCTACTAGGCAGCTGCTAAGACAGATTCCAGTTTTTTGTAAAGTCAATTCTTTGGGATGGAATGAAAAGACGTTGGCAATTTGGGTAACTTTCCTAAAATGGTTTAGTAAAATTAGATTTGTTTCAGAGTACAAAAAAAATTTAAGGAATAAAGGGAAGGGAACTAGGCTTAATATCTGTGATTATGAACATTTTCCATGTATTTTTTCCCTCCTAATGGTTACAATTATCCTTCCCCCGCTCCCCAAGACAGGGTTTCTCTGTGTAACCCTGGCTGTTCTGGAACTCATTCTTTAGACTAGACTGGCCTTGAACTCAGAGATTTGCCTACCTCTGCCTCTTAAGTATCATAGGCATGTGCCACTGCTGCCTGGCTCTACTATTATCTTTTAAAGGAGAAATTGACATTTCCTTTTCCCAGACAAGACAGCAAGACTCAAGCTTGTGCAATTCAAATCCAACAGAGCTGTGATCTGAACCCACTGTTAGTGGCCTCTAAAGACTGTGTTGTTTTTATCAGAGCACCTCCAACTGCACAGGGCCATGCCCGCGGGGAAAGCACACCACTGCCCCTGTTCTAAATCCGAGATTCTGCAGCAGCTGGTTTGGGCTGCACCAAGGTGTTGTTATAAGAAGCCCACTCAGTGATACCAACAAATAACCTGTTTACCATATCCAGGGGACAACGCCCATCTGCAGAGTTTCAAACCTATTACTGCCTTACAATTTCATACAGATTTTTAGACTCCACAATGGGACAAAAAGCCATCTACGATCAGTGGAAATGATTCCCCCTCAGGCCAGTAATAAACGGTAAATAGTACAGTAATCTCTTATGATGCTGGACAGTAACATCAAGCCGCTGCTCTCAGTCAGCCAGGATGTCATGGGGGGAAACAATGTTGCTCTGTAGAGGACTCTGTTACCAAGCTGAGATGGACAGCAGGTGAGATACTTTATTGTATTTTGTCTTACGATATTTTCAGTTTCCTGGAGGTTTTGTCAGGATTGACTCCAACTTACGTTGTGGAACATGTGTCTAAGTCTCAGAACTTGCATTGTGTCACAGGGCCTATAGTAACAAGTGGATGTCCCTGAGCATTGTTTCTCTTCTCTCCCCTCCTAAGTTTTCCAAGCCAGCCTCTAACTTGCTACCTTCCTGCCTAAGTCTCCCAAGAAGGATTCTAGGTATGTGGCCCATGCCTGCATTTAATTATCATTCCATTCCTTTCTGTGTACTTCGGGCGCTTTAGGTGTGGAGGCTGCCCAGGCCTCCTTTTGCCCTCTTACCCACCTTCAGATGTTTTATTCTATTATTATTTTTCATCTTTAGATGTTTTTAAAAAGCTCACTGAGTTATATCTGGGAGTGGCTATATATGTCAAGCCCATTAAAGGAACTTGGGAAAGGAAATGCTCTACTGGCACTGCATCTCAACAGGGTCGAAACCTGGGTTAAGCGTGTCACACGAAGACGCTTCTAATGGTTCATTTCCTTTGCTTGCTTTCATGATCTTAAAACTCTTTTTTCAAAGAGGTTGTTGTTTGGTTTCATAGCCAGGATCTAGGTCTTTGCCTGGCAACTTGTTCTGACGCCTCAGAGGCTCAAGGGGGGGAAGAGACATTGTGAAATCCTAGCCAGAGATATTAAAGTGGACTTCAATCAGCGCTAACTTCTTCAAGAGACTTTCTCTTTGGCTCTTTGGATACCATGTGTGTTTTCTTTCAGTACAGTCTTTTTTCTTTTGTTATTTATTTATTTACATATTAATTCAATCCAATCACATTCCCCTACAGCATGGGGGGCATTTCTTCTCTCTCTCTCTCCCTCTCTCTCTCTCCCCTCCCTCCTTTTCCTTCCCTTCCTCCCCTTCCTTCCTCCCTCCCCCTCCCTCCTCCCTCCCTCCTCCCTCTTCCCTTCATTCTACCTTCTCTCTCCCCACCCACATACTGGAGATGTAATTCCTGCTTCCTCTCTAGACTCAACTCAACCACAGATCTTGCCCACTGTGGGGTATTTATTAGGCACAAGATCCTAAAAACAAAGTAGCAGCAATCACTCTCTCCTGCATCTCTAGTCTAAGAGCTCTACGGTTGGCTACACTGATGCTCACTAAAGTGGACATTAAAATGATATTATAGCAATGGCTCTCCCTGGTCATTAGAGGCCTATGTAGAAAAGACCCAAGCTAGACCTAAACCTTCCATTGAGATTAAAAACAAAACAAAACACTTATCCCTTGCTGCTTCTGTGTCTTGTTCCTTGTTCTTGTCCAGGACAATGGCTCTGGGTCATTTTCAGGACTCTGTCTTTTTGTGCAAACCATTCAATGCCTTGCTTTAGCAAAAGCCTTTTATTTTAAACATATGGGGTAGAGATTAAAAACACCAGCATTCTTGTAAAAAAATTCAAAATGAACAAATATGTTTCTAGCATTTTCTCAAACTTGAATTTCTTTGAACTACCATGTCTTCTTTCTCTGTACACACACACACACACACACACACACACACACACTCACACACACACAGAGAAACACTTGTATCTTTTAAACCATTTTCTAATTTCACATGGATGAAGATAAACTAAAATAAAGAAGTGTCATTCTAGCAAATTGCCTTTATCATTGTCAAGACTTAAGGCTAAGAAGATAGATGCAGGGCTGGGGAGATGGTTCAGGGAGGGAGGGGCTTGCTGTTCCTATTTGGGATTCCTAGAACCCAAGTAAAATGATGAACATGATGCCACTTGTCTAAACCCCAGATGCTGAGGGTCACAGACAGAAGAATCCTCTGTTAATCCCAAAAGATGGGAGGAGAAAGACCATTGACCCAAATAATCATGGCCAAATTAATCAAACTAAGCAAATAATTAAAGCAAGCATTTTTTATTTGTGTACAGGGGCTGCCTCCTCCTAAGGCAGGGTTTAAGAGGTCAGCATTGGCCATGAAAATAAGGTTTTTATAGCTCAGGGGATTTAGTGGGCAAAATAGGCGGGGTTACAGGAGCAGAACATAAGCATAGCAAGCTGGTCCCAAGGAACTCCTGAAACAAAGACGTGAATGAAAGTGGTCTTGTCAAGGTGGTTGGAACAACCTTTTGAGACAAAGGTAGGCTTGCAAGATGATTATGAACAAGGTTTTGAAATGAAGGTGTGATTGCCATTTCTGGAACAGGCAGTGCATTTGTAGTTAAGATTACAGGTGGGGCATAACCCAATACTTGAGAAACAGATTTAATAATCATAAACAAGAATGAACCTAGTTTGTCTTTTCTATAAGATGGCCTCTTAGCTTAAGCTGGAGACAGGTTAGTACATCAGGCTCACTGGCCAGTTACCCATCTGGCTGAAATGAGAAGACCCAGGTTCACTGAGAGACCCTGTCTCAAAACTAAAGTTGAGAGCAGTAGAGGATGAGATGACCTCTGTGACCTCCAAGTGCACACACGTGCACAGTTGTACACACTCGCTTAAAAAGCAAAACACTACAACAATACACTGGAGTTCGAATACTTGTGGTCGATGTGGGTTACATGGCCTGGGTAGGTCATTCAGTCTCTTTGCTTTATTTGGAAAAAGGTAGGGTTAAAGACAACTTCCTAATAGATGATTATAAAGATTAAATAACTCAATCTACATGGAGTGCTTAGACCACTACCTGAACATGTTCAATCCGTGACAGCTGTCACTCTAGCTGGAAAAGACGCTCAGCTCTGTGGCAGAGCTGGGACAGCTGTGTGTCTAATGCAAATAGTCTGTATTTGTTTTTTTGAAAAAGATTCTTTTCTCTCTCCTGAATTTTCTAAGCACCAAGAGGATGCATGAGGCCGTGGTGAGGGGAAGCAGAGCTCTCTTTCCTGTTAAACTTCATTTCCAATTCATTTTCAGTGCTTTGTTCCACTCAGGGATTGCTGCACTAGGAACTTCAGCAGATGCTGAAGACAGAGGACCATCAGTTAGCTCACTTGGCCAGGACCTGTGGAGACTGCATTTCCAAAAATTATAAAGATTTCATAGAGGATGGTGGAGCATCTATTCTCCCCCCCTCCCCATTACTTCCCCCTTTCAGCTTTTCTTTCACCCTCTGCTCCCTCCCTTTTTTCCTGAGACGGAGTCTCACTAGACCTGGTCTAGAGCCCACTTTGTAAATCACACTTGCCTTGAGCTTTCTGTCATCTTCCTGCTGTGGTCTCCTAAATTCTAAGTTTGAAGATGTATATTACTATGAGCATATCTCTTCTAATTATTAAAAGGATCAGTTCTTGAAGAAATAATCCTTTTGGGGCTGGAGAAATGGCTCAGTGGTTCTAGCATCTTCCATCTGCATTGCTGAAGAGTATTCCCCTTCTCACTTCCCAGGCTCTCTTTCTCCTCTTTTGTACAGGCAGGCAGGCACTCTCCTTAAGCCTCCTCAGGCTGTGGTATGTTACTGGTAGTTTTTGCTTAGAGCTTTTCACTTTTCCCTCAGCTTTTTTTCTGATCCCAAGAACTCTAAATAAACGTTTTAAATTACTCATCTAATTTTTTAAAGATTTTCTTTCTTTCTTTAATGTATATGAGTACACTGTAGCTGTCTTCAGACACACCAGAAGAGGGCATCAGAACCCATGACAGATGGTTGTGAGTCACCATGTGATTGCTGGGAATTGAACTCAGGACCTCTGGAAAGAGCTGTCAGTGCTCTTAACTGCTGAGCCATCTCTCCAGCCTGTTATTTATCTATTTTTAGGCAGTGTCTCATGCCCAGGCTGACCAGAAACTCCGTGCGTAGTCAAGGTTACCCTGAGTTTCTGATATCCCTACCTTTAGGTACTCAATTCTGAAACTACAGGTAAGCACGACCATGCTTGGGTTGTGTGATGTTGTGGGTCAAGCCCAGGCTCTCTTAGGTAAGCCCTGTACCAGCTGAGCCACTGCTCTGTCTAGGAGGTGTGTTTCTTGTATCGCTGCCAGCTTTTACTTAACTGTGGCTACTATAGTAATACTTTTTCTGGCAAAATTAAATATGAGACTCACAAATATTTTCCGCAGCACTCCTGTCTGTTAAGCTGCACCACATTGTGAATGCGCGGTGAAGTACTAGACGTTCTTTCTGTAAGTCTGCATCCTCACCTTTTTTTCATTACAGAACAGCCCCGTGCAGGCCCCGAGTCCCTCACACTTCACTTTCATGTTTTTGTTCACTTAATCTTTTATTCTTAAATCATTTCTTCGAATTCTTAGCTAAATTTCATTTAATCCTAGCCTCTTGTGCCTTGGGATCCTCTCCTCTAAGGTTAACAAGTCTTTCTCCAGAAAAGGAATTCAATAGGTGTAAATACTTCAGTGCCTTGGATGATTTCTATGGGCCAGTCGCCTACACAGGGTAGAGACATTTAGGTTCTGTAACCCGTGTTTGCTTGGCAGAGTGGTCCAACCTGAGCAGACACAACTGAGTCATCTGAGCAGGAGTCAGGAAGAGTGTGATTAAGTACTAGATGGAGTGGTCTCTTATTACAAGGTACATTTTGGGATCTAGATGCGCTCAGAAATAAGTTTAAAAAAAATCAGGGGTGGTGGTGCAGTGGCACATGCCTATAATACCAGCACTTGGGAGGCAGACCCAAGTGGATCTCTGTGAGTTTAAGGGCAACTTGGTTTACACAGGGACGACATATGGAAAGAGATCCTGTTTCAAAACCAAACAAACAAACAAACAAGCAGAGTTATCTGAACGCTTTCTAGATGAAAAAGTCAAGGCTGAGCAGCTGACTTTGCTTGTACAAATGCCATGTGGTCAGGTAATGGAGAGAATTTGAAACTAAAGCCTTGATATCTGACGGCTCACCTTAGGATTGGCCCTCTCTCCCCTCTGCTCCATATTTATACATGCTCTGCTCATTTCACAATAAACAAGGGATCTTTACTGATTTATTTCTGGCTTCAAAAACATGGGTGACATATGGCCCGACAAGAAGGCATGGACTAATAGACTTCTATAGAAACAGAACACTAGAAAAGGTAACTCTGGAAAATGTAACGTGTTTTCCTTGTCACCGGAGCTCATGGTGGACGTTGTGACATCCAACACACTGCTTCTGCTGTAAGGCTGTAGAATCCTGATTCCAAACAAGGCAGGCAGGACCAGGGGACAATATGAAAGCCCAAATATACTTTCTGTCTCAGCCCTACGTGGAGATGGAGCTGCCTTCGATGTGATTCGGCAGACAATCAGAACACTGACGTTTTTTTGGCAAAATTTCCCGGCATTTCCATAAATCCCTTTTAGATTCCTCTTCCCTTCAGCTCAGCAAGACAGTCACATTTTCCTGGGCCTCTGACAAACAATAGCATCCAAATGATATTTAAAACCAACCCCTCAGCATGACAACTGAGGCTCAACCCATCAGAGAAAGGAAGGTCACCATATGCCCCATGCTCTTTGTGTCCGCGCTGCTGCCATTTTACAGCTGCCCCGGGCCTCTTTATTTGACTTGGAGAGACAAGAGCTCTACTAAAGCGCACAAAGGGGATTTAGGATTAAGCGTTGTCTTCTACTTCTGCAACCTACAGCATCTTTCATCCTCACAAAGGTGGGAGGGGCTGAGGAGAAAGACCGGGCTCACAGGAGGAGGTTGGGGAGGAAGCCAGGCGATGAGGCGGGCAGGGGAAGAGAGCAATCTTTTTAAAAAGCGTTGTCCTTCTCACCCTCATTTTGTCTTCATCACACAGAAGCGCCATCTGTCCTCAGACTTGATGTGTTTGCCGTTCAACAACAGCTTACGGAGGAAGCAGATTATGAAGCGAGCAAAATGCTGCCGACTGTATCGGCAACTGTACTTTGTCCAGCCTGAAAACTTTTGTAGCTCATCATAGCCAGCCCTGCTGGTCCTGCCAGTTTGGCGAGCCAGCGGGAGGTCACCTGCCCCTGTAGTCCTGGGCTACCACACCGAAGTGTCTGCTCCATACAGGTTCATGATACATTGAAAACAAAAAACAAAAACAAGCAAATCCTTAAGTTTTCTAGCATGCCAGCCTGGCCAGATGTACTTGAGTCAAGAATGGCAAATTCACTGTTTTTGTTTTGTTTTGTTTTGTGTGTGTGTGTGTGTGTGTGTGTGTGTGTGTGTGCTTACCCTTTCCTGTGGCCAACCAGAGTCAACTTTATAATGTGCTGACATGCAAGCAAAATATCCAGGCATTCTTTTCAATACATAGAACAATTTGATCATACCTCCCCTAATTTAATTAAAGTTAGAATTCAGACTAATGGGTTTCATTATACTAATTTTAAAAGAGCTATTTATTTTATTTTATGTGTGTGAGTGTTTTTGCCTGCAAGTGTGTATGTACACCTCATAAGTTTCGTTGTCAGAAGAGGGTGACAGATCCCCAGGAACCCTTCAGTTACAGATGGGTGTGAGCCATCTTGTGAATTCTGGGAACAGAACCTTAGTTCTTTACAAGAGTAAGAAGTGCTCTTACCTGCTAAGACATCTCTCCAGCTCCATTTTTTCTTTTTTTAAAAATGTAACTAATTTATTTATTTTATGAATATGAATACACTGTTGCTGTCTTCAGACACAGCAGAAGAATGCATCAGATCCCATTACAGATGGTTGTGAACCACCATGTGGTTGCTGGGAATTGAATTCAGGACCTCCGGAAGAGCCGCCAGTGCACTAACCACTGAGGTATCTCTCCAGCCCCAATTTTTTCTTTTTTTAAGAGGTTAATTCATGTTTTAAATTTATAAATATAGAATTAAGTTCAAAAGATTGATTATACACCTTTAAAAAAAAATCAACTTTTGCTCAGAGAAAGCCTGACTTTTTGAGACCCCCATGAAGATAAGAGGCGACATTGTAACCTCTGCTCCAGCTTCCTGTCACTCTGCAATGTAGAGGAGCACTTGTACATTCCTAGTTTGCTACTATTGTTACTTTTGCACTTTGGTTATTTTAAGTTCTCTGTGATAAGTAATATTGACCCCAGTATCTTTGAGCATGCAGGTTTTTTCCAGCCTTTAAATTGCTTTCTTAGAATATATAGTGACAACTAGGGTAATGGAATAAAGTTAGCAACATTTTGAACGTAATTGTAAACTTTGCCATTTAAGAAAAGCTTACTGTTTTGGGCAGGATTTAAAAGGGAGGAGTGGTATTTCGCCATCACGTTTGTCACGCACATGTTATTAAATAGCCACCAGTGTCACTTAATACATGCTTTCTTCAATGGAACAGAAAGCTTGTGAGATTGGTTTTGTGTTTGGTGCAGGAGAGCTAAGCCAAAGGCTTTGTGCATACCAAGCAAGCATTCTGCTATTGACTCATGCTCAGCCCAAACAGAAAATTTAATGTTTATATCTAAAGTATCCCTAAGATCTAGGAATGTAAATCACTATTAGACATCTGCATTCTTTTCCTTAGGGACTCAGTGAACTTTAGATCCCTAGTATGGAATATGAGTGGTTAAGTTAGACACTTTTACTTAAAATTTGGCTGTATCGTTCTGGGATTGTAATACGTTTTGTACACAGCCTAAATAACCTATGCATTCAATTACAGAAGAGTAACAAACACCAATTTTAAGCTCTAAATGTCAAGGACTAATATTATATATGGGTTTTGTAGACAGCCAAATTTAAGTCTAATATAATGTTTAGATCCCATTTCATACTTTCCTTGGGGAATTTTACTGTTTTAAAAATTTACATTGAGGTTGAATATGGCTGCTTATATCTGTAATCCTAGCACTTGGAAGCTGCATTAAGAGAGTCACTGTGAGTTTGAAGTCAGCATGGGCTACACAGGGAGAGTCTGACTCAGAAAAAGAAAAATTAAACTAGTAGAGGAAAAGCTCTCTATGTCTGGAATAACCCAGGTTCCGTTCCGCGCGCATCTGTGTGTGTGTGTGTGTGTGTGTGTGTGTGTTTGCACTGTGCCTGTGAAACGGAAATTGTCGTGCTGATTTTAAACCATATTATGAGATGAAGTACTTGGGCTATTCAAACATTTTGTTTAGTTACCTTGTTTTCTTAGTCTTTCCCTTTTTATTATTATCAAACACAAACATAAACATTCTTGTGTTTGATTGATTGGAGCTTTTGATTCCCCCCCCCCCGAAATCATTTGTATCAAAAAACATGGGACTAGAGAGATGGCTCAGCAGTTAAGAGCACTTGCTGCTTTTGCAGAGGACTGGGGTTCAATTTCAGAATCCACATGGCTGTTCTCAACTGTCTGTCACTCCAATTCCAGAGGATCTTCTGGCTTTGGCCACTAGGCACACATATATACATGCAAGCAAAATTTTATATTCATATACACATATATACATATACACATAACACACACATTTATAATATATATATGTATATGTATATATATCTGCACCAGACAACTTTAATTGCACCACAAGCACACTGCCATGTCACTGCATCTGAATTCTGACTATGCTGTTGGCTTAGCCAATGTAAAGCTCACACCCATAACTGCAAGGCAGTGGCCGCCATTTATCAGACTTAAGCTGCACCCTGGCAAAAGGCAAACCTTCATTAACCTTTGTAGTTTGCACAACTTAATTGTTTTTGGATGTGTTCTGATTTCTTTGAAGCCAAGTCCACATTAGTGCTCGTGAGTGAGAATTGGTTTTACATATGGAGCTGGGCGGGCTGAGGGAAGAAGGCTCTTAGTGTTGTCTGCCTAGGGAGGGCAAGTAACTTTAACTGTTTGCATTTAAGCTCAGGAGGGCTCAGTGTTCCCTTTAAGGAGGTGGCCTCAGCAGAATAGGATGACACATACCTCTTCTTCTAGGTGTGCTCATGAACTGACAGAGCAGAGCACCATCATCCTAACCGTTCTCTCTCCTTGTGAAAGTTAAAAGCCAGAGCAAAGATAATTCACCAGGGAATTCCATATAGCATCATATTCCATGAGTGGGTGTCTGAGAGTCTGAGTGGGTGTCTGAAAAGTATACCCCCTCCTCAGAAGAAGGCATGGAGCTAGTGTCTGTGCAAAGCTCCCAGGTCCCTCTCATTGTCTATAACTTCTGAGTGGTGTAAGGCACATCCCATCACTCCCCATATGGAACCTGGGGTCATTCCAGGTGAATACACTGGTAAAAGAAGAGTCTGAATATGTCCTTCATTGCTGATTTCTAGCTACCAATGTCATTGCACCGACATGGGATAGGAAAGAGATTTCCTAATGCTTTTTTCCTATTATTCATTCATTCATGCACTCATTTATTGTTCGCTTGTTTGTTTGTGTTCATGTCCTGGCATGCATGTGGAGTCAGAAGACAACCTGTAGGAGTTGGTGGGTCTGTCCTGATTAGTTTTATGTCAACTTGACACAGAGTCATCAGGGAGGCCTCGGCAGTGGGGAGTCTCCGACCTCAAGGCCAGCCTGAGCTACAGAGAGAGTTCCAAGCTAGCCTGGGTTATACAGAGAAAGCCTGTCTTAAGAAAACAAAACAAAAACCAACCAAACAAACAAAACAAAAAGAGAGAGAGGGAGTAAGAAAGAGAGAGAGAGAGAATCCAGCTATATAGTGAGAACCTATTCTGAAAAAGACAAAAACAAAAAGCAAAAGGAACCCCCCACCCCCCAAAAAAACCCTTAGAATCATTAGAGAGGAGGGAGCCTTAATTGAGAAAATGTCTCTATAAGATCAGGCTGTGAGCAAGCTTGTAAGGCATTTTCTTAACTAGAGACTGATTGGAGGAAGGCCCCAACCCAATGTGGGTGAGGCCATCCTGGGCTGGTGGTTCCAGGTTCTATAAGAAAGCAGGCTGAGCAAGCTATGAGGAGCAAGCAAGTAAGCAGCCCCCATCCACGGCCTCTGTATTAGCTCCTGTCTCTAGGTTCCTGTCCTGACTTTCTTCAATGATGAACTAAGATGTAGAAGTGTAAGCCAAATAATCCTTTCCCTTCCAATTTGCTCTTTGGTTATGGTATTTCATCACAAGGATGGTAACCTTAACTAAGACAGAATCCCAGAGATGGACCTCAGATCATCAGGCCCCTTTACCTCCTCAGCCATCTTATCTGCCTAAAATATATAATTTTTGTGAGCTGGAGATAGTGGGCTCTAATATAGCTGTAATGTCACTGGGACATGAAACTTTGGTCAGTCTACTGGCCTAAAGTCTCTCTTGGCATTTTTCCATCCCCACACATTTATCATATGTTAGTCACAAGCCAAATACTGCAAGCCATACCATTACCTGTCACCTGAGACAAGGTCCTTTTCCCAAGGACTCTCTTGCCTAGTGGGAACACAGATCAGCAACCTTGGCTAGCCAGGGATGAGTGTTCAGTATGAGTACCTCCGGCAAACTCAGGATGGTTGGAAGCAGAATCACAAACCCAGACTTCATTTGCAGAAGCTGGAAAAGCAGGACTCACCATTCAGTACCTCAGCCTGGCCCGACTGGCACCGAGTTCCAGTGACAGCAGGAGCATCTTGGTAGGCAGAAGCATCTCAGCATCTTCAAAGGTACAGCATCTCTGGTCCTGTTGCCACTGTCTTGGCAGAGGAGATTCTCTTCCTTAACTTGGGATGTGGTTTACTCGGTTCTCTACTCCACCCCCTCTCCCCAGCAGTTCCCACGTTAGCCACACCCATGCCCTCTTCCCAGAAGGGAAGTTTGCCCTTTGATAAAGGTTATTCCTTAAGGCAAACCGGTCTGCCTCCCTCAACCTTACAGTCTCTCCCACCTTCCTTTTCTGCTGTCAATTCTTCCCACTTTACCTTTCTAATCATCTCTTTCCCAGCTCCCTCTCCCTGATTCTCTATACTTACAAGCCGCCCTGCTGCTTGCCCCCATTCTTCATGACCTTGTGATGCATACCTTGTCTCCTGGCTGGGTAAGAGCACAAACACCTTAGTTAGCTGTCTAAATTTTGGTTGTCTTGTCTGTAAAGTGCCAGTGCCCAACAATACCGTAGTAGTGAGATAAAAGACAATAATGAGATGAGAGCATCCACTGCTGATCCTTTTCTCAAAGTTCTTGAAGGACTGTGTACAGGACCGATCTAAATGCTGTTTTCTTTGTTGTTTTTTTCACATATGCAGCATTGTCAGCTTGCCGATACCAAGTCCTCCTGAGCCTTGAGTGTTTCCTCCTGGGATGAAAACCATTTTCCTTTTCTTTATTTGGCTTCCTGGTAGTGAGGAATTCCCAGAAGACAACACTTGCTCTATAGGTGCCATCCCAGCTTCATTTTCTGGAAGGACCACCCGCTTCCTTTGCTTTCACTTAAACTTCTATGCAAAGGGCTTGTACTTCATGACTTGCCTGCCCAGGGTGACCAGCTCTCCCAATTTGTTGGCCACTGAGGGTTTTCCTAGGGCAGTACTTTTAGGACATAACCCACAGTCCCTAGGAATCTGGCTAACCTGACCTTCATCATCAACTGTGTGTGGCCATTTGGGTCGCCTGTCATTGGTAAGCCAAGAAATGTAAAATGAAATTCATGCTTTTTCCTTCTCTCTCTCCAGCTTCATCCCTTCTCACTTCTGGTATTAATCAGATTGGCAGCTCTTCTGTGGCTTGGTTATCTTCCTCCAGAGAAGAGGAGTCATAGTAGTTTCTAAGGTTTTGGGTTTAGGGTTTGGATGGCTGATTGTGAGGTATTGATGACATTGTTTACGGTGATGCCCCAGAACAGTCACGGAAACTAGACCTTTGAAAAGCCAAGCGTGCATTTGGAAAGTTGGAGAAATCTTTATCGTGTTACACGAGAAGTAAAAGATGAACTCATTTAAATCCACCCTATCATTCCCCCATTTTGATGCCCTTATATTTATATGAGGTGTCAATTTTGAGGGATTTTTCCCATCAAAGCTCAAAGGTTGCTAAATCCAATTCTCCACAGAAAGGTTGAGGATGATGATGGGGTGATAAACAGATTAGTAACAATGAATGACAGAGATGTACCTTATAAAAAGGGACAAAAGATTGTGAGCAGACATCTTCTATTTCAGACAGCTGGGACTGTGGCAGAGACTAGGGGCAAACACTGTAACACTGTGTGATTAGTATTCCTCTTATTCACAGAAACGTTGGCAGTGCTCAATCATGTGGGTGAACAGAGTCCTTCATCCTTTTGACCATTTCCTCACCCTGGCTGGGCCACATGCTGCCAGTTAGTGTTGAAAGGGACGGCTACCTCTCCCAGGCCCTTGTCCCTCTCTACAACTGTTAGAGACCCCCAAACATTTTTCCTGCTTTATGTTTCCACATTTGGAGCTGTCCTTCTCACAGCAAATCACATTGGTCTTCCTACAGAAATCTTTTCTTCACATGGGGAAATAGGGAGGAGGGAACCCTTGTCTAAAGCCTCAGCCTCCCTAGTTTTGTCTGACAGCATGGTAGTATGTGTGAGCTCAGTCAGTAAAGAACATTCTGGAGCTCAGTGCTATAGATGTCCATTGCCCTATGCACCGATTGAGAGATGTTGGCTCTTACACTCGATGGAGAATTTAGTCACCGTGATCTGCACATGTAGCCCACCAGACTCTAACTCCCTCACCTTTTCTTATTTCTTCTGGCTGTTTCCCAGAAATAACCCTCTTTTCTGGTCATTCTGGTGCCCTCCTGGCCAATTGCCTTTTCTGACCTTGTGAGCTTGGAAAATAATGGAATGAAATAGATTCTTGTATGATTTATGGTTTCAGAGATTTCAGACAACAGCTAACTGCATCTGTGGCTTTGGGACCATGGTGAGATCCCATAATGCACACAGTGTGGGAGAGGAAAGAGTCTCATTTGGTGACAGCCAGGAATCAGAGAGAAGGGCATAGAGGAACTGGCTAGAGGTAAAACATATCCCCAATGACCTTCTTTCTATAAACAGATACAATTCCCAATAGTCCATTTAGCTATGAATTCATCAGTGATGATATCCACTGATGAAGATCTTGATGACTCAATCACACTCATTAGCAGCACCAGCTGGGAGCCAAGTCCTCAAACCATGAGCCGTTGGGACCATCATTTTATATCCAAATGATGACACCTGCTACACTACCAGCAGCCTTTGGCTTGTAGGATTGTCCTCTCTGAAGGTCCTCAGATTCAAGCAAAGTTCCAGTTCTACCAGAAAATTCACTATCTCATTGATTCAGTGCTACTGTTTCCTAAACTCCACCAGAGTGGCTCACTTGGGGACAGTGCGTGCATTAGCCCTGGTAGCTTCTTTCTATAACAGACTTCCAACATAATAGCATGCATGAAAATTATGGTATAAAAAAGGAGTTCATGTGAAATATCACTGTATCTTGTACTGTGTATATGTACATCATGGCTTGAGAGGCATCAATCATTGGGAGTCAGTCCTTCTTATGTAGACTGTTGACTATATTGCTTCTTCTGAGTTCTAACAGGTCTTTGAGCCATTGTAGCAAGCAAGAAATGCTAGTATAGTGAAGTCAGTTGGAATATGCTGTCTGTCATCTTTTTCATTGATATGACCAATTACCTAAAAAGAAGCAACTTAAGGGAGGAAGTGATGTAACCCATACAGCCTGGGTCCTGGAACCATGACTACATCAGACACATAGACACATGTACCGAAAAGTTCGGGTCAGGTGGGGTACAGCAACCAGGAACCTCAGAGTGTGGGTAGGTGCAGCACAGGAGGGGTTATTCTCCCCTAGTCTTAGTGGGAGGTTTCTGTAGGTGAGCAGGCCAGGTTGTAAACTGGAAGAGAGATTGGCAGGGGACGCCGATTTTGTTCCCAGCATCCACATGGCAGCTTATAACTGTCTGAAACCTAGTACCAGGGGAATCTAATGCCCTCTCCTCTTCTGGCCTCTGTAGGTAATGTATACATGTGGTGGTCACACATAATGCAGGTAATAACTAGATTTTTGTTGTTGTTGTTGTTTTTTTTTTTTTCAAGACAGGGCTTCTCTGTGTAGCCCTGGCTGTCCTGGAACTCACTCTGTAGACCAGGCTGGCCTCAAACTCAGAAATCTGCCAGCCTTCGCCTCCCAAGTGCTGGGATTAAAGGTGTGTGCCACCACTGCCTGGCTGACTAGATCTTTTTTAAAAATTATTTTTCCATCCTCCCAGGTTTGACCACTTCAATATTTTAGTTCATATAATTCTACTTTTAAAAAAAATCTACTTTTAATACATATGTGTATTCAAATGATACTGTATTATATGTTCTTGTTTGTGGCATGCATTTTTCTCTTAAAATATACCATAAATAGCTGCTTATTGCAAATAAAGTCATTTTCTACCATTTACTTCCTCCCTGAAGAGCGATGAATTCATTTGGCTCCTGGTTTGAGAAGTTACAGTCCATGATGATAGAGAAAGTATGGCAAGAGGAAGCTTCATTTTGGTGGAATCATGGAGCAATTTGCTTACATTTCAACAGACCAGGAGCAGAGAGACCTTGGCTTAGATCCCCTTAGCTCCACCCCTGTGTCTTTCCATCTGCTAATTAGGCTCCCTGTCTTATAAGATCTACAACCTCCAAAAATTATACCACTAACTGAGTAGCAAATGTTCAATCACATGAACCCAAAGGGGTCATTTCATACCCAAACTGTGACATTCTATCATTGGCCCACATAGGCTCATGCCATCTCAAAGCACATTCCAACTGTAAAAGTTCCAACACTGCTTCAAAGTCCATAGTTTAAAGTTGACTCTAAGACTCAAGACAATCTCTCAACTGGAGCCTCTTATTGTTTTCAAGCAAAGAAAACAAAACTGAAACCTGTTACCCACTTCCAACCTAAAATGATGAGAGTGAACATTCCTAGTCTAAAAGAGAAGAACGGGGCATAGCAAGAAACAAAGCAGGGACATAGGCAACCCTGAAACCCCATGTCTAGCGTCTAGTGCTGTGATAACATCTCCTGTACCTGGACAGTTTGGGGCAGCTGCTACCTTCTAGCTTTGTTGTCTGTGGCACATACATCATTTCTTTTGAGTCATTTGTACTCGGCACCTGCAGCTTTTCTCAGTGTATATCTATATACCTGTCATCTCCATAGCAACTTAGACTTCAGTTTCATTGCTTCATACAGAGACCCCTCAGGAACTCTCTTCAAGGAATCTGGCCCTATGACACACTCAGAGGACTTCAGAGGACCTTGGTGCAAGCTGACTCCAGCACTCTCACATCCTGTGTACCTGCAAACACATCATCACATGGCTAATCTCTGCTGTCTTCTAGAGATATAGCTTGGTTCCATTAGACCACAGCTATGGTGGCTTCGGGAGTGTCTGCCTGTTTCAATCTGGGATAACATTTTCCTGGGAGTCTGTTTTTGAGTAGGAATATCTGGCTTGGCATTCTCTGTGAAAGCATTCTCTTCTCTTTATAAGTGAATTTGCGTCTTTAAAATCTGGAATTATTGATGAGTTGAGTATTTTCCCTAAGGCACCTTTCCTATTGTCCTAGGGCAAGATACTTGGTTTTCCTTCGTTGGCACCAGACAACTATCACCTATTTGTCTACATCCATTTGTCTTCTACTTTGCCAGGGCTCATATTCCCGTAAATGTGCCAGCCTCTGTTCTCCATATTTTCCTGCTCTTTATTTTGCTCTTAATTCTCACTGTAAACCTCATTAAACTTGGCAAACAATAACCATGCCACATCCCAAATGTTACGCTGCTGCCTTAAACATCTTCCAACAAATTAGTTTGTAATTCAGCCTCACTCAAGTTTTAGGGATGGATCAAGTACAGCTTAGGAGCTTTTCTGAAATAGAACATAAATGACTTTTTTACCTCTGTTCTCTTCTGAGGTCCTATGAGCTTGTTCTTCACTATTTGCATTTCTAAGGATGTTCTGTTCTTTCCTTGCCCTTTAAGACTGGCCCATCAAACTCCATTTAAGGCATTCTAGGACTTTGCTAGCCTGAAGCTTCAAACTCACCCCCCAGTGCTTCTCACAAACCTAATCTAAAGGCCGAAGAAGCATATGGTCTCAGGTTTCTTTGCTTTTTTTTTTTTTTTTTTTTGGTTTTTCGAGACAGGGTTTCTCTGTGTAGCCCTGGCTGTCCTGGAACTCACTCTGTAGACCAGGCTGGCCTGGAACTCAGAAATCCACCTGCCTCTGCCTCCCGAGTGCTGGGATTAAAGGCGTGCGCCACCCCTGCCCGGCTCCGAGACATCTTTCAAGCCCTTACACCATCTACAATGTTGAACATTATTAACAGCGCCATAAGGAACCGTCTCAGATCCTGCACAATCCATCATTGCTTCTTGCAATAAATCTGTGGGGCAGAATGTGCATTTTCAAATCTCTAGCTACCTATCGACGAACGCCCTTCACTAAGGCCTTCAGTTTGGGTTTCTTTTAACACTTTCCCCATGGCCGTGATTCAGTCAATAGATACCACTGACAGACTTTGGCCCCTTAAAAATAGTAGCTGTACAAAGGCATAGACAAATTAAAGCCAAGAAGGGGAAAAACAAAAACAAACACAGCTCACAGAGGGCCTCACAAAGATGTCATAGAATAAGTAAGTAGACTTACAATGTCTCTTTAAACGTTCCTTATTACTACTAAAGACGTAAATAAGTCATTCTTGGTCAAAAACTGCATGGTTACTGGGGCTCAAACAGCATGCCCTATGTCCAGCTTTGAAATACCGGGCACTGTCGCTATTCACTTAGCGGTGTTTGAAGTGGCAACATGTCGAGAAACCAATCGCTAGCATTCCTCCACGGGGGCTTCTCCGGCACGATGGTGGAAGCCAAGGCCGGGACACAAAGTCCTGACGCTCAGGTGACTCACAGCCCCACTTATCTCTATGTGAGGCCCAAACACAAGTGCCAGAATTTCACTTTCTGCCGTTTTCTATTTTTGCTAATTGCATTCACTGTACAGTCTTTCTTTATATCCTGCACAGTTTTGAAAAGGTGTTTTAGCCTCTGGATTTAAGCAAATTGGTTCCCTCAACTCCCCATTGAACCACTCTGAGTTAATATTCACGGTGTCCTCGGTGTTAACACAGCTTGGTTTTGCCATGCTGCCCTTGCTTGATCTAGCTAATCTTAATTTGTTTTACAAAGTAGATTACTTTTTTTTCCAATAATGAGTCAATATCCAATTCAGCTGAATTTTGGTCTTACATTGATTGCTGCTCTTTACTGATGAGAAATTATAATGTTGGTTTTAAAAACAGAATCCAGAGTAGGTTTGCATTTGGAGAGTTTTTAATTTCTTCCCAAGTGTGGTCCTCCTGGGCCCTATGTTCTAAAACACTTGCTTAGCAACAACAAGTATGTATCTAGAAGTATTGGGGAATACCCCTGTTTTGTTCAAACACTTTGCTCCATGTTGGGAGATGGCTTAGAAGGTGACCAACAGACAGTTGGTCACAAAGAGATGTTGGGTCACTAAGCACATAGCCTACCACTGATGTTTAAATGATTCTGGAAAGCAAGATCTAATAGTGACTTTTTATGTGGTTATGACCAAACACATGACAAAAGCAACCTAAGAAAGGAAGGGTTTATTTTGGCTCTTGATTTTTGTTTTTGTTTTTGTTTTTTAAGACAGGGTTTCTCTATATAGCTTTGTCTTTCTGGAACTTGCTTATAGGCTGGCCTCAAACTCCCAGAGATCCCCCTGCCTCTGCCTTTCAAATGCGGGGATTAAGGATGTGTATCACCACTACCTGGCTTTGGCTCTTGATTTAAGGATACAGTCCCTCGTTGTGGAGAAGACATTGTGGGGGAACATGAGGCAGCTGGCTGCATTGCTATCTGTAGCTAGAGATGGATGCAGATGGTCCACACCCTTACTCCTTTTTGTCTAGACCCTGAGTCCACTCCATGGACCAGTGCCACCCACATTTAGTTTGGGTCTTCCCATTATCACTAAGTTTCTCTCAAAAGACTCTCATAGATAGGCAGGCCCAAAGATTTTTCTCTTAGGTGATTCTAATTTTTTGTCAAATAGACAATTAAGATTAACCGTCACACAAGGCAAACCTGCTTCTTAAGATTAAATCACACAGACAGATGTCTGGAAGGATGGATGGGGAAAACAAACAAACAAACAAATAAACCAGTATGCCGACATTAATATTTTTTTTCTTGCTCCTGATCCTCCCTTTGGGATTTCTCCATTACACTCAGAAATAATCACAACCGTTTATCCCATTATCATTGGTCATGAAGAATAATGATACTTTCATCAGATGTTATTTTCATTAACACCATTATTATAAAAATACATATGAGCAATATCTTATATTCAGGATGCCTTTCAACTTCCCCAGATTAATCAATCTATGTTCAAATGAACATTATCTTGGACCCATTTTGACTAGTTAGTCTTGTAGCTTTCTTCTGGTTGGTTGGTATCTAACCCTAACCACTGCTCTTCCCCAAGACTTGATTAGTGTCTACTCAGCATTTCTCTCTGACCTACTTCATCCTGAAGGTGGACACGATTGTTTCTGGGATCCAAAAGGTTGGAACTTTTAAATCTTGGTGAGAACAGGCTGTGCTTTTAAATTTGGGAGGCGGAGACTCTCGGTAGCCTTGATCCCTCCTGGGTGCTCTTCTTTTTAGGTTCCTGCAGCAGCTGTGTCACAAGGCTTACAAATCTTCATTAAGTGGGAGGCATCCCTCTCCTCTCCAATGAATGTGTGGTTGTTTTTCCCTCCCTGGAGGATGCAGTCTCACAGCCAGAGAGAGAGAGAGAGAGAGCAAAAAGTTCTTTCTTCAACTTGATTTACTTCCTTCTTCCCTTGATTAAAGGTATCTCTCCTCCCAAGATTATGGTCAGTAGAGCACATTCCTTTTTTCCCTTCTCCAATGTCTTGCCCTTTCCCTTACAAAAGACTTCAGAATCTACTGGTTTCATATCATATATTTCCCAAATATGGGCTAGGTGCTCATGTCTTGTATTTATTTTTCCATAGTTGGATCAATGTTGGGTTTAGCAGTTCCAATCCTAGGTGGGTACTTCTTACACATACGTGGAACTATCTTGTCCAAAGACATTTTAAACAAGAAAATCCTTTGTGCAGAAGTATGGGCACCATTAAAATGAGTCCCACAAAATGGGTCCCAAAGTAATAGGTCCCACACCCAACAAAGTAATAGGTCCCACACCCAACATACACAATTTAGAAAGACAGGTCCTCACTCTCAGGCATGATCCTTCCACTCTTGGCCTTTCCGAGCACTCGAGCTTGCTTTATAGGTGCATGTCTCTGATGAGGGCTTTTGAAGAGCATAGAACCCAAACTTTCCCTCCTATCATTCTCTAGAAACATTTCCCCCAAAGCAACCTTAGAACAATTCTGGGACTCAAATAAATATGAGAAATATTCCATCTCCTCAATTGATTATACCTCAAGGTCTCCAAATTACCTTTCATACTGCACCTCTCCAGGAGAGGGGTGGGCCGATGCTTTGCTCACCTTCAGTGACCATTGGACCCCCATGGATGAAGATTTATCTAGAATGTTAGTTAAGACTGAATGGATGAAGCGAGGCCCCTTTGTGTTCTTTAGTTAAGGCTGCACAGTTTACATCCCAAAAGAGAAAAATGATTACTAGGATTATGCTTTATTAAAATTGTATTTCTGGCCCAATGGCCCCAGGGACAGAGAAAAGTCCCAGAATCCTGTGACCTGGCATTGTTTGTAGCTTGAGACCATCTGTTGTGTTCCAGATGGTTTTTGTCCATTCCATCCCTATGCTGCAGCAGCATGCTCTCCGCCTCCTTGTCTTCTTCCCCAGTCCTCCTCCTTCCCTCGTCCTGAAGGTTTAAGCGGGATACCTTGGATTCTGCCCTTATCCATGTCCTTGGATTCTGCCCTTATCCATGTGAGGGGTCTGCCCTTTGCCCATCACTTTACAACTCTACATTGCTTCAAAAATAGTTGTTTTTTCCTCCAGAAAATAGGGATAGACAACTGTGCTACTATTCAACAGGCATAACAAGGAGATTTGAATTTTTAAAATTGATTAAATTTGTTCTTTGACAATTTCATACACATGATTTGTTGACAGCAAAGAGTGTATAATGTCTAGTTTCCAGCAAAAAACACTCACGGGAATTTGTTGATAGTTAAATGGTTCACTCATGCAAGACTCTCACCATCGTGGGTGGCATGTATGCTCTCAGAAATAGCGTAAGTTGGAGCTGCCCTACCTCAGTGGCATCCCCACCTGGCTGAAGTTGATGTGGAAAGATCTAAAGGAGCAGATTTACAAACTGGCCAAGAAAAGCCTGACTCCCTCCCCTCCCAAGTAGGTATGATCCTAAGGTACTCACATGGTGTGGCGCAGCTCCGTTTTGTGACTGGTAATAAAATCTTGAGGACCCTTAAGTCCAAAGGCTTAATCTCCCTGAGGTTCTCTGCCAGTTGATTAGAAAAGCAGTTGCTGTCTGAAAGCATCTTGAGAGGAACAGAAAAGAGAAGAATGCTAACTTCCTCCACATTCTGATAGAGAGAGCAGAATTCACTGACTGGCTCGTCACTATAGGACTAAGTGAGTCCTCCTGCCCAGTTGGAAATGAGTCATCCACAGCTTCTTTTCTAGTGGCATACACTCTCTTGTGTACATGAGCAATTAAATCACTTTAAATAAATAAGAAATGCTAATACATAATAAAACCTGCCTCAACACTTCCTCAACTATCTGCACCTTTGGTGACTCTGCATTATTATTCTTTGTGATATGCAAGAGGCTTGTCACACAGTTCAAGGTAACTCTGTATCAAGTGGTATTCCTAGTTACAGATGCCTTGAAGACCTGTGGAGCAACTGTCTTCAGGACATGTGAATCAAGGAGCAATAAGAGAGCCTGTTAGACAAAATGATGGTGTGGGGCAATTTACTGTAGAGTATGTGCTCCTAAGATGAGCTCACTCCCACCCACAAGTGTTTTATCTCAAGATGTAAGGAAATAGGACACCTGCCAGAAAAGCTGAGGGAGATGTTCTTGTCTCTAGAGACCATGATGGGCACAAGTGAAAGAGAAATGGATAAGAGACCAATCAGATTATTGATGGCCCCTGTTGTAGAGTTGCAGCTCTGGTGGAAGACTAAGGAGGAAGAGCTGTGGGTGTGCAGAAAGGGTGAGGAAGGTCGTGGGGAAAGATAGTGGAGAGATTTCCCTAGAGCAAATTAGCTGTGCACACTAATATGTTGATTTGCTTTGATATTGTCAACTTGAACAAGAGTCAACTTTTCGGTCACACACAGGAATATTTACATCAACAGATATGTGTTTGTGTATGGTTATATATATATATACGGTTATATATACATACGTGTTTGTGTGTGGTTATGCATATACATATACTACACACACATACACACACACTCACATATGGTTTTGTAGTTTAACAAAACACATTCATGAAGAAATAATATGATAAAGTCTGTGTTTTATTTGCTTATTATTTCCTCAATGGTTTTGTTTCCTGATCTTGGAGTAATGGGGACCTAAGGAGCAGCAAGTGGAGCCTGGATTGTTGGAAGGAAACAGGAAGAGGCGGGGAGAGAGAGAGAGTGGAGTGAATGAGGCTGGATGGGGGTGGATGGGGTGGTGCCACTGTAAATTTCCTGTTGCCAAGAATAGAACATACAGCATACTTAACATTCTTAAGATTAATAGTGGCAATTCTGTGTGTGCATGTGTACATGCACATATGTGTTCCTTTAATATAGCACATTAACACATTGCAATAAAGAAATGTATTTACACTCTTCACATGCATTTGTAACTAAGGCATACCAGAAGACTTAGTGCAAAAATTTTGCAGTGTGAAAGCCCTGTTTCTTCTCACAAGACTGTAAAGTCTCTCCATACTTTGCAGGGACACACTGGTGACAAGGGGACAGTGAAAAGAATATATGACCACTCAATTTATTAGGACGCTTCCAGTTCCCAGTAACAGCAGCAACAAAATTCTGACAAGTGGAGATTTAATTCACTGGGGACTTGCTTTTTCAAATAACTTGAAGCCTGGATCTGGATGTTTGTTCAGCACAGACAATGTGTATGCTAGGCCTTTCCTTCATGGTGTCAACACATCTCTGCACCACCAGCCATCATACCTACATTCAAGGCAGTTCCAGGCTTTGTTTGTAGTTCTTGCTTCTAGTATATGCTCACACATACACTCAATCACACTTGAAGTATGATCTGCATGCCTGCTATGCTCCAGGTTCTAAACTTGGCACTGGAGGTAGACAGATGCTTAAGACAAATAGCAGAGAAATGGATATCAGGTGTTCCTGCTTTTCTTGGGAAAAGAAAACCATCCTAGGAATCTTCCTTTTCATGAAGAAGCAGGGATGCATGCTTCTTTCTAGTTCAGTAACTAAATGGTAATATGAGGATTTCAAGCTCAGCCCAGACGTGGCACTTGCTGATGCTAGCTCCAGGTTACTCTTGGAGAATGCATGGCACCCATCCCTCCTGGTTGGTACATGCAATAGCTGTCTCTAGTACTTATTCATCTATCTAAAATAACATATATCACCGGGTGTGGTGGCACACCACCTAGTACCTGAGAGACAGAGACCAGAGGAGCTTTGTGAGTTCAAGACCAGCCTGATCTACATAGTGAGTTCTAGGACAGCCAGAGCTACATAGAGAGACCCCATCTCAGTAAACAAACAAGCAAACAAAACATATATTAAATACTTTTTAGTCAGTATAAATTGGACATTGGGAAAAAATAAAGGCAAGCAATCTCTCATCTTCTGAAAAATGAAAACAATACAAATACTTAATGTTAATACAATGCAATAAGAGATTAGGTGACCCTGGGGGCAGAGAGATAATCAAGAGTGGGGAATTACTCAAGTAGAGAATAAAGGATGGCCCTGGATAAAGAAGACTTCCTAGAAAGGAAATGTCACAAGGGGCCTGCAGGGTAAGTGGGAATCCACAGAGCATGGTCAACTTGAAAGTGGCAGAGGACACAGGAGGCTGGGAGCTAGCTGAAGTGATCACATGGTGCTCAGTGTACACATCACTGTACAGAATTCAGCGCTTTCTGTAGGTTTGTGTGTCAACTACTCATGTCATTGATTAAAGGGGAAGAACAAATGAGCAGTGAGAAAAGACAAAACGGTTCAGTCTACACTGGAACCATCTGACAAAGGCTCAATCTACACTGGCATCTTCTCCCTGGATACAAAAACTGGTTGCATTTGTCATGTCTCCACCCTTTCTCCACTCTGACAGAGAGATAGGGGGCTAACATTTCCCACTTGGCACAGAAAGCTCAGATCTGAGAAAGAGAGGAAGGGGACACGTGCTCCCCTCTTGCTGCTCCTTTCTAACTCTCATATCAGCGACTCTATTGGCATGACAAGGTATACCAGGAGCACAGTCTTTTCACACAGTGCACACGCTAGCTGCATGCTCCACCACTCACAAGGAAGGGCAAGACCCATTGTGTCCCATGGGACCTGTGAGTGGGTTCAGGGAAAGTGATCCCAGTCTTGGCAGTAAGAGAGAAGGCAGACTTTCTCTGCTCCCAAAATGCTCGTCTCAAACCTGACTGGTCTGCTTTGTAAGTTTAGTCCTTTTGCTCAAAGTAGTGAAGGATCAGCACATATGACTTCCAAAACACTGGCTTCTATGAATCCTTTCTGTTCCTTTATTTTATTTCTTTTTGGTTGTTCTGACTTTCAGAATGGAACCCTCTGGTAAACTAGGCAAGAGGTGGACCACTGAGCACCATCCTCTGGCCTCTACCCTTTCCGAATGAGTTCATGAGCCAACACACAGAAGGCCTTTTTAGAAAGCATAGCATGTGACACTATACCATAGATAAATGAAGGACATAATCCAGCCTTACACAGATCTATTCTGGATGTGACAAACCCAAATTTCCTGTTCTGAAGAAGTATCTATAGTCTTAGGGTATTCCTAATAAGATAAGGCATGATGTCTCTGACAATTTTATTTTGACCTAAAGATACTATAGCATTATATATATATATTAGTATATATATTAATATATAGCATATATATTAATATATAGCATATATTATATATTAGTATATTATTATGCTACAGTACCTTTAGATATATATCTTTATATATATTATGCTATAGTATCTTTACATCTGTATATCTATGTATCTATGTATCTATGTATCTATGTATCTATCTATCTACTAAAGCATGGTGTGAGTGTGTGTGTGTGTGTGTGTAGGTGTGTGAAAGAGGGACAGAGAAGAGTTTTGACATAGGATCTTACTGCTTTACCCAAGCTGACCACACATTTGCAATCCTCCAGCGTCAGCTTTAAAAAGCAAGTTAATTGTGAGTTTGAGAGAAGATCTATCATCAATTGCATTAAATATTGGCTCCTAAAGCCTGATGGGAGCTAAGGCTCCCACAGGCATTTTCAGGTAGGGGCTCCACCACTTAGCTCCACCCTCAGTGTATCTACATGCTCTTTCTGAAGAAATGAAATCAAGTTCACCAGCAATGGTCCTCGGCACCCAAGGCTGTACGTGTCTGCTAGTCAGGTGGCCAGAGAAAAATACAATCTTACGTAATCTCTCCCTATTTATAGACTTGTTTCTCCAAAGTTTCTTACCCCCTCTTTTTCCCCCTCTCTCCCCTTTTTCTTCCTTTCCTCTCTCCTCTCTCTCTCCCTCCCTTCCTCCTTTCTTCCCTCCCTCCATCTCTCTTTCCATCTCTCCTCTCTTTCCTTTCTTCCCTTCTCTCCCTCCCTTCCTCTCTGCTCCTTTCCTCCCTTCTTCCCTCTCTCCATCTCTCTTTGCCCGAAGGCCCTTACTGTGTAGCACTGGCTGGCCCAGACCTTGATATGTAGTCTAGGCTGCCTGCTCTGCTTCCAGAGCACTGGGATCAAAAGCATGAAGTACCAGACCTAGCTTTCTTAGGCTCTTCTGAATGAGAACTGTTTTTTAGACTTTCTTCTTTGATGACAATGACAATCATGAGTAGAACTGGTCTAGCGTCAAGTGGAATAACCCTCAATCTTTAAAAGTCTATTTTTTTTTTTTTTATGACAGACTGAGATAAGTTTTTGGAGGACAGGGAACCACTGTCATCAAGCCATGTCAAGGTCACATGCTGCCAGTATGACCTATCCTTGTTAAAATCAGGAGGGGTTGCTCATATTTCTGTGCTGAAAAGTTACTCACTCATCTATCTGTGGGAAGGATTCTTGTCCTCATGGGCTCTCTGTTTCTCTCAGTTCCTGTCAGTATCGCTTAAGTAGTGATTATATTCAGTGCCAGAATGAAAGAAATATCTGCTGTTCATACTTATCATCTTAGATATTGTGAAATAATGAAGAAAAAATTTTGGTCACTTTTTAAAACATTGGTTTTCAAACTGTGGGTTACAACTCCATTGGTCACCTAAGACCATCAGAGAGTACAAATATTTAAATTACAATTCCTAACAGTAGCAAAATTACAGTAATGAAGTAGCAACAAAAATAATTTTATGGTTGGGGTCACCAAAGCATGAGGAACTTTATTAAAGGGTCGAAGTCTTAGGAAGGTTGAGAACCATTGTTCTAAAAGATAATGCCTGTCTTAGTCAGGGTTTCTATTCCTGCACAAAACATCATGTCCAAGAAGCAAGTTGGGGAGGAAAGGGTTTGTTCAGCTGACACTTCCATGTTGCTGTTCATCACCAAAGGAAGTCAGGAGTGGAACTCAAGCAGGTCAGGAAGCAAGAGCTGATGCAGAGGCCATGGAGGGATGTAACTTACTGGCTTGCTCAGCTTGCTTTCTTATAGAACCCAGGATTACCAGCCCAGGGATGGCACCACTCACAAGGGGCCCTCCCCCCTTGATCACTAAGTGAGAAAATGCCTTACAGTTGGATCTCAAGGAGGCATTTCCTCACCTGAAGCTCCTTTTTCTGTGATAACTCCAGCCTGTGTCAAGTTGACACACACAACCAGCCAGCACAATACCTATATCACCTTTTAAGACCATGGACGAGAAGGGTTCTAGAGATTTTAAAAAATGTATGCGTAAGTGAAAGAACACCCAGATTTCTACAAGGCAGGTCTGGATTCCCATGAGGAAGTCACTACTATCACTATAGGAATTGGGTCCTGACAACTGTGTTAGAACAGTGTTGGTTTTTTATTTTTTTTTTCTTATTATGTGATCTCTACAAACCTACTCTGCCCCCTCATCTGCCAGGGACCGACCTCACAACCTTGGGTCAAACATTTTCATCTCGAGTCTATCAGTTCCTAATGCTGGATGGAGATGTCATTACCAGTCCTTACCGATCTAACCTTGTGCCCGGCACTGATGTATGTTGTATTGGAGAGAGAATAGGTATGCAGCTGTTTAGCTGTGACTCTGAACATTTAAAAAAGTGAAATCTAAACGTTGGAAGTTATTTTGTAATTCCCTTGGCAGGATAGCATAATGTGATTAGGTAAGAGGCCACCGGTTATTTTTATTATGCTGTTCAGTACAAACGTTTATATATTTAGTTATGGACTGCTGCCCAGACTCTAGTGGGGATATTTTATACTACGTGACATGTGCACTAAGTTATAACTCTAAATTCATAACATTGCTGAATTCTGAAACATGTCTGGCACAAAGGATTTTGTTTATTTCTAGGCATCGTTATCAGTTCCCTGGATAGGGATTCTTTCAAAGCTTCTCAAAGCCACAGCCACTGACTTCCTTACTTCTCCAACATTCTGTTCCAGCAAGATGGCTTCATGTTTCCGCTTAGAATATAGCCTCAAAGCCCTTCAGCATCAAAAGCAAGAGATGTGTGGCAAACATTCCAGACTGTCAAAGGCATGACCTGGGACTCACCACACACAGGAAGTTGTCACTGACAAAGAGCTGTCTGGGTGACTTTTAAAAAGTCACATGACTCCCCCCTCACTTTCTATCTTGCGCAGTTCATGGCCCCTGTTCCTAGCTGGCAATCTCTTCCCTGTGATTAAATCCACTTGGTGGTACGTTTTAAATCAGCTTTAATTGAAAGCTTGCCGTGTTTTAAAAATACTACACTTCCTTGTGTGTGCGATTTTTCTTCCCACCCTGTCACTAATTCTAAGTACAAGAGTTGTGTGTCTGGATGTGAAGACAGTTTGTAAAATTCTGTCTGCCTCGTTGTCTGGAGGCAATTTCCCCTCAAGTTATTGCATCCCCTGTTGATAACCCGGGAAATATTCTAAATATTTTAAATACTAAGTAAAGAACAGTCTTTGGTAGAACTTCAGTGAGCTATAAAATCAGCTTTCCCCCTCCAGACAGCTAATTTCACAGGATATGCTAGCAACAGGCAGCTAGAAAATTGAAATCTGAACAGAGTCCTAGAAGTTTTGAGTTGCCTTCCCTTCCCTTTCTCCATCTTATGTGGCAAACTTGGCATCATTTGATCTCTTGTGTTCTAGATGGTTTTGGGTACACATAACAGAAGCCTCAGAGACGCTGTTCTGATGACTAAGGAGAGATCACTGTATGTAGAGGTGTTCAGCACTCGTGGGTCAGCATCAACACCTGTCAGAAAACTGCAGTGCAGGGAGCACTCCGTCAGCAGGAGGAGGGACCTTCTCAGTGGGAGCAATTTTTTCACTCTCAGTTCAGGATGACAAATTTCTGTTCAGAGTTTCCCAAACTTATTATCTGCTATTAAAATATCTGCTCATGACCAGCAGAAATGATTCAAAGTAATACAGACTTAGATTTTTAAATTCTCAGGGAAGATTTCAAAGCTCTTTGGCAGGAATCACTTAAAATGCCTGATGAAAAAAGATAGCTTCTATGCCTGCCCTCGTGCAAGTGATCAGAAGCAATAGAGTAGAAAATGAAACAAAACAAAATGGCTGTGAACACAAAAGTAACCAAACTACAGAGATCATTTGATGAACAGTGAGAGGCACTGTAGGAAGTGGGGGGAGAGAAAGGTAGTATAAAGAAAGAGTAAGAGGGTTAGGAAAAGTGGGGCTATGACCTCATCTCTGATACAACTGTACTCCACACAAGCAGTGTGGTTTCGTTTCCCAAGTCTTTATGGTCTGAAAATTGATCTGCATGATGAAATTCTTTGGCTGTATGAATACAGAAAGAAGATGTGTCCAGTAATTAACTTGCACACTCTATAATCTAGAGCACAGATCCCTAGCCAGTCATCAAGGACACCATACTGATTCGTAAGAGTCAGGGCTCACAGTTCCAAAGATTCTGTGGTCCTTTGACGATGTTGCTTCTGAGATGCTAAATCCTTAAAAGAGGTGGCCAGCAGATCCAGTCTGTGCACTGTTTAGTTACTCTGCTCTCAGCTGAAAACTCTGGGAAGTTCTGTAAGGTTATTGGCAGAACTCACCTCTTATGGTTGTAGAACTGGAATCTGTGGTTTCTTTCCCTGCTGTGTGTGCTCACATCCCAGACTGTCCAATTTCTTTATCCCTCGGTCACCTCCACCTGCAGCAATGGAGACCTTCTCCACATAGAGGCCCTGCTCCATGACCTTATCTCTTGACTTTTATCCTCTTCTGCAACCACACAGACAAAAGCCTCCACTTGTAATCCATCCATTCAGTTAGGTCCGGCCCTTAGGAATTGCCACTCTGTTTTAAGAACAGGTTTGAGACCTTAATTATATCTGAAAAATTCCTTCCTAAAGTGTTTGGTGGAATATGTGGGAAAGGGCATGGATGGCAAGAGCTGGGAACCTTGAAAACCCACCAAAGCATCCTTCTTTTATTCCTGGGATTTCTGAGGTAGACCAGTTGCCTGTCTTTCCAGCCATGTCTCTCTATATACCAGAGCCCTGCAGTAAAATTTTATGCTACATTTTTCAGGATCATTATAGTATCTAAAAAAATCATCTTACTATTTATAAAAATAGTTCTTTATTCCTTGGCATTAAAGGAGTAACTTTAAAAATAGAGTTGGCCAGGTTTGGTGGGGAACATCTGTAATCCCTGAACTTAGACAGTCAAGGTAGGAGGATTAAGAGTTAGAGATCAGTTTAGGCTATGGAGATAGTTTAAGATCAGTTTGGGATATAAAAAACAAAGAAGGGAAGCAAACCAAATCTTAAAACAAAAGGAGAGTTGTAGCTAATCCTCTAAGTTTGGTGAGCTGTGGTGGGTAACTGATACGGGGGAGCCGAGATTCTGACAGAGTTTTGGGTTACTTGTATGACAAACTCCAGTCAATTTGCTCACCAAAAAGGCACCCTAATAAATTAATTTGGTTTTGAATCTGAATTTTGTAACAAAACCAGGAACTATTACTAAAGCTTTGCCATTCTTGAGCATTCATTGTTAACAATGAGTCTTAGAAATAGAAGTGAAAATAAACAAAGATAAAATATTTTGGAATCTATTGTAAGTCACAAAGACCAGGATTTAAGCCACCTACAATCTCAAGATCCACTCAGCCACTGTTAACTTTTTGGCCCCTTTTCTCAGTGCTCTTCCCCATTCTTATGTGTATAGCTATGCTTATTAGTCAAAGTCCAAATACTATACAGAAACTACCCCAAGCCTTTTGAGCAGAAGAAAAACTATTATGAAGAACTAGTAAGTACAATATCAAGATGACTAGGAAGGTTGAAAGAAAGGTAACTCTCCAGGTTTCCTGAGCCAGGACTTCACCTTAGTTGCTGGGAGGTAGGGGACATGTTATAGAGCAGGTGACAGAGACAGGTGGGGCATCGGGAGTCACTTTGTTGAGAGGGTAGGTGGAAGACAAAAGTGAGTGGTGTCCCTCTTAGGAAAGTCACTGGTTGGGATAGGCTGAGTGATTGTGGAGGGGGTGCAGGGTCTGGAGGTGTGGCTGTGATAACACAACAAAGAATAAAAGGAGGCCTGGGACCTTGCACTTATACTAATAAGCTTAGGATCATGTTCCCTGTACAGAGGAAATGCTTGAAGGGGCTAGCTCATTGCACGAGAAGAGGCATACAAAAGCAGAGGTGGGCATAGACACAATATGTTGCCAGACTGAAATCAGAACATAGATTTCATTTTGTTTTTGTTTGTTTGTTTGTTTTATGCCTATGAGTACACTGCAACTGTCTTCAAACAATCCAGAAGAGGGTATCAGATTCCATTACAGATGGTTGTGAGCCATCGAGTGGTTGCTGGGAATTGAACTCAGGACTTCTAGAACAGCAGCCAGTCCTCTTAACTGCTGAGCCATCTCTCCAGCCCCCCCCCCCCCATTTCATTTTGTAATCCACATTATTTACTTCAAAATACCAAGAATTCACTAAGATGAAAATTTTCTCTACAACAGTGTTTTAATAGGCAAATGATGTTCCACATTATAGCTATTTTTTTTTTTTTTTTTGCTTTGTGTGTGGAGAGACCTGTTTTCATCAGTTGCTGGGTGAAGCGTCTCTGATGACAGTTATGCTAGACTCCTGTCTGCAAGTATAACAGAACACCATTAACAGTGTCAGGGGTGGGCTCCCTCGCATGGCATGAGTCTCAAGCTGGGCTAGTCATTGGTTGGCCATTCTCTCATTTTCTGCTCCATCTTTACCCTTGCACATCTTACAGGCAGGACAATTGTAGGTTTTGTATCTGGGTTGATGTCTTAACCCCTCCATTAAAAGTCTTGCCTAGTTACAGGAGACAGCTGGTTCAGACTCCATATCCTCCATTACTAGGAGTCTTAGCTAGGGTCACCTTTATAGATTCCTGGGAGTTTCCATTGCCCTAAGTTTCCAGCTTGTCCTAGAGATGCCTCTCCCCTTCCCCCATATCAGGTGTCTCTTCTAGTACTTGCTCCCTCCCAGTTGTCTTCCCCCCATTTGCTCCCCCTGTTCTCATGGGAAAGCAATTCTTTTTTTTTTTTTTTTTTTTTGGTTTTTCAAGACAGGGTTTCTCTGTATAGCCCTGGCTGTCCTGGAACTCACTCTGTAGACCAGGCTGGCGTTGAACTCAGAAATCTGCCTGCCTCTGCCTCCAAAGTGCTGGAATCAAAGGTGTGTGCCACCACTTCCTGGCGAGAAAGCAATTCTTGTAATAACATTTCATAATGAGTAATGCCAAAGAATTGTTTAAAAATAGTAATGAAGCAGCTATTAGTGAAATGCCAATGAAAGAACTACTTAGAACGTACAGAACCCTGATCATTCTAAACACAAATCTCAGGCTGTAAACACCGAACCTATTCTAACAAGATCATTTCATATCTTACATATTTGACAAATTTAACAGTCTACTTGAGAAGGGTTATCTTAAACAACAACAACACCCAGTAATAATTAGATTTATTCTTCATCCATAAAAAATCTATAATGGTGGACTGGAGAGATGGCTCAATGGTTAAGAGCACTGGCTGTTCTTCCAGACGACCTGGTCCCAACTCTCAGCACCCACATGGCAGCTCACAACTGTCTCTAACTCCGGTTCCAGGGATCCTATGCCCTCGCACAAAAATACATGTAGGCAAAAGCACCAAGACACATAAAACCAAACCAAACCAAAGACAGACAAACGAACAGTGGAATAAAAAAGGTCCAGAAGGAAAAGCATGATGAACCGAGAGAGAAGAAGAGAGCGATCAGGAGGTAAGGATGCTGAAAAGGGTGAGGTCGTGGCTTGGGCTCAATGGGAGAAGAGTTAGCATGGGTAAGGGCCCACGCTTAACCTCTGGAAAACCATGAGAAACAAACAACAGAGTGTTGGGGAAGAGAAGGCAAACAGGAAGGAGAGAAAAGTGGGCAGAACAGAACAGGAAAAGAGGGCAGAGACAAAAGAGGGCACAGGGACATTTTAAGGCAAACCATGCCTCCAGAAGGGTAATATATCAAAATATGTTTAAGTACTAGGAATAAACAAGTTAAGAAAGGCATCCTCGAAGGAAATCAGCCTTAATTGCCCAAGTCCCCGGAGCAGCAGAGATGGCAGTGTTCTGTGACACTGATGTGGCTGGGTCCTGTCACCAAGAAAGTGCAACAGCATGTGCCCTTCGGAGTGGCTACACTGTCTTTGACACTTCCATTTGTTATGAAATTTCTCAGAATAAATGGCACAAGTATTTTAATAAAGACAGAGACTAAGTATTTCCACACGGTGGGGTGGAGGTACTTGCTGATGGGTTATTAAGAACAGCATGCGTTCTCACCCAACCTGAACCTGGGTGGCGAAGGAGCCAGTGTTCTAGATCCAAAACTATTAAGGAGAAGGCCTACCTTCAGAGTTCTCAGAGACTGGTTTCTATTATGACTGGTTCATTCTGCCAGGAAGGCAAGAGCCATGGGGAAGATTGGGAGAACCCTGCCTTCTCTGACCTTAAGGTGTGTTCTGTGGAGAAATTCTTACATGTTATTTGGTTTGGGTCTTTCACCTTAGGAGTTCCTTTAGCTAATGAAAGACAAGCAAGTGTGGGTAAGGCGTCTCTTTTCTACTGTTTTGAAAGAATGAAGCCCATTGCTGTCCCTCTGCTGTTTCCTCCTGGTCTATTTGGAAGCTGACAAACTGATTTGATAAAAGTGATAGGCTTATCAGGTTAAGATAGTAATTTACTTCCACTGCTTTAAGAGGCACCATCGACTAACAGTAAGAAGAAATGTATCTACCCTGGTGGGACACATTTAAATTCATTAGGTTTCCTGGCTTTCATCCAAGACAGACTTCTTCTTCTTAGCCGATAAATCCTTTTGGTTTTTACTTCACATGGCACTAAACAAGCACTCATCAATTTATAGTCTAACAATATCCAGTCTGATTAATCTGTTTAATTAGCAGTGGGTTGATGCTTTCTTGGCCCACTGCAAGTCCAGTTACAAAAAGCAAAGCAAAGCAAAGCAATGAAGAGCGTCTGTCTGCAAAAACACATGCCTCCAACAACTGCAGGGGACAGAAGAGAGACATTCTCCCAACAAATGTTAGCCCACGGCAAAAAAAAAAAAAAATTTTTTTTTGAGGACATACAAAAGATTAAATTAACAATAGATGAATGGCAAATGGGAGCTGCCAGTGACCAGACTTTCTCAGGAGCCAACCTTTAACAACATGGATTATTTCGGGTAATTCATAGTTTGCCATTCTTTATTCTTTGTCTCTTCTGTACTATCCAGGGCACATCTTAGACAGATAATTAGGGCATTATCATATTCCTTAACTAAGTCAGACAAATTGCACCATGCTTTGCGGCAAAACCAACCTACAGTTCCACATTAGCATCGTCCTATTGTTCCAAATAAAGTCCTCGCCTTTCTTTTGGTCCCAACTGCATCAACTTTATTTGTCAATACTACTCAGGCGCGAGAGCGTGTTCCTTTTTGTGGAGGGCTTTCTTGAATGTGCTAGCCACTAGGTCATCTTACAGCTAATGCAGGCCGCAGCATGGAAAAATGGAAGAAAATATAAAGGTCAAAACCATGTTTCTAGCATGACAAAAAGGGAATGATAATGACATAATTTTTTCAGCTCGTCAGGCTCTTGGCTAAGTGTTGCTGTTATTGCCAGATCAGTAGTGTCTAACAAAGAAAGGCTTTCTGCAGGCTGCTTCATTAGTCTGCCCTGTCGGACCTCACCTCCAGACCTTTCACTAAGCTGTTGGCCAGCTCAATAGTCTTATTAGTTTTATTCACTTCTTCCTGACAGAGGCTTGTCTCAGCTGTAACCCTCCCAGAGGCTGCCGGTGAGAACAGCCAGGTTTGTGTCTAGTGCCTTTAAATAAAAACAGTGAGAGAGACAACTTTGGATATTGTCAGAACAAGTCAAAAAAAAAAAAAAAAATCACCGCTGGCTTGTTTTATGTTGCAGAAAGTTAAATTATACCATGGGCCCAGAAGTAAACAGGACTTCTTCGGGAGACTGTGCCAATTCACACAATGAGAAGGTTCAGGAGGGAAAATGGAAGCAAAGGAGATTCGACAGTTTATGTAATTTTTGTTGTTTGTTCAAAACAGCACTGAGGGGGAGGGGGTGGGAAGAGAAAGAACACAGAGACAAATTCAAAATCCTAGGGGGAAAAGGAGATTGCCATTTTCCCAGACCAATTACCTGAAGTCATGAAGATTTAATACAATTGACTCGTGTGCACCATTAGTGCCAATAACACACTTAATACAAAGTGTCCCAAAACATTTCGAATTGAGAGCTGACAGCAAGATAAAACCTAGGGGGTGGGAAGCTTTTAAGGTGAGATTTGGAGAGCCAGGGTGATGGATGAATCACTAATCCCAGAGGGAGGGAGCCAGGGTGGAAACTGGGGTTGGGCCAGCCAGGGCAGCACTTCCAGCTGTGGAAGTAATGGAGAAAGCAAGCCAACGAGATTGGGGGGCTGCAATGCAGCCCTCAGCTGGCTGCAATGACAGAGGAACTAAGGGTAAGCGGAAGAGCAGGTAGGAAAATGAAGGCCTGGTGCGGGCGTGCTGGAGACTTAGCTGCTTGTCAGGGGGATGAGGAGCATGGAGAAGACAGAGATTTGGAAGCAGCATTCAAGAACAATCATCGTTCAAGCAGTCAGCGGATGATTTTTCTCTCTGTGTGTGTTTCTGATTTGCTGTTCTTTTTCAACAAATCATCTGCTCATTTAATGCTCATAAAGAACTTCCTCAAAGAAAGGAAAGTGTTTACGCTTCTACTTCACATTGGGACGGCGCTGGCAGATTCGGCATTATGTGGAATTTTGCTCGTGATGTATTTATGGAAAAACATTAGCACTGAAGTAATTAGATACGTACGTTATGTGAGACTCTCAGAGTCTCTCTGGGGATGACTAAGCCGGCACCATTCTGTTTTACACGTAGGGAAACTGAGGTGAGGGTCTCGGCAGGAGAAAGGAACGAATGGGTTGCAGGCCTTTAGGAGAGCCATCATGAGCTAAGGGGAATAATTCTTTGACTGGCTGTAACTCACCACTTAAAATTCCTCAAACCAGTAAAAACCAACTCACTTCTTCCTCTGAGTTTTTTTTTCTCCAGCCCACCCCTTCTTTGCAAACAGCTGGCTCATAGTTGTGCCTTGTGAAGCCAATCTGGACTGTTAAACCGACTTAGGAGGCTAGCCCCAGTGCTGCGCAGTTTATCAGATTACATATGGGGTTACACAGCCGGTAAGGCCAATCTTTCAAGGAAAACAAAACCTCTTCTCTCTAGACCTTTCTGACTAAATAATTTATTGGGCAAATTAAACAACTCTGTCAGTTTGCTAAGGCTGTTGTATGTAACAAGGTGACATAACTCGGTGGCTTTTACATCTGACATTTACTGCCTCATTGTTCCGGAGTTACATGGACACCAATATTAAAATGTTGGTAGAGTTGGCTCCCTCATCCCTGCCTTCTCACAGTCTTCTTGCTGTTGCTGGGCTGTCTCTAAGTCCTCTCCCCCCTTCTTATGCATGTACTGGGTTAGGGTCCTTTGTAACAACTGCCTAGTAACTTCTAAAATACAAAACTCTATACAAGTCTTGTCTCTAAACACAGTCAAAGACTGAGATATAAGGTTCAGGATTTCAGTACAGTATTTTGGAAGAACACAATCCAACCCATAATAGTTACCAGGAGTAGACATTGCTACAAAATGGAAAGGGATGAGTAGTGTAGAGATGAATGGGTGTGGCTCTGGGACCACTTGCACTTAAGGGAGATGGGTCAGCATGCATATGAATGCAAGCTTGTTTGTTTGTTTGTTTTAAAGGGAATTTATAGCCAAAGTTGGCCATGCTGAATCTGAGGGACTGAACAATCCAGAGAGTTTGTTCGTTGGAGAGGCTGGAGGGGTCAGTGACCCAAGTTTTCTCTGAAGGTCTCCCTGTTTTCCAACGCTAGAGGGAAATTCTGACAAGTTGAAAAAGTTGTAGTGGGCTTCCGAGCCAAGCCGAGGGTGGTTTTGGGACTCACTGTCTCTTGTCAGGTGCAGAGAGTGACAGCCTTGGTTCTGTGACTAAGCTGAGTTCCAATACAGAGAATTTGCAGTTTGGAGGTCAGGAAGAAGGGAGAGCCCCAGGGGCAGTGCAGAAGTGTGCGTAGGAGGCTCTGGCTTCCTTTCAGGAGCTTTGGGAATCCACAGGCAACCAGTGCTAAGGGCTGGTCCTTTGAGCACTCGCCATGATTCTAAAGCTTGGTGGGAAGAGCTGGTCCCAGCTGTTTCTTTAGCTTGGCTAGTTGAAGCCATCCCCGTATCCCCTGCTTTGTACCTGTAGAAGGGTACAAAAAAACTCCTGTAGCAGAGTGGCACCATCTCAAATCTCAATCTCTTTTCAACCCATAAAATCATTATTAGACTCCAAGGCTTTGGATCTCAGTAACTCTAAAAGATCTCTTGAGTTCTTTTTGGAAGGAAAGAAAGTAGGCAGGAACCACAAAGGGGGAAAAACAGGAAGATGAAGGGAGAGAGGAAGTCCCAGGAAAGAGAGTGGAGGAGAAACAAGAGGCCAAGGCCTCTTCTGCTCTTTTTCACCCATTTCACACCCTGACTCAGTTCCAGTTCTAAAACTCAGGCCTGCTCTCCACTAAACATTCCTTGTGTCCGTCCTCCTCCTCCAGGTTTAGAAGCAGTCTCTTTGTCTCATCAGTCTCTGGTCTAGCACCACCTACCTGACAAACTTTGCTGGTACCCTGTCTGCTTTGCAGTAATATTTTCTAGTCCTAAAATAAGCCAAGCTATTTCACACCCTGGGATCTTGTAAGTGCAGTTTTATCCATTCAATCTTCCAGGGCTTCCAAACTAATTTCTCACTAAATGGATCAGCATCTTCACAAAATCTCTTTCTGATCCCCAGCAAAAGGAGCCACACCCTCCCCAGTCTGTCAGCACAGCTGTGTTGTGCATCACAGGTTAATACAGATAATAATACATTAGAATTCCATGTTCCTTGCCCATCTTCCTCGCCAAACGGCCTTGGTCTTCTGGGAGGCCATAGTTCCTAGCTTCAGGCTTGGGATTAATTCTAGGAAATGAACAAATATCTTCCAGGTTGAGCAAGGAGAAGGAAGAAGAAAAAAGGAAAAGGGAGGAAGGAAGACCAGCAAAGTAGGGTAGAGGGGAAAAGGGTTGGAGGAGACATAGTCCTATGGTTTCCATTCTAGAGTTTTCCTTGTCCCAGCCCTGTTCAGTGGATAGTACTGATTAACAAGGTTGGCTCATAGACTCAAGTCTTGAATTTGCATGTATTCTATTCCCCAGAAACTCCTAATTTGTGTAGTATTAGGGGTGGTGTGAAGAGGAGAAGAGAAGTATGATAACCAATGAATGGATCAGTGCTCATCAATGGCATCAATGCTCATCAATGGCATCAATGCTCATCAATGGTATCAATGCTCATCAATAGCATCAATGCTCATCAATGGCATCAATGCTCATCAATAGCATCAATGCTCATCAGTGGCATCAATACCCATCAATGGTATCAATGCTCATCAATAGCATCAATACTCATCAATGGCATCAATACCCATCAATGGCATCAATGCTCATCAATGGCATCAATACCCATCAATGGTATCAATGCTCATCAATGGTATCAATGCTCATCAATAGCATCAATGCTCATCAATGGCATCAATGCTCATCAATAGCATCAATGCTCATCAGTGGCATCAATACCCATCAATGGCATCAATGCTCATCAATGGTATCAATGCTCATCAATGGTATCAATGCTCATCAATAGCATCAATACCCATCAATGGTATCAATGCTCATCAATGGTATCAATGCTCATCAATAGCATCAATGCTCATCAGTGGCATCAATGCTCATCAATGGCATCAATGCTCATCAGTGGCATCAATGCTCATCAATGGTATCAATGCTCATCAATGGTATCAATGCTCATCAATAGCATCAATGCTCATCAATGGCATCAATACCCATCGATGGTATCAATGCTCATCAATGGTATCAATGCTCATCAATGGTATCAATGCTCATCAATAGCATCAATACCCATCAATGGTATCAATGCTCATCAATGGCATCAATACTCATCAATGGCATCAATGCTCATCAATAGCATCAGTGCTCATTAATGGCATCAATACCCATCAATGGCATCAATACCCATCAATGGTATCAATGCTCATCAATGCACTCAATGCTTATCAATGGCATCAATGCTTATTAATGGCACCAATGCTCATCAATGACATCAATGGCTATCAACGGGATCAATGCTCATCAATGGGATCAATGCTCATCAATGGCATCAGTGTTCATCAATGGGATCAATGTTCATCAATAGCATCAATGCTTATCAATGGCATCAGTGCTCATCAATGGCATCAGTGCTCATCAATGGCATCAGTGCTCATCAATAGCATCAATGCTCAGCAGCAGCAAACACACCCACCAAGCCTGCAGGAGCTGAGGTAATTCACTAGCTGGAGCAATGGATAGAAAGCTAAGGGGAAATAACAAGGGAACCAGCCATGTTCGCTCTGTAGAGGGAAAGTCTTTGCTATTATTATGTCTTAATTTTTCACCTCCCTGTCTGAAACTAAAAGAACTTGCATAATGTGTCTTGAGGCATAGATTTGGTTCTTTCTAGAACGTTCACAGAGACAGCTGTAGCAGGTTGGGAGAGGATTTAACCTTCAGGGCAGTTTGCTTAGTTTCAATAATATATGTTATCATGTAGCATACGCATACGCACGCACACACACACACACACACACACACACACACACACGGAGGAGGAGCTTTATAATTTAATTGGGGATCTGCTCCCTCCATGCCTGTGGTAAATTTGGGATTTTTTAAAAGTGAAGCAAAGGAGGAGTCAGAAGTACAAAAGTGTCCAGCCCTATCTTTTGTTGTGCCCCTGGCCCAGGAAGTAGTTCCTGATGTCCACCAGTAGGACTGTGGTGGACAGAGACACCCTCTCTCCTCACTGCACCATTTTGTTCATGCTCCACACCTTTGCCTATACCTTTTCTTCCAGGTCTTTCCTCTCCAACCTGTTTTGCTTAACTTAGTCTTTTCTGACACGCTGCAAAAAGATGGGCCAAGCGGATAAAAGATAATGTCATTATTTCTCCATTTTCCGTGTGGCTGATAGCAAGACATGCCCCTTCCCTTACAGAATGTGCACGTCCCCATGATTAATATGCAAGAAATTGTCTAAGCCCCTTTCTTTTCCAAGCTTTCTCTCTTCCCTCTTCCATGTCTCTTTCTTTTCCTCTTTCTTTCTTCTTAAAAATAAAAAGAAGAAGAAGAAGAAGAAGAAGAAGAAGAAGAAGAAGAAGAAGAAGAAGAAGCAGAAACCTTGGCCTTTTCAAAACAAGGAGATATTCAGTATAGTTTGTGCCCCAGCCATCCAGGAGTGTCACGTCACTATGGCAATTGCTGCCCAGGGCAGGATCGCAGAGCAGCTGTAATTGTGCAACGCCTTATTGCTGGTGCATGTCAATCAGAACCTATGAATTGAGAAAAATTTGCTCTGTTCATTCTGTTAAATGATGTATCCAATTAAACCTGTTAGAATTCATGATCTTCAGTCAAGGTTAAATGAAAGTAGTTACTCCTGTCAGCTAGGTGATTAAATGCTGCCTACATCAGGCACATTTATGTGCAAAATTAAAATTTTGGTATAAAGCATGAATCTTTATGCATGCCAGTTAATTATCTTGTGGTTCCTCCACTTATTAAATGCCCACTGCATTTCTTCTTAATCATCAGCTTCCTTTCAAAACTTATTTCATACTTCACATTACACCACGTTTCGATGTTTAAATGAAATGCCTTACCAATAAAAACCTTCCTCTTTTTGAGGGCTTGGCTGTCCTAGGCTGCTGAAAATAATTACTATTAATATTTTTTCTCATTATTATGTACAAGCATTTGTAGAAGCCAGCTTGACTAATGTCAAGACATTTTGGAAGCGATTTCTGTTCAAGTTCTATCAGGGTTTATTTTTAATCCGGGTTTCCACTTCTTGCAAGCCCCTTCAAGCCAACCACTCAGGGTCTCCATGTGCAAAGACTCTCCATGATTGTAAGTGATTTTCTCTTTTTCCTTCTTGTTACATCCTGAGTAAATACAATAGGAGCCCCGGGTCCTCACGAAGTGATGCACACAAAATGTGGCTCACAAAATGTGTTAAGAATAAATGGGCAAAAGTATCGTTTCTTTCTAAAAATAACACAAAGACCTAAGTACATCAGGTCCTAGACCTTAAAGGAATTGTCTTGTCTGTTGCTTTTTAAGATGACCACAAAGTACAAAGCCGAAGTGACATGATCCCATAGCTTGCAAATGCCACAGGTAACATGGGGTGCCATTGGGGCTGGTGAGATGGCTCAACGGTTAAGAGCACTGGCTGCTCTTACAGAGGTCATGAGTTCAATTCTCAGCAACCACATGGTGGCTCACAACCATCTATAGGGAGATCTGATGCCCTCTTCAGGCAAGCGGATGTATATGCAGCAGAATACTCATACTTAAAAGAAATAATTTCTTAAAAAAAAAAAAAAAAAAATGGGGTGCCATAGTGCATGATGTATAAACTACCCAAACTCTTCTCTCAGGAGCAGTTCACACTGTAGAAGTGACCTTTTTTGACCTTTTATTTTTAAAACAACAATAACAACAATTCCAACAAGGACCCAACCAAAAGCATCAATCAAATAATAACAAAACCTTTTTCAACAATATAATTAATAGAATTAAAATTTCCTAACAGCCTTTCCCCAGCTAGTGTCATTTCAGACATTTATTTCTTCCCTCAGCAGCATGCAATAACCTTATATTTTTTAAATGTGATGGTGAAAATCTTATCTGGCTTATTTATAATAAACAATATGAATAGAACCCATTGAAATAAATTTCCAGTGTATATAAATCTGCAGGTGGAGCTACAAGAAAAACATCTCTGACGATAAAATGTCTAAGTTCTCATTTTAGCTGTTGCAAATATTTAAAATACACACACACACACACACATACACACACACACACACTTCCTACACTAGAAAGTTGTGAGATGTTCCTCTTAAATGAACTCGAAAAGAATTGGTTTCCATGCAAATTAAACAGAGTTAGTAAGAAATGAAAGGGGAGACTATTTTTCACGGAATAATATTAACACATTAGACAGTGTTTGGAGACACTGAGCAGCCTCCTGTTGGGGAAGGTGTTAGAACTGACTTTCACTTCCAGTGTGCTTCAGATGCAGCTCTCCTCTACAGTATCCTTTGTGGCTCTGTTCTCCAGACACGCCAATATTCAAACGCCAACCTACTTTTTAAAGTGGATATCTTAGCACAATGGACTGAAGAAATGCAACTTGAGCTAGCTCACGTGCAACCCTTTCACTTTGTTTGTGGATCGCACCTTCTCACATGGACAGGGGTGGGATTTGATACTGGAGATGAGGAAGCAGGCTCCATCTCTGTGTGGCCTGCGGCGAGGTAGTCCTGGAGCCTCAGGGTACAAGCCTCAGGTGTCCTGAGGGTCTACCCTCAGCTTTTTGTGGGGCGCAAGAGGAGACAGAGGCTCATCCTCATCCCCTCTACCTGCTATGGACCCTGCATAGTTCCTGCTCCTCACCAACTGTAGTTGCTTGGATCCTTCAATCCCTCGGATGACTTACTGTTTGGTTAGGTTTCAGATACTCAAGGAGAGGCAGATAAGTGGTGATGGTGTTGGGAGCCAGAGCTGAGCAGGTAGAGGGGATTGCAAACACCCACTAACAAGGCTTCACACGCAATGGCCAGAAGGATAGAGATCCTTGTGCTTCAGCTGCATTTTAGAGAGACTAATACATCCAATAGGAAGGGATCTTTGGTAAGTCCCTGAGGTGGCGCTGGTCAGGGGTGGGGGTTGGCTGGAGACTTCTCCAGTGCTAGCAAAACACCCGAGCAACAGTAACTGGTGAGCCAAGAGCCACTGGCAGTGGAGAGGGCTGGCTACACTGAAGACTTCGGTGCCATGCAGGGGGACTGGCACTTGTGTCCTCTCATGCACTTTGCCAGGATCGTGAGCAACTTCTTTCCCCTAAGTGATTCTGAGTGATTATTTAAGGAACCCCAATTTCAAGTGTACCCAAATCATTTCCCTCACAATCTGTCAGACTCCAAGAAGGTGGATTAGGTGGGGTTCTGGCAAAAGTGGGGAGCTAGAGCCCTCCTAAGCTCTCTGGAGGGCTAAGAGGTGGGGAAAGAGTGGGCAGACAGACACAAGGCGTGGAGATAAAGACTCAGCAGGTGATGAACAGAGCGAACAAATATGCCTTTGGGTTAATTCTTACAAACCTTTGGCTGTGTCTGTACACTCTAGGTTAGATGTCAGAAAAGCAACAGCTTCCCCCCCCCCCCCCAATCATTAGAAATAGGAACAATTTTCTGTTCAAATGGTTGCTGTCGCCAAGTGGCTTAAAAACTCTCTATGGGAAGGACAACAGCCCACACAGAGGTAGAGTGGCCTCTGTCTGTGAGAAATGTCCACCCACGGGCATCCTTTACTGACTCACTTTATCATCGCTTTGCAATGTGGAGATGTAACATGGCTTGAAATCAACCGTGTGTTTAGCTCTGCTTTGTCAGCCCTCCTGGCAACAGATTGGGCTGTTTTGTGGTCCTGTGGCTTTCCCCTGGTCACACAATGCTGTGGCAAGTAGGAGTGGGTCAGATTTAATCAAAGGCTTTTGATTGTACAAAGCTTCAAGCCTTGTTCCAACAGGGAAGCCTCTTTTGGGACCGAGGGAAGAAAGGGTTTGGTGGGCAGCACACACTGGTTTAAAGCTCCATACCGAGACTGATCCCTCTGAATCTGCAGGTAGCCACATCTGCAGGCCACAGCTGCCACCGATGGCTCACCCTGGGATGGAGGGAAACCAGAGGAAGGATTTCTGCTTCCCTTCAGGGACCAGTGGTCCAGAGGTGGCCAGAAGGACTATTTGCAAGATCTCATTGCTCTGGTTAACCTCTAGGTGGGGGTGAAGTAAGCAAGAACAAGTGGTATTTATTATTCCTTGGGGTGGGTACCAGGTGAACAGAGATATGGTGGTACACTGTATTCCGGCGTAAGATGGGATAGAACCATTGCAGAGATGGCTGTGGACATATGGACATTTTTACCCTGACAGGTCATTGGCCTGAGGTTGGAAAGGACACTCCAACAGCCAACTCTTCCTTCTTCTAGTGAGAATAGAGATGAGCATGCTTCATTTACTCTCAGGGTGCAAACAGGATGGCTTATGTAATGTCTCTAACACAAAGTATCAACAGGCCAAAAGCTTTTAACTGATTTGTGGTTCATAACTTTCCAGTTGGAGTAGGGATTTCAAGTCCTGCAGAGAGCCTCAGCATTATGGCATTCTCTGTGCAGCTTCTCTGGTGGCCTTAGATTCCTCTCATGAGCTGCAGTGGAATATGGTTCTGCAGGCACACACTCTGTGCATGTGTGAGAATTTTGTATTCCTTGAACTGTCTGGGGGGGGGGTGTCCTAGCTACACAGCAATAGAACACATTGAATACAGATTTCATTCACAATAATTTATGTTTATCTCAAAGTTATTTACTCAGATATCTCATTTTATTCAAAATGTGTACAATGGGACAAAAAGGATACCTTCAAAAAAGGAAAGAAGGAAAGAAAGAAGGAAGGAAGAAAGAAAGAAAAGAAAAGAAACAGTGTAGACTGCTTCAGCCTCAGGGGTTAGGGTTAAGGCACTTCCTAGTGGGTTTGCCGCTCCTCAGGCATGATGAAGGGAAGGAAAATCCTTCAATACTTTATGTTATTTATTGGGGAGCCCTTTGCAAAATAAAGTAAGGAAGGAAGAAAAGGTAGAGGATATCTTCTCAGGAGTGGAAGGCCACTGAAGCACAATGGTAGTTTGTACACCTTAGAAAACGGGACCACCAGCCCCGGGAACGCCAGCCCCGGGACCGCCAGCTCCAGGGATGGCCAGCCACAGGCTGTAGGTTACACTAGGGCAAGAGGACCCCCAGTTGCACTATCTGGCTATTCACTATCCGGACTGCTGATCTCTGTGTGGTGCTGAGGTAGGGATCACTCCTCCATTAGGCGGGAGGCATTGCTTGGCCCTCTAGGGTGTGGAGTGGTGGCGTCAGGACTGTGTGGTAGAGGTCATGGTTTGTGAGAGAGGCCAGGGATAGTTGGGAGGAAACCATACCGTGATGGAAACAACTTCTCTGCCATCACCTGCCATGCTGAAGAAGATGCACCCATTTGTAGCAGGAGAGAGAAGGAGCTCAAGGGAATCGCCCTACGAGAGTCAGAGCATAACAGGATTTAATAATTCAGTTGATGCAGTTCAGGGTTTTATGCATGCTAGGTAAACACTCTACCAATGGAGCTACTTCTCCAGCTCCAAACCGTAAAATTTAAAATCACATGTATCTGTAAATTACTTGCTTCTCGTAGGTATTTGTCTAGATGCAGGGAGCATAGTCACTTAAAATGTCTTTTCTCAACTTGAGGAGATTGAAGTCTGTTGCTTTACAAGCGTATAGACATTACCCCCAATACACTTATACCTCTAGAATAAAGCAAAAAGTTACGGTTACATGATTTTGAATGTAAAACCCCAGCTTAGAGTTAATGTATATTTAGAGTATTATCATTAAGAACCACAGATGAGATTGTACAGCTGGGATTAAGCTCCCAGCTGCTTGACTCCTTTCCCCTGCTCAATAGCTGTGAGGCTTTGGGTAAGTTACTCAACCTCTCTGTCTCTTATGTCTATGGGATTGTTATGAAGATTATATAAGATCTCACATATATATATATTATGCTATTCACAGAGTTTGGTAAAGAGAACACTAGATGTTTAGATGTATTTTGCATCCATGTAACCCATAACAAAGCATAAAATAAAATAAGTCTTTTCTTTCTTGTACATTAGGAAGCAGTTCTTAACTGTTCTCAGTGTCCACATCACTGTATGAGCATCACCATGGCCTCTGACACCTGTTAGGAGCTCAGAGACTGAGAAAAAAGAAATTCTTAATTGCTTTTTCCATTGATGCTGTATTCGGAACACCTTTTAAGTCTTTTTCCTTTGAAGCAAAGTTGGAGCTTATCAAAAAGAGATTTGAAGCATAGATTTGATCGTGCAGTTAGTACAAAGCACTCCGCAAAAGGATATGTGTACTCAAGTGTGGGCGTGGGCTTCTCAAGGGTGCATTCACCTTCTGTAGGTGTGTGTGTGTGCGTGTGTGCATGTACATGTGTGTGCATGCGCGTATGTGTGTGTGCGTGCACGTGTGTGTGTGTGTGTAAATTGTGAATGCACTCATACCTGTGCACGTGGTATGTTTGGGGTGTGTGTGTATGTGTATGTGTGTGTGTGTGTGTGTGTGTGTGTGTGTGTAATGTTTGTGTGTAGAGACCAGAGGTTGATGATGGTGGATCTCTTCCTCAGTAGTCACTCTCTACCTTATGTTTTGAAACATGGCTTCTCACTCAACTCATCAACTCCAGTGGGCCAGTTTCCAGTGAGCTCCAGGGATTCATCCGTCCCCACTTTCTTTCCTACCCTCTCCTGAGCTGGAGCTATGGAAGTATACTGCTGTCTGGCTTTTATATGGGTTCTGGGTTCTTAACTTGGGTCCTCATGCTTGTATGGCGAATGCCTTATCTAGTGAATTATATTAATCTCATCTGCTAAAGAAAAGTGAGAAAACGTGGCCGCCTTCTTGTTCTGTAATTGTTCTCTACTGTGAACCCCCACAGCACAGGGAGCGCCATGACCATTAAAGAGTTTACGTGGACAAAATATTTTAAACATGCAGCATCAGATTTGGTTAAAAATAAGCCTTTTTGAATTATCTGAGTGGTAAGAGGGAGCCAGTTGATAAAGGACAAGGGAAATGCTAAATATGCATCGTGCCAAACAGTGAAAAATTAAAGATGGAAACTAACATTAATTACATTCCTGTAAGATGAATAGGCTGCTCACAGTTAATGAGAATGTACACCTTTGTCCAAGTTTCACATCTACCTGTGATGAATGTGCTAATGGGACTAAGATACATCACAGCAGCGTTTGAATTAACAGCACACTAATAGATTGACATATGAGTGTGAATGAAGCGTTTAATCACGGAAGCCAGACCACACCCAAGAGCAAATTTTCGTATTGCCTACATGGAATCCAATCGAGTGCAGAAAACACCAGAGTCTATTTTAAATACTATATTGAAGGGACTGTCCACATTGTACAGTGTTCTAGAAAAAACCAGTTTACTATTTGTATGCCAGTAAACCTAACTAAGGTGAATCAAAGGGAATACTCTAGCTAGAGCATTGTGGCTAACCTGCCAACTTCTGCTCCTAGCATCTGTGTCACTGGTCACATGTCTTGGAAACAATACTGAATGTAAGTAGACAGAGCAGGAATCAGGCTTGTGTTGTGGCAGCATTCTATGAAGGTTGTACACATCCTTTGTAAATACCTGATGCTGTTCTTCCAGTGTGAGAACACTGTCTCATAAATAAGGCAGCACCTTGCTGTTTTGATGGATGCTGGATTCCTGATATACAAAGTAATATTATTTAAAGCTGCACTTATGATGATTAAGTATTCTTGGAAGAGAGCAATTATGCATATATCACAACAATGGGGAATAACAAGCATATGTTTATAATCTAGATCCATGCCACAGAAGAAAATATATGTGCTGTACAGTATTTCTAAGCAACCTTGAGACTTTAAAAAGTGGAGCTAGAACCATTTGATTATAGGATAACAGGGGCTCAAGTCTTTGGAAGGGTATATGGACCATCAGTCATTCTTTCGCTCTCGGAGTCCCTAACGGGGGTCAGGTGATGCTTGGACAGCTACATGGACACTGAAGACAAGGACCTGATGCACCCTCTGTGACAAGGCCAGCATGAGTGCAGAATGCTCAGCTATAGGCCCATGATAGATAGCATGGTAGGCAGAGACTGTTTGGTGGTAGTCACTTAGGAGAGGACAAACATCACAAAGCAGAATAAAGAGACTTAAAGGGTTTTATGGCTGGTATGGAAGACTGAACCAAAGGTCTTACACTTTCCAGGCAAGTGGGATAGGCTCTGTGACTGAGCACACCCCAATCCCTTGAGAAAAATGGTGTGTCTTTTATGTATAAGATGACACACACATATATAGTATAGAATGCATATGTATAACATGCATGTGTATTTTTGCATACAATGACACATATAATATAGAATATATATTATATATGGAGATATATAATATAGAATGACATTTGTATGACGTCATACTCATACTTTTGTGGTGAGAACCTTTAAGGTACTTAACCTACATTCTCTCTTTAGTGATTTTCAATAATGATATATTATCAACTATAGTCACCATGATGCACAATACAACTTAAACCTACACCTTCCAACTAAATGAAATCACGTGACTTCCTGCCCTTTCCTTAAGCCCTCTCTAGCTTTTGGTAACCACCATTCTACTCTGAGCTTCTATGAGTTCAACATTTTCAGGTTGCACATACAAGCAGATCATGTGGCATATGTTTTCCTGTGTATGGTTTACCTAATTTGATCTAGTAATTTCCAGTTCTATCATGTTGTTGTAACTAGAAAGATTTTCCTCTTGCCGTATTTTCTTTCCCTCACCATCAGCTGATGCTTCTTTCTTACTCCCATCCCTAGCTACTGTGATTAGTGCTGCAGTAGATAGGAAAGTAAGTGCTGAGGTCCTTGGATATGCTAGCTTCCTTTGCTCTGGCTGTAGTCTCAGTAATAGGGATACTGGATCCTATGATAGGTATACTTTACTTCTGGAGGATCTTCCCTCATGTTTCCCCTGACTATTGACTGACTGACAGAGTGCAATCATTTCCCTTCCCCAAGTCCTTCCCAGGCTCTTTCCTCCTTTGGATAACAGCCAGTTTTGCTTGAATGAGGTGATATTGTAAGTTTTTGAGTTGCATTTCCTGATAACCAGTGATCTGTGTTGCATATGTGTGTATAATGTGGTGAGTGACTGTTTATGTATATGTGTGTGTGCATGTGTGTGTGTGTGTGTGTGTGTGTGTGTGTGTATGTATGTATGTGTTTGACATTTGTAGGTCTTCTTTTGGAAAATGCTTATCTAGGCCTATATGCCATGTTAAGACTGGATTCTTACGATTTTGATCTCAATGTCTGCAGCTCCTTATGTATGCTAGGCACTACCTCATGTCAAATGTATCACTTGCAAATATTTTCTCCCATTTTGTAAGTTGTCTCTTCGCTCTGCTGGTTGTGTCTTTTGAGCTCTAGAAGAAGCCTATTAGTAAATAAAGTCGAGTCTGCTTTAGCCTTTGTTACCTGTGCACTTGGTGTGATATTTAAAAATATCCTTATCTAGATCAATGCTGGGGAGCTTTTCTAAAAGGAAAGAATTTCGCATCACCCAGCTCTTCTTTCTTGCCAGCAAACATTTGTCCAAGATGCTAGAAAAATAGATATTCAAAGTCATTTCCTAAAAGATCTTGACCCGTAGAAACATAACTGTTTTCTCGAGGCAGAATGTGGTCAGAGCCCTTTCTCTGCTGGAGACAGAGCTCAGGGTGTGGGATGAACAGAGATTAGAGACTATGATAAGCAAATCTATACAAGTTACTTCAGTGATTCTACAGAAGCAGAGTTCAAACAAAATGCCAGATGATGCAGAAAAGAGAACCCTTCTTTGGAAGACAAGCATGTGAGGAGAGCATGATGGGATCAAGGCACATGTGTGTAGACACAGGAAAGCTTATAGCACAGAGAGCTTCGAGCCGAAATGGCTTGCCCCTGATTACATCTATATTTCTCTATGAAATATATGACAAGGATTTCAGTTGAGAGTTGGGTGGGAGGGGTGAGAGAGATTTGAGGACTGAGGAGAAAGCACATAATAGGCATCGTGGGAGTAGGCTAATGAATTTACAAGTGGAGTTGACATGTCAGAGAATGTTGAGTGCTCACTGAAGATTCTTGGCCATAAATTTGAAGGAAATCTTGACTGGATGGTTGTATCCTTTTTCTCTAGCATCACTGAATGGCTTCAGTAAAGGATTATGGTATGCAGCTAGTTGAGTTTAGTGTTTGTAGTCAGCGGGGGGGAGGGGTGGCAGAGTAGAGAGTTGTTTTCTACCTATGGAAGATGATTAAATTCTGTTAGTCAACAGTGCTCTTGGAGTTAACGCTATTATATCACACTCCAAAAATGTGTTTACAAGGTATAGCTTATGTTAAATAGTCTTACCACAACAAAAGAAAGACATAAATACAGGTTCCACATAACATTAAACAGAAGTAGAGGTGGATGCAGGTCTCTGGGTAAATTCACAGCCAAATTCATAACCCTATGTTATGTCTAGTTATGTATGCTGGAAATATAGGAATAAACACAAACATCCAAATAAAGAGGTTAAGCAAGAATAGTAAAGAGAACCCTGGAAATCAGAGAAAGGGTTTGATTTGGATGAATAGACTTCAGGAGTTAAGAAATAGAGAACGTGGATCTGACAACTTCAGGACGCTGGGAGCTTTTGTTCCAAGGCAGAGAAGGAGAGGCTGGAATAGAAAGTTATTCGTTTTAGGGTCTGGAGAGACTTGGTGCTTAGTAGCTTGTGCTGCTCCTATAGGAAACCAGAGTTTGTTTCCAAGAACTCATGCTGGGAAGCTTAAAATACCTATAACTCAGTTTCAGGGACATGACACCCTCTTCCATCTTAGAAAGCAATGAAGCAACTAAGCAAATCAACATGCCCCCAAGTTCACACATAAGCAAGTTTCTGTTCGTGCCCTGGACCCTGACTGGGGAGTGGATATTTTGTATTAGGCTGTAGGCTACAAACCATCAAGATGGATACTTGAGATGGCTCAAATTTTCTGCTTAATTTAAAGCTACTAATGATTTCATTACCGGTACAACATAAGGTAATAATAATACCTTATTAATGGTTGAGGTTATGTGCAACCTCAAAACAGTTGGCTTCCTCCTGTGGTCTCTTGGAAGGTCCTGCTTCAGGATGGACAAGTGTCAGGAGTCTGAAGGAGTGACTTGGTAGCTGCTGGAACACTGTGTTGCAAAGTTTTCTAGCTGCAGAGGTTAAGGAGAACCATAGAACTGACAATCACAGTCAATGGTACATAATGAGGAAATTGAAACCAAAGAACTCGCTCACTCCCTATGCACAGTAGAGGCATTCAGTAAAGGGGTACAATACATATCTAATTAGTGCTTAGAAAAAGGAAATATGGAGTTGGTTTCCAGCTATGGAAGATGATGAAATTCTGAAGGATCTCCTGGTCAGCAGTGGTCTTAGAGTTAACATTACTCTATGACACTTTGAAAGCTTGCTTACAAGGTATAGCCCGGGTCCTTTTGGCCCCTTGATCCCATGTCACGTCTTCAGAGCAGTGGTCATGTCCTCTCATTCTCATGAGGACGGCTACTCATCGTCTGGAGGGGGCAATGAGTGAACAAGACCATTCCCAAGAACAGGACTGGCTGTTTCCTCATGTCTTACCACCCACCCATCATTACCTTTAACCTCATAACTACAGGTAAAGAAAAGCAGTTTAACACTCAATGTGCATCTGAGGCTAGAGACTTCCTCGGGAAACATTCATCTATAGCAAATGCTTCCTGTGTAGCTCCTGTGATGGCTCAACAGTGTCTTCAGGTTTCATCCTTGGGGAGATTCCATGAATTTGTGTTCCATTTTCACTATGGAAGCATTCCCCTTACTTGGAACTTAATTCAAAGTATTTTAAATTAAAAAATGTAAACATAAATTTATTTTTATAAAAAATGTTACTTTCGGTTGAGATCATGTTATCAACAGAGTATCTCAAAATAATAATTGACAACAAACTATCTGACATTTATAAAGAGGAATTGTGGTTTTCCTAGGAGTGCACAGCAGGGGGAGACAAGGCAAGGGGGATAAGAACCTGGGAAGATCAGATAGCATCTAGAGTGGGTGGCTAGAATGGCAGAGACTTCAGGACAGGGAACCTGTGGTTGGGTTAATGCACAGGCCATCTCAATGAGAGATGCACTAAGAACAGGATGCTGTTTGACACTGAGTTTTCAGAGCTGTTTCTATCCTTCTCTGAGTCAGGCCCAGTTGTACTAGGCACAGCAAATTAAACAGAAACTCACCCAGACATAAAATAGCAGGGGGAGATAGCAAGAAATGAATACACAATTAAGTGACATCATGTATTAGAGAGCGATAAACACAGAGACAAGAAAAGCTGGAAGGTGAGTAAGGAGCGCCAAGGGAGGCTGGCTGCAGTGCTTATAGGGAGGCCACCAAAGGCCCTGGCAGGAAGGTGACATTTGAACCAAGTCTGGGAGGGAAAGATGAGTAGATATAGGAATATCTCAGGAAGTCCAGGCAGAAGGATGACAGATGTGAGGTGGCTCAGTGGTTGAAGTGAAGTGACCCAGGGGACAGCCACAGGAGGGAAGGTCTTGGAGAAGATCATGATGTTGAGGTAGGATCAGATCATGTGGCCTCATGGACCGGTCTGTGAAAGGTGTTGATGGCCTCTGTAAATAGTGACGTGGAAAGCAGCTGCAGGTCTTGAACGGAGATACAGTTTACTTGTAAATGGATCACTATGCCTACAGTATATAGAAGAGACTGAAAGGGACAGGATAGAGGGATGAGCACAAAGACAGAAAGAGGGGACCCACTAAGAAGTTCTTGGAGTAGTCCATGCGAAGTATGATAGGTAGACCTCGACTGGTCTGAACCAGGATGTTTATGATGGTGCAAGGCAATGGATTTGCCAAGGCTCTGGAGAGACATGTGTGTGTGTGGGGGGGGAAGCTAGAGTTTAAATATTTGAACTTCAGTTCCACTAACTACTGAAGACAAAAACATGGAAGCCATTTTACCCACAGGACTATATGCAATTTCTAGGGAATGTGTACAGGTACAGGAGAGAAGCCATGTTCCAGTTGCTACAGGGGAGGGAGAGGAGGAGAAGCAACAAAGGTTCTTGAGAAGACAACAAAGAGATTGCAGTGTCAAGAAGCCCATGGTTTCCATTATTGACAGTGTCAAAGGTAGGACATGATGACAGCACAAGTAGATGTCTGGGGTGAGTGGGGAGAAAGATCAGTGGGACTCAGGCAGGAGGCCAGCAGAGACTCACAACACTGTTCACTTCCGAGGTGGTGAGAGACAGGAATTACAGTGGAGAGGGGGTTAGTGGGCCCTATGCTGACACGCGACTCCACGGACCAGAGAGCAGGCAAGGTGACAGCAATCAGAGTCTTAAGAGGCTGTAAAGTTTGATGACTCACTTTAAAAAGAAGCCAGGGTTTTGAGAATGGACAAACATACGAGGTGTTACAGGGGTGTCTAGGTGAATATTTATGCCACCTAGCCTTGAGATGCAGTTTTCAGCTGAGCAGGCTGCCAAAAGTCACGTTCTTTTGTTTGTTTTTGGTTTTGTATTTTTTGTTTTTGAGACAGGGTCTCCCTGTGTAGCCCTGGCTGTCCTGCAACTCTCTCTGTAGACCAGGCTGGCCTCCAACCTCTCTACCTGTCTCTACCTCTCAAGTGCTGGGATTAAAGGAGTGTGCCACCACTGGACGGCACATTCTGAGCCATCAGTCTGATTTGTGCTCCTGAGGGGGAGTTTGGCGCTGCTGGTGAGTTTCTAGGGCATAGAGAAGGCTTTACAGAGAGCGAGGCAGGATTGGGCATAGGGTTAGGTAATATTCGTATGGCGAGGGATGGCCTGTGGGTGATAGAGGTTCTGGTGCAGATTGGGAGGTAAGGGTAGAAAAGGAGCAGGAGGATGGCTATTGTTAAAGGCCGTGGGAATTGGTCTAGAGCATCACTGGCTGTCAGTCTAGCCTGTGGCTAGAGATGGTATGGCAAAAGGAAGACAAGATGACTGAGGGCTAGCCTAAGCATAGGCAAACCCCAGACTAGTGTGCTAGAGAGCACAGTAAATCTCCCATGGCTAATCTTAATAATGGTATTGTCTCCAGAGCTGAGGGGAACCCGTCAGCAATGAGGCCAAAGACCAAGGGAAGCTGATGCATAACTAAGTCAAGATGACTGAATTACTCTTCATGTTAGCCCACCTGAATGTCATTGGCACACATGACTTTGGCTGATAAAAATCAGGCATATTCTCGAAAAAAAACAAAAACCAAAACCAACCAACCAACCAAACAAAAAAACAAAAAAAAAAAAAAAAATCAGGCATATTCAGGGAAATCTGGGGGAAAAAGAGAAGTGAACTTTTTCACGAAAATGAAGAAATGGCCAGAGCACTCCTGCACTCAGTTTTAATGGCTAAGTTGGCAGAGCTATCAAGAGTTTTGCTTCCCCTCTGCCCACTGAATGGCAAGCAAGGAGGTCCATGTGTGACTTGACATAAAAAGATAGGACATCGGAGTGGCTTCTTTTCCAGTTCTTCGTGCTTACACTAATCATCGGGTCCTACTTGCTGTGGTTTTAGAGCTATGTCACTCAGAAGAGCCCAGGCATCCTTGTACTTACCATGTGGGTCTGCTGGAGGACCCCTTGCCTGCCAGCTTGGACACTGGACCTTATTCTGACTTTTTATCTTAGGTACCATGTGACCTTAACCAAGTCACTCACTCTACCTCTCCAGACATTTACCTCTGCCTCTCCAGTCTTCTTGCTGGAAGTCCTTTGCACTTCGAATATCGTATGTCTTTGTGAATCTGTTGTAGATGGGAAGCAAAATCAACAGCCTATGGAGGTAGCCTAGATACTTGATTTAGAATGGAAATCATCGCTTACTCTATTGGTTTGTTTTTGTTGTTGTTTTGGAAACTTGACTAAATGACATGACTTTGTCGAGTCTTCACAACAATAGTACAAAACAAGTAATACGACAGAGATAGAGATGCTTTCACAATTCTTTCAGGTGCGGTTAATTGGTGTAGCATCGCTGACAGTTGACAGAACTGACAATCCATCAGTAAGTAGTAAGTGACTGTTTTTGCTATCCGAGGGTATCTGTTGAGGGACGGGATTCTGTTGGATTCAATGGGAAGTGCAGACGAAGTAGAATAACATAGTATCTGACAGCCACGAGATCTCAATCTAATACATCAAATTAAGCACAGGAAATCAATGAGATAATTTAGCATTAAATCCCACTGAGGGACACAAAGGCAAAATAAGATCAGAGAAGGCAGAAAGATCTCAATCAAAAAGAAAACTCATGGAAAAGACTCATCTGTAAGAGTAGGAATGTTGATTGAAAGTTTATTTGTGGCTCATGAGTAAAGGAGAGGAAGGAGACCCTGGCATTGGTTGTCCACTTTTCTGGCTATTCTGATTGTTAGTTCACTAAGCCTGTAAAGGAGGTATTGGGGCACACCCTTCTACAGATAGACTAGCTGGAGCTCAAAGTGATACTGTTGCTTGTTTAAGGCCAGCCAGTTGGCCAAGATTTAGAACTTAATGAATCAAAGCCAGTGATTTTCTAACCATCCCCTGTACTCCTGTTTATTATGCATTAGGTATGTGGCAAGGGCTAAGCCAGGAGGAGTGTTGTCCTGGTCAGATCCTACATCAGATGAGCTATACATAAAAAGGTCTGCACTATTTTGACCTGGCTTAGCTTTAGAGCCCAAGAATGAACTTTAGAGGCTTGCTGTGACCAACTATGGGGGTTCTTCAAGGAATTATACTTTTTTTTTTCAAATGACTGCCTAATACTATTATGGTTTGGGTGTAAAATGTTCTCCCATATGCTTGTGTGCTTGAACACTTGGACTTTAGTGGATGCCGATGCTTTTTGGATGCTGTGGAACTTTTGTGGCAGGAGGCACGGCTGGCAGCAGTGGGCCACAGGGGTGAGTTTTGGAGAGTAATAGGCCAGCCTTACTTTTAACTGAGCTCTCTGCTTCCAGATCTGCCAAGATATAAACAAGCCATGGCACAGCCTCCTTCCACCATAGACTGAGCCTGTCCGGTTGCCATGGCTTCCTCACCATGATGGATTGCTTTCTCTGAGCTAGAAGCCCCTCCTGCCTTAAGTTGTTTCCATTAGAGTTTTAAAAAAGATTTATTTATTTTATGTTGTGTGTACACATGTGCCTGAGTGTATGTATACACACCATGTGTATGCAGGAAGTGGGCATCAGATCCTCTGGAATTGGAATTACAGACAGTTATGAGCTTTCCTATTGGGTATTGAGAATAGAACCCAGGTCCTCTGCAAAAGCAGCAGACGCTCTTAACTGCTGAGCCATCTCTCTTCTTCCTTCTGTCAGATGTTTTGCAAAATGATGAGGAAAGTGACTGTGCACATATCAGCTGTGGCTTTCTGCATGCTCTTCTGACAGATGGGGAAATGTTGAAGTTCCAAAGCAAGGTAAAAGAGATCATTACCAGGAACTCAACTAAGGAAAGCTGATTTCCCTAAATCTACTCTTCATAGAGTAGATCTAAGACCTACTCATAAATAATGCTCCGATTCCATCCATCCGTCCATCCATCTGTCCATCCATCTGTCCATCCACTCATCCACTTTTCTCTTTTTAAAGGAATAAAAATCACTATGATTTGTCTCGAAGCATAGACTCGTGTACCACAGACCCACACTATAATCTGGTCAAATAACCAACTGCCCAACTTTCATTTGATTGACATGGAAAGCGAAGTCCAAAGATTTCACTGCCTTGTAGAGACTTGGAAATGGAAGGAGTCAATTGGTATAAATGTGGGCTTCATGACCTCAAATGTGTGGGATTTACTTCAGGGGGAAGTGTTTCTTTTTTGTCGTGCAAGTTAGTAGAGGGCAGTCCAAGGTGGGTGTTTGGATTCTAGTGCTTGCGTCTGTTTGAACTTGAATGCCCACCAGGTGGTCCTGGGCAAATTATCTGACTTTGTAACCAGCATGTCTATCCTAGTGGTAGCAGCTGCATAATGGAGATGTTCTGCAGATCAAATGTGATAATTCAGATCCCCACTTAACTCACAGGCAAAGATTAAGATTGTAATGAATAGTTTCCATGTTACTATCTTGCATTTGCAAATAGAGCAGATGGTTCAGTAAGTTTGAATGAAGCCACTTAAGAAACTAATGCCCGGACCCTGCCTGCCGGGTCCATCTGGGGCACAGCCAGCAGAGACAGGAGCCTAGCACAACTGTCATCAGAGAGGCTTCATCCAGCAGCTGATGGAGAGGCAGAGCTCAGAAAGTCTTATGGAAGAGTGGGGGGAGGATTTAGGGAGCTGGAGGGGTCAAGAACACCACAAGAAGAAGGGGACCTGTGATCAAGATGTAAAGTGAATAGCACGTGAGTTATTAATAGCAATAAAAGAAACTGATGTCCTTACTAATGGTAGTGGGGTTTTGGAGAGAAGCTTTAATCTTTGTATGTCCAGTGCTTACGTAGTGTAGTGCCTGGTAAGGGGTAGGCATCTGTGAATGCTTATGGAATGGAGTAGAGTTTCACTCCCACAGCATGCTACAACTCCCTCCCACACTCACTTCCTAGTTAAATTCCATAACTAATTAAGAAGTGGTCTAAGAGCAAAGGAGACACGTCTCTCATAATTCCATCTGTAAAGGGAGAGAATGCTAAAGCAAAAGTGAACTTGATTGTGGCCTTTTGGACCACACGTCTTCTTTTACGTGTGTTAAAAATATCATAACTGGGGTGGAGAGATGGCTTAGAGAGGAAAGTACCCACCAATCCTGATGACCTGAATTCAGTCTCTGAAGGCACATGATGGGAGAAGAGAACTGACTCTTGAAGCTTGTTCTCTGGCATGAGCACACATGTGCACGCACACACACACACGTAAAGGTTCAGCCAGATACTGGAATGAATAGAAGTACTTTACCTGCTGTTTTTTTTTTTTGCAAGATTTGATGTCTACAGTGATCAAGCCAGCAGGGTAATACTCGCTATAGAACATTACCATGGCTATTGTTGTTAGTTCCATCTGTCCATCCATCCATCCAACTATCTATCCATCCATCCATCCACCCACTACCCACCCACTCATCCATCTATCCATCCAGCCGCCCAGCCAGCCAGCCAGCAAATATTTGTTAAGTGCTGACTATGCACAGGGCACGATTCTAAGTCCTGGCTTTATAGCATAAGGTAAGTGAGATATCACCCCCTTTTCCTGTGCACTTATGTTAACTCCTTTTAAAACAAAACAAAACAAAACAAAACAAAAAATATCTTTTAGAGAAAATAAGTGTTTCACAATGTGTAAAGATGTATTTAAATAATGATGTCAATAAAAAAACCAAAACAACAACAGTGCCTTTCAATATTCTTACTAGACCCAAATAAAACAGGAAAAATGGCCTGAGTTTGGAACAAAGCATTTGTAGCGTAAGAGCACAGTGGGTTAACCTGAGCGTAAGGGCACAGTGGTCACACTTTTCTTACACACACACACACACACACACACACACACACACATACACACACCCAACTGTTGAAAGTCACCTCTGCAGTGTGTCGGTCAAGCTTTTTGGGGCAAGGTCATTTTCAGGTACTTGTGGCCCTTTCAACACTTCCTCTTGAAGAGCAGCAACCCAGAGGACTCTGCAGCTGGCTGGTTTTAGCCTACTGCAATGTCACATCCCAGGGCAAACAGTACTTTCCAAGTGATGCTTCTAGTTTGCCAGATTTCAGATTGCAGAGGACCTTGATATGCCTGGGGTGAGCCAGGACTTGATCTATCCCCTACTGAGAACTGGAGAGTTTTTAACAGAAGAGTATGTGAGATAATGAATACTCTGTTGGCTTTCTATGTTTTTGTTTGCAAAATAATGGGTTTTAGGTTAAACTGAGGCAGGTGTACAAATGTTCGGGTGAAGTCCGCGCAGCCTCTCTCTCTCCAACATCAACCCAAAAAAAGACTCTGATAATAGTTGTCACCAGCATCAGTAATTGTAGCAAGGGTCTGGAATATCAATCAAAGGAAAGACAAGCATTTTGATAGCATCAATCAGAGCTAGTCTCCTCCCGCAAAGCACGCCAAAGCTCTTGGAGTGCTGCCTGCTTCCATTGTTTCCTGTCTGCTGCTTTTAACTCGGATCCACTCTCTGTTCCCCACTGTGGCCATCATGAAATTGGGGAATTAACTCTGAGCAGAGTTGGTCTGGTTTGGATGTGAAGGTGAACACAAATGGAGAAAGTTCAAATGACTGAGGAGAATAAACAACCCTTGTTACTAAACATTAGCTGGCGAGAGCAACAGACACATGTCGTGGGCAGCCATTGTGGATGGCTTCCTCTACTGGCCGAAAGGAAATGGTCACAGACTGTGAGGTCTGTGTACATCTCTTGAAAGAATTCACCTGTGTTTTCCTCTTAAGTAACCAGGGCTAAGTATTTTGGGCTTTTTTTTTTTTTTGCCTTTTCTGCTTTAAAAGGAAGTGTAAGTGTGTTTGTGTGTGTGTGTGTGTGTGTGCATGTATGTATGTGCATGTTTGTGTGTGTATATGTGTGTGTATGTGTGTGTGCATGTTTGTGTGTGTGTATGTGTGTGTATGTGTGTATGCATGTTTGTGTGTGTGTGTATGTGTGTGTATGTGTGTGTGCATGTTTGTGTGTGTGTGTGTGTGTGTGTGTGTTCATGTGAAGGTCACAGGTCTACATGGTCCTCCTCACCTATTTTTTTTTTTAATGACTTAACCTGGAACTCACCTATTGTCTAGACTAGCTGGCCTGCCAGCCCACGGTTTCTCCTGTTCTGTCTCCCAGTGCCATTACTGCAGGCATGGAATCCTGGCTTTTTCCACAGGTGTTGGGGATCTGAAGTCAGGCCCTAACATTTACTCCGCAGGAATTTTATCCATTGAGCTGTCTTTCCAGTCCCAGTTGTAAGTAAGGGTCATCAATAACACTCTCCATCACTGACAAGAAGAAAGTACTGATTTCAATGATCATCCTGAAGTGAACAGTTCTCCACACCTCTTAGAGAAGGTCTGCTGATCGTACTTCTGCACTTTACACTAGACAGACCCTCTTTCACATATGCAGGCAGAGAGGTCCATCTACTTATTTCAGGGCTCCATTGTGCCAGTAACATGACAACCAAGAGGGTGACTTGATGACTTAAGCACTTTTAGATTGGAATTTCTCCAAATCATAAATACCTTTGGTATTGCTCCGATTGAATTATTTTTAGTTTTATTTTACGAGACTGGCTCTCACTATGTAGCATTGGCTGACCTGGAACTCACAGACACCTACATCTATCTCCCCGGTACTGGGATCAAAGGTCAACACTCTACAAACCCAACTTATATTCATTTATAACTGGCCCAACTTAGATTGTGTATCTGAAAGAGGCTATACCTAGCAAGAACATGAAGCAGAAAGACTATATTATGTAAAAAGATTTTTAGTATTATACACTTTTTCATAGGATAGAAGTCACTGAAAGGTGGCTTCATATAAAAATATTCATATACCACACACACGTTTTTATATTTCTATACCTACATAAAGCCAGAATAAATGGCTTAAAAACTCAACCAGTGGCTGATTCGTCTTAATGCTGTCAAACATTCATTTTGATTAATATTTTTTTCTCTGAGTTGACTGACACTTTGTGGTAAATCATGACTTTGTATAGACGTCCCCAATATAAAACTGCTACAGACAGCTCCTGGAAAATTAATTGGTCAGCTTCTGCTGCAATAATGGATAATAACCTACATTAGAAATTTCACACATAAACAAATTATTATTCTTTGTTGAATAAAGTCACTAATTAATTTCCAGGGATCTGTAAGTCCTGGAAACTATTGCTAACTAGTGGCAAATGGAAGTGTGTTTGCATTTCAAGCGTTTGAATTTTTTTCACATTTCATTTCACAACGAGGAACCCAAGTTCTCAAAGTACTAATAAATAATCAACGACTACTTTTCTTATTGTTCTTTTCTACATTATTGTAAGCCAATGAAACACACACACACACACACACACACACACACACACCTAGAAAGACTTTAGAAAGGTCAATTGAATAAGTATGAAAAATGTTGCTACCTACCTTAATTTGAAAAAGACATGACACATGTAGAAAACTAAGGCAGAGGAGACATGGTTATAATCCATAATGATCACTGTATAACTATGTCTTCCTAAGAAATGGTGGGTTAAAAAATTTTAACAAGGCTTGTGTGTTCCTGTTTTCTCTCAGCAGCCTTCTTTGTCTCAGTGCCCAACATGGCTCCCTCTTGATGAAGTTTCTTCTGTTGTCCTGTTTGGGCAATGAGTGCCTTGGTGGCTTTGTTTCTCTGATTAGGTTCTGTTTTGTGAATGGCAAGTTTAGACTTTAAATCTTCCACCTGAATTATTACAAGAGAGATTTGGTAATTAAGTTCTAACAAGATTTAAATGATATTAAAAACAGTCAGTTAGAAGGAAACACAGCCTTGGGCTTTGTTGTAAATTTGTATAATTGTTTTTAGTCCTCTAGAGGATGCATAATTACGTTTCTGTATTTATAAAAATACTGCCTCCCAGGCACCAAAATGAATTTTACAGTATGCTAATTTACATATTAATGTTACTCTTTGTATGTTGAAATTTCTTTGGCTGAAAGGAAAAAAAAAAAAAAGAAAGATTTTTCTAGGAAAATGTCAAAGTAACCATGAAGCTTGCAAAGGCTTTTTGATTGGTAGCTAGGAGGGAGGGGGAAACACTGCTTAGGGAGAAAGTTGGTCTAAGAAAGCAAAACTTAAGGCAGACACAGCACTAAACCTCAAGTCTAACTTCACTTGAACCTAGGAAACCTGGGATGGGGTAGGATGCTACCACCATAAATAATATCCTGCAGTATGTTTTCAGTACCCGTTACGCCTTGAGATCTAGACACTTTATATGTGTTAGCCAGCTTTCTACTGCTACAAGCAAACACCTTCTGCTAGTCAACTTAAATAGCAGAGGTTTATTTTAGCTTACAGTTTTAGTGGTCTCTGCATTCTGAGTGCTAGGATCTTTGGTATGAGTGACCATGGACAGCTTGAAGACAATTTTCTTGATATCTGGAGTATCCTTTAGGAAGCATGTGCTTATGTTCAGGGACTAGGATGAGCCACGGAAAGGGGATGGTTGGCTGGGAAGGTCAGCGGGCCTGAGTGAGGGTGTGCATGAGGCACGGCCTTTTTGTGGGCAAGGACATCCTGTTTGGCAGGCAGAATTCAGGGCAGACCCTTCAGTATGTAGAAAGGTAAGTGAACGGCAGATTTCTTCAGAAGGAGCCTGTATGGAAGAGATGCCATTGTCTCAGAATCTCAGCTGATGCTTTCTCTAGAACTGACACGCTGAGAAGGGAACATTTGAATACTGGTTTCTAAATCACTTTTCTATTTCTGTGACAAAATACCATGACCAAAGAAACTTACAGAATAAAGAGTTTACTTGAGGCTTATGGTTTCATAGGCTTAGAGTCCATAGTTGTCATGGCAGGGATCATGGCAGCAGACATGTAGACAGGCATGACACTGGAGAAGTAGCTGAGAGCTCACATCTTGAGATACAACTATGAAGCAGGTGGGGGAGAGAGGTAGTAAAGGACAGAGAGGAAGAGAGAGAGAGAGAGAAAGAGAGAGAGAGAGAGAGAGAGAACAAGAATAAAAGAGTATTTTGAAACCTCAAAGCCCTCCCCTCCCCTGCGTGACACATCTCCAACAAGACCATACCACCTAATCTGATGGAGGACTTGGAGAAGGGACTGAAGGAGCTGAGGGAGTTTGCATCCCCAAGGAGGCAGCAACAGTGGCAACTGGCCTGACCTCTCGATACTCCTGGAGACTGGTCCACCACCAAAGGATACACATGGAGAGACCCATGGTATTGGCCACATATGAGGCAGAGGAGGGTCTTGTTAGCCATCAGGGGGAGGAGAGGCCCTTGGGCCTGAGGGTGTTAGATCCCCCAGGATAGGAGAATGCCAAGGAGGGAAGATGAGAGTGGGTTGGTGGGTGGGTGGGTTGGAGAATACCCCCATAGTGGCAGGGGGAGGAGAGAGGAAATGGGGAGGTTCCAAAGGGGAGATCTGGAAAGGGGGAAACATTTGAAATGTAAATAAAGCATGAAAAATAAAGAAAATAAAATAAAATATTACATTTTCTTAAAAAAAAGTCTTATCAACTGGAGACTAAGTATTCAAATATATGAGTCTATGGGAGCCATTCGCGTTCAAATCACCACAGCTGGGTACAAAGGGAAAGGTATCATTACAGCTCGTGATATTGCTGAAGACACAACACGCGGTGGTTGTAGGACATAGACAAGGCACAGTGAATTAACCCAGAAGCTTCCTCCCTCCTGGCTAGAATTCACAATTCTGGAAGACACTGTGCTAGTCATTCAGGAAAAACAGTCATAAACGGACTTACCCAGCAGTGAACCCTCCATGCTTCCGTACCTGCCAAGCAGGACAATCTGCCAGACAGGACAATCTGCCAGGCAGGACATACCTACTGTCACAGTCGTGGTATAGCTTTCAGATGGGATTTGAGGTCTGCTCCAGAGGAGGAATTCATGCTTGGGACTGTAAACCTGGTCAAACACCCATCTCTGGGAAGGTTATGGGCCATAGAGGGACATACCATTACCATTGTTCACTGTGTAGACTCATCAAACTGTCTTTTAAATATTTCTATTTATACTCAGAGACTTATGCTCCTCTCAACCTCGGTCAGAGGAGCCTCTGTCAAGTGACTAGAAGTCAGTGCAAAACTGATCACTAGTCAAGGTGCTGAGAATGAGTGGGTGTTGAATGGTGAGCCCCCTAAATGACATATCTATATCAACCTACTCAAGAATGTGAGAGGACAGAGTGAAGAGCTGTGAAATGCATTTGACTTGCCCATTACACTCATGAACTCACAATGGATACCTACAAAAGACCTTCAAAAGATCCAAGCCTGTCAACATAGCAGCAGGGAGAGGGTCTCATGAGGCTCCACCCCTAGTAGACAAATCATTGGCAATTAATGGCTATTGTGAGAAGGGGAATCATTTTTCTCTGGGAAATGGCTGTTGGTAGGTTGTCCATGATCTAGTGAATGGTCCATATCGTGTGCTTCATAGTTTGGACTATGCCTATTCTTTTTCACAATTTTATAGGTAAACATAATGCAATTTGATGGGGCCAGGAAACTTGCCCATGGTTAACAGCTTCAAATGACAGAGTAGAGATTTCACACCAGGAATGATACTAAACCTTCCTCTTCAGTCACAGCACAGCTTCCAGAGTTAATACGGAAGAGGAGCATCGGTGTCTGATCCACCAACTTTTAAGGTAGAAATGAGAACTAGAAAACTGGTCTCTGAGAAGGAACCTTGGGACTAAAGTCCTGCTCCATGGTTCCAGAAGCTTAGGGCTAGAAGGGGAAACTCACTGCTATTGTCTGGTTGGATCGCCTTGACTGCTCATCACCATTGTTCGGCCAGATATCCTCTTGTGGTTGAAGAACTGGGGCTACCCAAAGCCACCGAGAGGGAGGTTATGCTGTGCTAATGAGCACCCTGGTTCTGGGTGCTGGTCTGGGTCTTCTTATTTGATAGTGGGTTTCATGTATTACAGAGAACCTCCACCTCCATCATCAGAACCCCGTCCACACAGATTCTGCTTTCAGCTGGTAGTCATTTCATATCTCAAGAGCATTCAGCTCAAATATGTTAGGGATACCTTCAGTCCCGGCATACTCCCTACCAGGAACGTCTATCCGCCTTTTGACTGAAGGCTGTTGGTGTATGGGGACGGGAGAGGGAGAGCGGTGCATGTTGGGCAGTCTTCCCTGTAATTCTCCTTGTTCCTCCACCTTTAAGACTAGCTTGGGAGGAAGAAAGCCTGAGCTCAAATCCCTGACATGCTCCTCATTTCCAACAGGATCCAGGATGGTTACTTGACTTCTCAGTCTCAGTCATACACACTGGAAAGAAAGAGAGAAAGGAAGGAAGGAAGGAAGGAAGGAAGGAAGGAAGGAAGGAAGAAAATTAACATTCACTTCAGAGTAGTGAGACCCAGTGATTGCAGAGCATACTTATTACTAATCTGTTTCCCCCTCCCCCTTTTCTCCCTCCCCTCCCTCCCTCCCTCTCTCCCTCCTCCTCCTCCTTTCTCTCTCTCTCTCTCTTTTTAGAGAGAGGCTTTCTCTGTGTAGGCCTAGCTGTCTTGGAACTAGTTCTGTAAACCTCAAAACTGTCCTGAGTTCACAGAGATCCACCTGCCTGTGCCACCTCCCGTGTGATGAGATTGAAGGTGTGTACCACCACAGCCCAGCTACTAACCCAGTTCTTAATCCAGTTCCAAATATCCTTTACCACAGTTTATTTTATTGTTTGTTCAGGAGAATGTAGAATTCTAGGACTAGCCTGATTTGGGCCTCCCTTTCTGAGGACCACACTGCTAGGCCACCAGTTCCACTTTGCCCTGGATGGTAAGATTTGAGAAAAATGACAGTAATGCTTCAGTGGAGAGCCTCAGTAAACAGGACTGAGCCAGTTGCCCTGCATAGCGCATGCTCTGGAGCTGGCCTATGATAAAGTCTTCTTGCTGCTTTAAAGTTTAAATTCCCAAAGTCCACATGGCTCTTCATAACAGAAGTAAAGACAGGAAGCTTATTCTATGCTGTAACGTGGTGATGTTAGGTGTGGGGACAGGGAAAGGAGACCTGATGAGACACTGCTCACCAGACAGACATTCCCATTCCATTGAGAGGCATTATTTGAGAAAGAATCATTAATTAAATAATCATGATTCCCCCCCCCCCCGGGAAAAACGTAGCAAAGAATGATGTCATAATTAAACTTTTTGTATATTTAGCTAGGTTTCCTTTTTATGGGAAATCGAGATATTGTTAAAATAAGTAGGATTGTTGTATCACCAAAAGCAAGTCTGTTGCTTGTGCCCCTCCCCTGATTCGAGGAAGCCCTCACTTCCTGCTCTCCGCAGCTGTGAACAACTTCTAACGTAGTGGGAGGAGTGCAAATGTGGAGAATTTAGGTACAAAGTGTTCCATTTTTGTGTCCTTGGAGTCTCAGCCAAGAAAAGAGTTTCACTAGACATGTGGCTTCTTAAAGATGCTGGAGAAAGTGGAACATTCGTCTAAACCCTCAGTCTCCTTATGGATGAGGTACAAGGACCAGTTGATTCAAAGGTGCGTGATTTTAGAACCGACTTGGCAATCTTTCTATTTTCTGGGTCAAGCCCTCTTCAGAGAAGCAGTCCCTGACCAGGAAGTTTGCTTAAGTAAGGAGGCACCTGGATGGGGGCTATCTTTACTTTCCTGTGTGCTCAGGACATGTTAGGGCAGTTACTTCTTGGTTCAGGCAGCAGCAGGGCAGAGCAGGCTTTTGAGTGTTTTCCCAAAAACCCAAAACCAAACAGGAGGAGACAATTTCAGCAATCATGCATCTGCCAATATCAAAGCATCGTCTATATACACGCATCCTGGCATTGACCGGTGGGATCATTTGCTGACTTGAAAGACAATTCTAGGCATCAGTGATATAGATTAAGAGATATGAAATGCTGTCTGGGAAAGCTCTGATTATTATTATTTTTTTTAGGTCTATATCACATAAGAAATTGATATCCTGATGTGTGCTTCTTGACCAGATTATTAAATGTGCCAAAGTAGGTGGGTCGAAAGAGCCAATGTGTTTCATGCCAATCAGTGTCATAAAAATCTTTCTTTCTCAGCACTGAGTAGGGTTTTCAAAGCCTACCCAGTGCTCTGTGTGGCCCAGGACTGTCTCTATTCTGAACTGGGCCACCTTGGAGATTATAGATGGTCAGAGGTCATTATAGATCACCAGAGCTCCAGGCTTAGTTGACACATGGCTCCAACGTGTCAGAACAACAGCTGGCTGGGTTTCTCTATCCTGGGAGTTCACCATCAGCTGGCTGGGATGATGGATTACGAGCATGGCACAGCCTCCCACTGTAATACATCAAGAACCAGCTCTTATTTGAAGGTGAATTAGTCAAAGGATGGAGTTCCCGCAAACTCAAAATCCAAGGAAGGGAGCTCTTTAATGATGGAATGAAAGAGCAAATAACTGGCTGGAGGGTTAGCACAGTCAACGCAGGGGGCCTTTCCTAAGCTCTAGTCTGCATGCATGCATCATTACCAGCTGAACTTTCCTGTGGTTTCACTCTTCCGAGGTGTGAATCACAGCTTTTCACCAGCATCACCACCCCCGCCAGAGAAGCTGGCCATAACTAGGGTGTATGTTTTTCCATGTGTCTTTATAAAGGCCCCTAAATCCATCCTCACTATAAACAGCCAGTCTCCCTCTCACCGAAGTCAAGCAGTCTTTGGTCTCCTCCCTTTAGACCACTTTGCACCCACGCACACAGAAAAAAAGAAGGCTATAAAAGCAATGAGGTCTTGTCACTCCATCTCACACGAGGTGTATGCTCTGGGCGTTCATTTATTCAATGGCATGAATCGTTAGTATAGTCTATGTACTAGAAACTGTTAGTATACTCCCCTTGTGTATCATTTTCAAAGTGTGGGGCTTAAAAATTAAACATACTTGTAATCTCCTGTAGTGGGATAACTGGAAGAGGGATTCCAAGGCCCAGTAATACAATGGCTCTGTGATGTCATCAAAGAGCCAGGTTCTTACTGATTCAATGGCCTGCCATCTGGCTTTCGTCTTTAGGCATATATGCTTGTGGTTGAAAGAAAGCTGCTGTAGGTCAGAGGGAGAGACAGAAGAAAGGACGCTCTCTTTTGTTCTTAAGAGCAAAGACAAAACTTTCAGGTTTGTTGCCTGCCACCTGTAAGCCATCACTAGTAAAGAGAATCAGATCACCTTGAACAGCAGGCTGATCCTTTTCTCCCTCTTCTTGCAAGGACATGGTTGGTTGGGATTTTGAAAATCAAATGAAGGGTTGGGCATTTGCTGCCTGAAAATGGATTTTGTCTGTCACAGGCTGCCAGCTCTGAGGACCAGAAGCCTTGGGAAGCTGTACAGCCAAGCCCCTTGGGAGCCACCAGAGGGCAGGGTGTGGAGGATAGACTCATACATTTCCCATATCTTCTAGCTGCATAAAAAACTTACTCCATCAGCTCCTGGGCAGTCTCAGGCCAACAGCTCTCTGTAGAAGAGATCTGTCTTGCCCAAGGTCTGGCCCTATCCTAGGTCTGTTATGTCTTAGGATTCATCAAAATAGGGTCTGGTTTTCTAGCTCCCCTTGGGGCCACCCAGCTTTAGGGCTCCTGAGGATCAAGGACTTCCTGTGTCTGAGTCATCCTAGGGTCGCTCTTCTAGCTCTTACCTAGCACTGAAACTTGGATGACAGGAATGTTACTCACATTGAGTTCAAATAGATTCATACCCTTTTGTTTTTGGTGTAATGGAAAATCCTTCCACTCTCCTCACAAGGGGCTAACATCAGAAGAAGATGATTTCTATATAGTGAGAGCCAGATCCCTAAGCTTGTGAACCTGAACTGGAGAAATGAGGATATTTGAGAATTAAGAAGCAATCATTACCCCATCCCCCCCTTTTGTTATTCCTCCTCCCCCTCTTCTTCTGTTACCACTTCTTTTTAACTGCTCCCAGGAGGAGAAAAAATGGGAGTCAGTCTTTCTTCAAGATAGCAGGTAAGCCACCGTCCTGTTTCAAGGCAGACAGGTATTATTCTTTAGTTTTGTTTGGGCTCAGGATCAAACCCAGAGCCAGGGATCAAGCCCAAGGTCTTGTGCACACTAAATAAGTGCTCAGCTCCCAAGCTGCACCTCCAGCCCTAAGCACCATCTGGAGACACAAAACTCTAACATTTGAGTGTGATTTGTGCTCTGTTGAGTTAGGTATCCCAGTAAGAGACTCACTAGGGATCTGATACTAACCCAGCAGCAAAGAAGGCAGGATTAAGGCAGAGGGCCTGGCTAAAGAAGACATTGACAGTTAGTTTTGAGACAGATGTCACTTATATTACTCTGCACAACAGGAAGAATGATACCAAACAATGTGATTAATAACCAGCGGGGCCTGAGTCACCAGGAGCCCTTACACACACACTTCATAAGGACAACAAAGGCTTTCACTGTAAGTGATGCAGACTTGGCTGTGAATGTCGCCTGGCATGTACTTAGCTGCCACAACACATTACTTTATTGTTTTTTGGAGATCTTGCAGAGGAGATGAAGCAGGCAGAGACAAAAGCATACAGAATAAGGCGGATGAATAGTTGCCATGTTGCTTGGCTCATAAAGACCCTGGGCATGTGGGTCAAGCAGGGAAGTGTGTAAAGTAAGCATAAAGATGCAGGGTTATTGTCAGGGAAGGAGAGGAGATGGCAATTATTGAAATGATTTCATCCTCTCAGCCTATCTCCAAGGGTGCCATTATGAATACCAAATGAAAGTCCATAAGATAGTCATAGTTTTCTCTATTTCTACCAGCATATGCTTTAGTCAGGGGACTTGCAAAGAATAAATATTATGCTCAGGTGTAAGAAAAAAAATAAAACCAATTATTGTGCAAACAATAACAATACAACGCTTTTAGCCTGTGTCATCTGATGCATTCCTAGAGGAATGGGCAGAACAAGTTATGTGAGAGCATTTGATCACACCTGCCAAGGTGCCCCCGTCACACAGCAGCCTCTTGCTTGTCTTATGTGACTGTCCAGGTCTTGAGTCCCAGCTCTTCTGATCTTTTCAGAGCACATATGACATTTCATGGAACCATAAAAATCTCTCGGAAAAGAAGGGAAGAGGACTGTTGTCTCCCTCCCAAGGAGAGGGAGGCTAGCAAAATCACAGAGAACCTTCCCAAGGCTCCCCATCTCTCTGTGCCTCTCTCTCTCCTTCCATATTTAAGGCACTCCGCATATGTTAGGCACTGAGGAAATAGAGGAGACCAAGCTGTCATCCTTATTCTCCATGTGCTTGTCAGAGAATATAGGCCTCCAAAGAAATGAATTATACTGAGCATGATAGCACATGCCTCTAATCCTTGCACCCAGAAGGGTCAGGCAGGAGAATCTTGAGTTCCAGTCCACCCAGAGCTACTTAGAGAGCTACATAGGTAATTAATTAAGAAATGAGAAAGGAAGGAAAACAGGAAGGAAGAGACAGCATTTAAGGGCTCAATAGAAGGGAAGACTGTCAGTAGGTTGATCCTATGAACTTTGAGGTATGCCAGAGGAGGGATATTCTAGTACTCAAGACAAGACTCAAAGCAAGTACGTAGGGAAGGAAACCCCAACCCTCTCTTCTGCAATCATCTTCTGATCCCTCTGTTAGTCAAACCCAATCAGAATCCATTGATAAGAAAATACGAGGGACAGAGTTCAAAGAGGGTCCTCCTCCCAGAGCCCAGAAAAGGGCCAGGGCAAGACAGGGTCAGGACTCAGAGTGAATTGGGAACCAGGCAGACAGAAAATAACCAGTGTATCTGCTGTCCTCCATGATGGGGATTCCGGGATGGGGAATCAACCCTGTAGTCATCTTCTTTTATTGCTAATTAATCCCACACAATATCTGCTTTAAATATTCTTGTTTGACTGGCTCCTTTGAGAATATGATGACAACAATGGGCTCTCCAAGAACAAAAATACAAAATCACACATGGATGCAATTTGCATTTAGTATTTACAATCTCTAGACCCTCACTCCTCAGAACAAGCTGTAGGCCAGAAGCATCAGCCTCACTTGGGAGCTTAGAGATGTGATTTCTTCTACCCTTAATTCCAGGTTACACACACACACACACACACACACACACACACACACACACACAGAGACACACACACACATCAAGGTTTCAGAAGTTCTGCCCTAAGAGCCAGTGGGACAAATATGGTGGGGGCTGGCTGAGGACATGTGGATCTTTCATTTAGGATATAGATTCAGCTGTAGATAGAAGGAAAGGCAACCAAACAGTGCCTTAAGCACAACAGTCTCTGTTATCTTCATGGTTCTCAACTGGGTTTTAGAATTCTAGTCAATGCAATTCAATTCCAGGTAGAGGACAACATATACGTGGGCAAATCATGGAGCCCTTGTAAAGAATGTTCCTGGAGTTTGCTTCTAGACACTTTCAATGGCCACTGTTTGAATGCTGCAAGAGAGTCTGCATGGTAGAGCAATTCTTTAAACCTACAGACACATAGAGCTTAGGGAGCAAGAAAAAAGAGGTAAATTAATATTGTAATGGCAATTTGGCAATTTTCTCAACCTGCCTTCATATCTAATGGTAAAATTTATTTATTTGAATAATTTTATTCTATCTCATTTCACCAATGAGAACCTATAACACATATTTTATATTTTGTAGATGCCATTCATAAAATAAGGTGAATTAAGAACTTACTAGAAGGAAACTAGAATTATAGAAACAAAGGAGACCAAAATATAAAATTACTGATTTAGGGATCCTGTTGTTCATTATTAATAGTAATTTTTTGGTATTTGAACTGAAATATAATTTTTCTCTTGAAAATATTTGCCTAAACAAAAATAAAAATTTATTTAAGGAGATAAAAAATGCTTTAGATTTCTTAAAGAGATTATGTCCAGACCTCATCTGTGTGGGTATTTTGTGTATTTTTTTGGAGTGATGGTGTCTTAGTCACTGTTTTATTGCTGTGAAGAGACACCACGACCCTTTTATAAGGCAACCCTTATAAAAGAAAGCATTTAGTTGGGGCTTGCTTACAATTTCAGAGGTGTAGACCATTATCACCATGTCAGGGAGCATGGTGGTATGTGGGCAAACATGGTGCTAGAGAAGGAGCTGAGAGTTCTACATTCTGATCCAGAAACAGGAGGGACCCGCTAGACCATCTTGCTGGACCATCAATGCTACAGTTTGAAAGGAGAGGAGAGGAGAGGAGAGGAGAGGAGAGGAGAGGAGAGGAGAGG